>PVLA01003395.1:122306-215724 GCA_004027455.1 Hydrochoerus hydrochaeris
GATGTGTCCCTGGTCCAAGATTTTTTTTTCCCAGTACTGGGGCTTGAACTGAGGGCCATTGCAGAATGATATCAGTCCTTTCATTTGCATTTTGAGACAGGGTCTCACTAAGTCACTGTGTTGCCCAGGCTGGGCTTGAACTGTTTTTTGTTGTTGTTGTTTTTTAATTAAAAAAAAAAAGTCATAAAACAATAATAATAGTTAACTCACTGTGTATCATTATCTTCAAAGTAGTTACTCAGAGTTACTTCAGCAGTTACTACAGAGTGCAAAACATAAACCAAAAGAATTCTTTAAAAAAAGAAACAGACAGGTTGGGGATTTAGCTCAGCAGCACAAGAGCCTGCCTGGCAAGCCCAGGGTTGTAAATTACCAAAAAAAAAAAAGAAAGAAAGAAAGAAAGAAAGAAAGAAAGAAAGAAAGAAAGAAAGAAAGAAAACAAAGAAAACAAACAGTGTTTCTTTTCAGCAATTCAAGATAAACTAGTGGTATAAATGAAACAAATTAGCACATATCAAAGTATTTTTGAAATAACTTACACAATTTGGGGAAGTATTTAAACTTCTCTGTACTTCCTACTTATGTCTTCTATTTTATTCTTTATTTGTGTATTTGTATATGCTTTGTGTTTCTCACAGAAGAGGAACCATCCGATGTTTGAGCTTGTGTGTCTGACTTTCCTCACTTAACATTATGTTCTTAAGTCACATCCATTTACCTGTAAGTGCCTCAGGTTTTATCTTTTTTTATGGAAGCATATTACTGAATGGCTTTGACCCTCATGTTGTATAACTACCACAATTTCCTTATCCATTCATCTGCTGATGGACATACACTGTTTCCAAGATCCATCTTTTATATAGATTATGCTGCTGTAAACATGGGTATGCATGTATCCCTGTAATTTGATGCTTTTAACTCTTTGGGGAAGCTACCTAGGAAGGGAATAGCTGGGCGAAATAGAATTTCTATTTTTAGTTTTTGAAGAATCTATATACTAATTTCCATAGTAGTCATACTAATTTGCATATCCACCAGCAATGTAATTGGTGCCATTTTCCCCACATTATCACCAGCATTTGTATTAGATTTTTTTGAGGATGGCCATTCTTTCTGAGGTAAATTGGTATCTCAGTGTAGTTTTCATCTGTATATCCCTGCTGGCCAGCAGTGAAGAACAGTTTTTCATGTATTTATTGACTGTTTTTACTTCTGAGGAGTGCTTATTCATTTCAGTTGCCCATTTTTTGATGGGATCTTTTATTTTGGGTCTAATTTGTTTGAGTTCTTTGTATATTCTTCACATTAGTCCTCTGCCCATGGAGTAACTGGCAGAAATTCTTTCCTGTTCTATAGGCTGGCTCTTTCCTTTGCTGTGAAGAAGCTTTTTAATTTGATGTGATGACATTTGCTGATTCTTGATGGGCTTAAACTTGTGGTTCTCCTGCCTCAGCCTCTCAGAATACTGAGACTACAACGTATGCCACCATCCCTGGCTCCAAGAATTTTCTTAAAATTATTATGTATGTTTTTGAAGTTAAAAAATTTGGGAAACAAATTCATTTTCATTAAACTTTTCAGTTTAAGCTTCTATATCATTGTTCTTTTTATGAATTACTGGCTTGTTACTTGGGTTTGGAGGAGTGGTTCTGGATATTAAGACAGAGCCCCATCATGTAGCCCAGCTGGCCTTGGACTTGCTGTTGAGCCTAAAGTTATGTCATGAGTTCTGACAAATGTGCAAATTTGTGTGCCCACCACCAAGTGGTGACCTGGAGGGTTTCCTTCACCATCTGTGCCAGCCCTGTGCTGCAGACCCTGCCCTCAGGCCAGCAGCACAGGTCGCTGTGTTGTGTTTCATAGGAGTGGAGCTGCTGCGTGTCCTCCCATGTCTGCGTGTCTTCCTCCAGAATAGTGGCCACATGCTATTGTATGTTGTGTCTCTGTATAGGCATGCACGTTTATTTGTGTGACCTTGGGGGAAATGACAGGTTTTCTCACCTTCATTTAATTTTCTGTTGCATCTACAAATTTAGTAAACTAGTCCTCTGTATACATTGTAATCATGTCAAGTACACATGAGTAACACACATACAAATGTGAATAAAGTATCGATTGTTTTTGTGTACCTGTAATACATAAAAAGTCAAATACAGGCCCAGACATGGTTACACACACTTGTAATCCCAGCACTTGGAAGGCTCATAGCAGGAGGGTTGCTCTGAGTTCGAGGTCAGTCTGGGCTACATAATGAATGCAAGGCCTGTCTGAATTACATAGCAAGAACCTATCTCAAAAAATAAAATAAAAAGTTGAATACACGTTGTGATGATAGCGCTGGCAAGAACCTATCTCAAAAAACAAAATAAAAAGTTGAATACACGTTGTGATGATAGTGCTGGACAGGAGCAGTGTGGGGATGCACTCCGTTGACCTCGGTGCTCCTGAGATGGACCGTGATGAAGAGCAGACCTCCACAGGAGCGATCCTGAGGGCCGGGCTGTGTAGTAAGGAGAGACAGTGCCAAGATGCCAGCCCCTTCCTGTCTCCATGCGCAGAGCTTTCCAAGATAGATTGTAAATTGGCCTAAATGCAAAATTATAAAACTTCTCAAGGAAAACACAAAGTGAGGTGGCCCCAGACCTGGTTGCAGTAGTGAGTGTTTATAGTTCTAGCAACTCTGGAGGCTGAGGCAAGAGGATTCACTTGAGTCCACAATTTTGAGATAATGTAGTCTGGGGAGTGTAGCAGAAACTTGCCCCCCCCCCCCCGCCAAAAGAAATTAAATTTAAAAAAAATTAAAACTGGACCAAAGATCTGACCAGTTGATCACCAAGCAGAATACACATTTGAGAATTGCAAATTAAAAACCGTGAGATACTGTAATGCATACACTTGTTAGAAGGGCTGAAGTTAAACCGCAGACACACTGAGGGGATAGGAGGTGGCAGCTCAGGCTCACTGCTCATGGGGAGAAGTGACATGGCCTCAGTGGGAGACAGCTTGAGTCTTCTGCTGAACCACATGTGCTGTCACTGTGCAGTCCAGCAGTCAGGCTCCTAGGTGTTGTCCACTTGGCGTAAAACTGAAGTCCACGCAAACACCACACGTACATGTCCATGACAGCATGTGCGTAGTCGCCAAAAAACACAAGTGACAGAGATGCCTTCCTACTGTGAGTGCCATGGAAGCTGCAGTCCAAGAGTTTTATCCAACAGTAGAAAGAGGACCTTTCACGCTGCATGCTGTATGGCCCCTGTGTTCTTAAAGAGGGAAGGCAAATGGTGGAAAGGAAAAGAGAGAAGTATAGGCAGAGCATGGGGTATTTTTATGGCAGCAAAACTGTGAAAAGCAGTTGAGGCTGCTGGGGACCCCAGGATGTAGGCACACTCCTGAGAGAATGTCTCGTCTGTATATGCTTCAGACTTTTACTGAATCCCTGGGAGGTGTTTGTGGCTCTGGGAATGAGTGGCAGGATCTATAAGACCAGGCAAGGGAGCTGCATAGAGCTCAAACTGGCTGGTGGCCCGGCAGCTGTGGGTAGCAGTTACTGCTGCCATGTTTGCAGTTGTGTGGTGGGTGCTGGAAGTTTGTGGAGCTCCAGGCCACCAAGTGGCAGGGGTCTGAATGAACCATGTGGTTACTGATACTATTAAAGATACCAGCAAGATCTCAAGTGTAGCTTAATGAGAATACCTACAGGTATAAGAAGAAATACGTATAATATTTTGGCTTTCCCTATGTGTGAGTTTCAGATTTTTTGATTCAACCAACTTTAGTTGAAGATATTTGAAAAAATGAATCAGTTCTAAACAAATACAGACTTTCTATCTTGAATAATACATTGTAACAACTATTTAACATAGTAGCTATACTGTATCAGACATTTTAAATAATCAAGATGATTCAAAGTATAGGGGAACATTTTCTAGCCTCCATGAAAATACTGTGTTGTTCTGTAAGGGACTTGAGTGTCTTCAGATTTTGGTGTCTTCAGGAGATCATGAGACCAGTACCCCACAAATACTTGGGGCACTTGTAGTGTAGAGGTGTACCTATTATTGTAGTGTAGACAGGTGTGGTGTTCTTTGTGACCTGAGAGCTTACAGCCAACCTCAGCTCAGAGGCAGTGAGCACATCCAGTCTCCAGATCCCAGCCTCTGACCTTCATCAGTAAAGGTCCAGGGCACCGTGGAGAAGTGGCAGATTCTAGCACCAGAGCTGGGCCTAAGATGAGCCTGGTGTTTCCTGTAATGCCTGAAAGTCAGACACTCAGAAAAGCAAAGCAAAACCCCACAACGCAGGGTCATGTCATAGCAGCACAGGAGTCAGACCAAAGAGCCCCTGTGGTCAAAGCTAGAAAAGTTAGAGCAGCAAAGTCAATAGTATTGCAATAAAACCAAGTATAGCACAAATATCCATGAGTCCCTGCTGATGTTAGTGACTAAGTAAGTTCATTGATTGAGGAGAAGGGACAGATGTCCTATGTGCAATTCCAAATGCCTTCTCTAGACACCACGCCCTGGGAGGAGGAACTTAGGTCCCTACCTCACACATGACTGTGCACACCATGCTGACCCCTTCCAGTGAGGAAGGGAGGAGGAGGGGGACCCACAGTGGAGACCTAGAGATGCTCGGCCAGGTGCTCATGGTCAGCACCCACAGTCACAGCCCTGTGGACAGTGGGGACCCTGGATGGTGTGATAGGGTGTACTGCCCCAGGGGCTTCCTCTCCAAGCCTGTGGCCCAGTGTATGGTGAGGAAAACATCAGACAAATGTGGACAGAGGGAAATCCTATAACACAGCTGCCCAGGTCCTCAGAGACGAGAGCTGGAGCCAGGTACGGTGGCTCACACCTCTAATCCCAGCTACTCAGGAGGCAAGTTTGAGGCCAGCCTGAGTAACTTAGCAAAACTCTGGCTGAAACTTAAAAAAAATAAAAAGAGCTAGGGATGTAGCTCAGTAGTGAGCATTTGCTGGATTTGATCCCAGTACTACAAAAGGGCGGGGGTGGAAGTTGGAGCCTCTGTTCTGGCCAGGAAGAGCAGCAGAGACTGAGAACTGAGTATCAAGCTGGGGCCAAAAAGGACATTGAGGAAAACTGAGAAGACATGAAGCATGGCCTTTATTTAAAACTCTATATGAAAATATATCAGGTTTCCTTTTAAGATACTTTCTTTTCCCAACTGCACCCTGGTACTTAGGTTTTGTGAAATGCACCGATCTTCCCTAGAACTTAAGTTCTTATAAACTGACCATAAAAAGTCATTGCACACATGAGATGTGTAGCCAGAGACCCACATGACATCCCTGAAAGTGACTGAGGCACCAGGATGGCCCCAGGCAAGCGGGACGTGGGCTCCTGTCAGGGGCCTCAGGCAGTGGCCTCCCTTGGTTAGTGTCCTCTTCATCGGGGAGGGAGCTGCACCAGGCCTGTAGGTCTACTCCCTTTAGTGGCCCTGCCTGGTGCTGTCCCATCCTGATGAAGGTTGCAGTGGCAAGTATAGGCATGGCCCCAGCCAAGTGCTAGGGCTTGATGTGGGACTTAGTCCAGATATTTGAACCTGCTGTTGGGTCCTTAAATAGCCTTCCAGGGTTGGGATCCTTAAACCTGGGCCAAGTCTGAGCACTCTGGGAGGCTAGCAGGAGGATCACAAGCCCATGCCCAGCCTGGGCACCTTAGTAGGTGTATGTCTCAAAATAAAAGTAAGAGAAGGAGATGCAGCTTGGTGCAAAAGTCATGGGTTCCATCCCCAGTATCACAAAAACAACACCAGAAGACACAACAAATGAAAACGGGGCCAAGAACTGTCCTGGCCCTGAATGACCAGAGCCTGGTGTGGCTGTGGAGGATGGGCTAGCAGCCCTGAGTGCTGCTTGACCCCAAAACCGGTGTGGAGTGAGATACAGCAGAGGATGCAGGGTAGGGTGGGGCTGGCCCCTTGAAGTACCCCTTTACCTGTCCCAGGAGCTCTGCTCCCTCTGTCCACTTGGCACTGCCCTTTTTTGCAATGTTACAGTGCCTTAGCCTTCCACATGATGATTGCAGGGACCCCATCAGTGTTGTAGGAAGTGACCCCAATAGGGCAGAAGGCTCCTAGAAGTCCTGTAGGGGGCCTCTTTTGGAACAGACAGTACCCCCTAGTCTTATGGGGCTCTAGGGTCATTAGGTAGATGCTTAGGGCTTTCAGTGTTTACGAGTGGGGTGATACAGACACTGTCAACAATGAACAGCCCCTAATACAAGGACACTGGAGCTTGGTGCCCCTGCACAGCAGAGCTGGAGAGGGAGCTGCTGGTTCTAGAGGTGGATGCCACACAGCCAACTTCCTGCTGATGTTGCCAGCTCTGTCCTGAGCTGGGCCTCCTGCCCTGCCCTGGGTGCCAGGGCTGCCCACTACAGGGGTCCCCAGGCTCCCTGCCACCTCTCACCTCTGCCTGGGAGACACTTGCACACACTGAGGGCTGTTTGTTCTTTGTTTACAGAGGTATTGTGGCCAGTATTTTGGTTTTCTTATGTTTTGGAGTCACACAAGCCAAAGATGGGCCATTTTCCAGACCTCATCCAGGTAACTCACTGTTTTCTCTCTCCATGTGTGCCCTGTGGCATTCTGTCCCAAGCACTTCTCTGCATCTGTGTCCTGGGTGTGAGCATCCTGTTGCCCCACTCCAAGGTCTTCAACAGCCTACCTTGTTCCCGGCTGCCCTATGGCTTACCTACCCCTTTTCTACAGTCCAGACCTGCAGGAGGGCTGGGGCTCTGGCTGGGGCTTGGGGTGCCTGGTCCCCTGCTCTGCCTCCATCTTCTACCCTGACCTCTGACAAATCCTGAGACCACGTGCCCCTTGAGGAACTGAGCACTGAAGGGCATAGGCCCCACTGTTCCCTGCACTGGCCCCCAGCTCCAGCTCCCTGGAAGGCCAGCTCAGCCACTGTGGCATGAGTTGGACTCCATCAAGTGTCATTGTAAAGGAATTAGAAACACCTTTGCTTTCTGTCTCAATAGAGGTTTCAATTGTGGAACATAACCAAAAAAAATTTTTTTGATGTGTTTATATAGATACGTATAGTTTTAAATACTGGAATTGACTGTATATAGTTCTTTATTTTTTGTTTTTGTTTTTCAAGACAAGGATCTTATTACATTGCCCACACTACTTCAAAGTGCTGGGCACAAGTTATCTTCTGTCTCAGCCTCTTCAGTAGCTGTGACCCTGGGCATGTGACACCATGCCCAGCTGGTTCTTAGTGTGGCAAATTAGGCTGTGAATGTTTGCATACAGTCTCTGTGTGCTTCTCTGGTTATTTATCTAATAAAACATTCCAAGAGAAGCACAGGATTAAAAGCTGAGCCTGCCCATCCTGTAGGACAGGCACATCTGCCAGGGTCACAGGGTACCCATGGCTAGCTGGCTGCCTTTGCCAGCCATCCTTACCCAGCCATGTGGGCATGGTGGGAGCTGCTGCACTGAGTCAGTATGGCAGGGTCTGCTCAGTCTTGCAGACCAGAACTGGGGACAAGGGAGATGATGATTTAAAAGGACCAAGTCACACAGTGAGGCCCATATGCCAAGTCCCTGCAGGCTGACTGGAAAAGTAGCAGAGATGTGGCCAGTGCCTAGCCTCTTCCTGGAGGCCCCTCAGGCCTTGCTAAGCATGAATCACATGAACAGGACTCAGCTCCTTGGGCACCTGATGATGTGGTCCTTCTGTCTGAGAGATATAGAAGCTTCTGAAAGCTTCCAGCGGGAAGCTTTGAGCTGCGTGAGCGTTGCTCTTGTTTCTTGTGTTGGGTCTCTGTCTCCTCCCTCATAATGGGAGCATGCTTGTTTCTGAGCTTTCTTTTGAGCACTGCTAGGCCTGTCTTCTTTCAGTCTAGCTGGCTTCATAAACTCCATGTTCTTTGGCAGTCTCTGCCTTATGCTCATGGAAGCCTGTCCTAGAGCCATTTCATGTCTTCTAACACAGGCTTGGAACCGTCAGGCTTGGCTTCCTGAAAGACACATGTGCAGAGGATATGAGAGGCCAACACTGGGGAGGAGCATTGGGGGCTTCCCAGCTCCACAGAGGTGGTCTGTGCTGTCCCCTATAAGCTTGGGGCACAGGAATCACCTGGCCAGGCTCCACACCGTGGCCATTAGCTACTGGGCCTCTGTGGAGATGCAGAATGGAGGTTCCAGCTGGCCTGTCTGGGGAGTTATTTGGAAACTGTTGATTGGCTGCAGTTCATTGGAAAAGACCTCACTCCCTTCCTGGTGGTTTTGTTTTTTCTGTTACAGTGTTGGAGATCAAGCCCTGGGCCTCATGGTGCTAGGCAAACACTTTTATACCAAGCAACACCCCAGCCCCAGCCCTGGTTCTTACTTCCATCTGCAGCTTCCTCCAGAAGTGGTAGTAGTCACCCGTCCCCAGTGCTGCTGAGGCTGCCCCTCGGTGTTTTTGTCTTGCAGTGCTAATGATTGAACCCAGCACCTTTGCTGCAAGCTGCATCTCCAGGCCTTCGTCCTCTTTTATTTTGTGATAGGAGTTCACAGAGTTGCCCAGGCTGGGTTCAACCTTGTCATTCTCTCACCTTAGCCTCCCAGAGGGCTGGGATTATAGGTGTGTGCCACTGTACTGGACTCCCTCTCAGATTCAGTGTTCAGAGTGCTAAGCCTAGTTGGGGGCTATAATCAGGCACCAGTACTAGGTGTTCTTGTCCTGGAGTGATGAGAGGCACAGAGGAAAATGCAGAGGTGGACCTAAAGGGTGGCCAGAAGTCAGAGATGGTCCAACTTCTGATATAGGACCCTCCTTGGGAGGGGCTATAGGAAAGACTGCAAATTGCTGGGTGTGGTGGCTCTCACCTATAATCCCAGTACTCGGGAGGCTGAGACAGGAGGATGGCCTTGAGATCAAGGCCAGTTTGGGCTACATAGTGAATTCAAAGCTAGCCTGAACTCTATGGTGAGAGTCTATCTCAAAAAACAGGAAAGATTGCAAGTGTGTGGCTAAAGAGACATGGCCAGCCCAAGGTCACCTCAGACCTGGTAGGTGAAGCATCTACTGGGCTCTGTGGCCTTGAAGCACTGGACACTCCCAGACAGAGCCCTAGCAGGTTGCACTACAACCCCTGAGCCAACGAGGATCTCTGCTTCTAATGTGGAGTTTGGAACCCTTGGTTGTTTGTGTTGAAGAGCCACATGTGCATGTTGCCAAGAGCTCCCATGCTCTCTGTCCCGTGTGGTTAGTTAACCTTTGTGCAGCCATTGTGGCTGCTTCATGCCAGGTGGACCAGGATATAAACCCTTTCCTGAACCTCCTGAGTGCTATGCTGGGTGCTATGCACAAGGCAGGATTTTAAGGTGCCTTCACATGGAAATCTGTTAACGTGATCACTGCATTAGTGTATTTTAAGAACTCTGTTGTCTTAGATACAGAAAAGCAAAAGTTCATACCTTTTCATGATAAAAGTATATTAGATAGAAAAGCTTTTGTTTTTGTTTTTTGGTCCCAGGACATTCATACTGAGCTACATTTTTTAATTTATTTTATTTTTTTATTTTTATTGATACAGGATCTTGCTAACTTGCCTAAACTGGGCTATAATTTTCAGTCCTCCTACTTCAGCCTCCCAGAGCCCTGGGATTACATGAAAAGATTCTCTTAGCATAATAGAAGGTGTCTACCAAAAGCCTGTTCCAGAGCTAACACTACAGGCCAGAGCAGTGCTGGTAGATGCAGAACAGAGATGTTGCCATCACTGCTTCTCCCTGACAGTTATGAGCCTCCTGTGCCACAGTGGTAAGATGAGGAACAAATCAAAAATGTAAGGGCTGGAAAGAAAGAAAATGAAGGGGAAACATTCACATTTCAAAGAGAGACCATGTGTGCCCAACCTGAGTGTGACCTTGTTCTACACTGGCTCTGCCCAAGCTTCGTCAGGGCCAGACAGATGCCATGTCCAGGAGCCATGGGCTGGGCAGAGCCTGGAGAGCAGGCTGGAACCCTAATGCTCCTGTTTCTTGTCCTCATAGCTTACTGGCGATTTTGGCTCTGCGTTAGTGTGGTCTACGAGCTATTTCTCATCTTTATCCTCTTCCAGGTAAGTGGCTTTTCTTAGACAAACTGGGAACAGGTGACAAGAGGCTTTGCACACTTGGCCCAGAGCATTGGTGGAAGCCAGGCTAGACCCAGCCCTGTGGTACAGGGGTGCAGGACTTCTAGTGGGCCCCAGATGTGGGTGCAGGTGGGGCGGGCTGTTGTGCCCAGAACAGGGGAGGACAGTGGGTCCAGCTCCTGGAGTCCGTTGCATGCGAAGGCATTCCTGGCCAGGTGTCTGGCTCACTGGAGCATTCTCCCTCCCAGCCCTTGTTCTGCAGGAGGCTCATGGGATTAGGAGCTTACCTCCCTGTCCTCTCCAGCCAGGGTATGCCGCCCTGATGGCTTGTTTGTTTAGCTGCACATGGCTTTACTGAAGCAATATACACCATGATGGTCTCAGGCCACAGAGTACTCTCCTGTTGAGGCATTGAAACCTGCTGGTGTGTGGCTGGGTTGTTTGTGGTACACATGCTCGGGGCAAGTGTGCAGTGCTGGGAGTCTATGCACACACATCAGATTGCAGAAAACCCTCTGCAATGGGACACGGGACAGTTCCATCTCCTCGCAAACTTTCTCAAGGATCCCTTGACGTCCCCTGCTCCGGGGATGTCCCATCTTGCCTGCCACTGCTCTCCCTCTCAGGAGTTTCTGTCTGTAGGATTGGAGCCACACAGCAGGCTTCCTGCATGCACTGTCAGTTCATACAGAGAGGCATCTGCTTGCTCCCACGTGGGGCCATTCCCTTCCAGGCGCTGTGTGGATGTGTCTGCCTTTGGCTAGAGACACAAGCTCACTGGTTCCACCCCCACTGTGTGTTTCCAGTTGGTGCAACTGTGCATCTTCCTCCAGTTACCAGCACTGACATGGAGCTCCTGCCACTTTCCATCCTGGCTCTGTGCTTTTGTGTGTGTCCAGAGGTCAGCAGCTGGGTCTTGTGGGCTCTGATCAGTAACAGACCTACTGCTTGGTGTAGGTACTATGGTAGGTACTGTGGTTTGATTTGCCTGGGATATGACTAAATCCAAGCTTTATTCACTTTTCCTTAGTTTTTACTTAATATCTGTTTTCTACCCAAGGAATCCCCTTAGGGTCACCTTCTGGCACCTATTGCACCTTCTCAGGCTCTCTGAGTTATGCACTTTCTGACTGTCACTGTCTCTGATAACAGGGAAGCTCTGAGGAAGTCTTTCCAGGTACCTAGTACAAGGTCACACATTGGAATTAGGATGTGTGAGTCCCCAGCTTTTCTTCTCCTTCAAGATTATCTTGACCCATCTGGTCTCTTGCATGTCAAGTCAATGCTAAGATCACCTTTCTGGCTCTGTAGAAGAGCAGGTGAGGTGTTTTTTTCATGTTTTATGATGCTAAGGCCATGCTAAGCAAGCACTGACCCCCACCCCTAGAGGATACAGAGTTGGTGGTGGGTTGCATCGGTGTCATGGATAGGTTTTAGGAGATTGACGTCCTAACACCATTACATTTTTATGAACATGGGATGTTCTTCCATTAGTTTAGGTTGTCTTTCATTTCTTTTGACCATGTTTTGAAGTTTTGAGTATACATTTCATGCTGTGTTAGATTTATCTCCCAGTTTTATTCATTTTGATGCTATTGTAAGAGGAATTCTTTTCTCAATTTCATGTTTGGATCACTCATTACTAGTGTATAGAAGTACAACCTAAGGGCCAGGGATTTAGCTCAGTGGCTTAAGCGCCTGCCTTGCAAGCACAAGGTGGTGAGTTCGATCCTTGGTACCAAAAAAAAAAAGACAACCTAGAGCAGGGTGTGATGACACACACCTGTAATCCCAGAAGAAGGAGAAGGAGAAGAAAAAAAGAGAAGAAAAGAAATACAACCTATTTTTATACTGAGTTTGTTTCCTGAGACCTTGCTTATTAGCCCAGCAGTCCCTTGAGATTTTCTGTGTCGTGGCCTCTGCCACCACCACACAGAGGTGATTTTGCCCTTGCTTCCCCCTCTGGTGCCTTCTGGGTCCTTCTCTCATCTGTGCTGGGCTGGGCCCCCAGGGGACTGAGTGACCTCTTCATCTTGTTTCTGATCTTAGGGGCACCTACTGTCTTTCCCCATTAATTGTGTGTGCTCTGGCTCCTCCTGGATGCCCCTCACCAGGTGGAGGGAATTCATTCAGTTCTGTTCCTAGTTTGCCAAGTGTCTTTATCCTGAGAACTTGTTAGATTTTGTCTTACCTGGGACAAGATGGTTATGTGAGTTTTTTCCCTTCTCTTGATGTGATATCACACTGACTGACTTTCTTATTTCCAACCAACTGTGGTCATGGTGTGTAACCCCGTTGACATACATGAGATTTGGTTTCCTAATGTTTTGTGTAGGATTTTTGTATTCATATTCATAGGAGATGCTGGTCTATAATTTCCCAGAACGTCTGTTCCTAGGTTTGCATCAGGGTTCATCAGGATGTCTGATGTCTTCCCAGGATTTGACGTGGGTAAGGCACACACTGTCCACACAGTCTAGCACAGGATACAGTGGTGCCTGTCCCTGTTTGATTCTCCACTGTGCCCTTTGCATGTAGCGCTCTGAAGGAAGTCACTCATGCGTCCCTTGGGGAAGGAGGGACGTGGTAGCCTCTCCTGCGTATAATTCAGAATTCCTCTGCAGGGAGATTTGTCCCTTCTCTACTACTTGTCATCCAGTCATTTATGTGTATCAGCATGTACTCAGAATCCATAGTCAATACCCAAGTTATCTCTAGCACTGTCTTTATTGCAATGCATGGATTCCTTAGGCCATTGGCAGGTCTCTCATGTGGTTCCTGCACGCTTGGCACACCCTCATCTATAGGGATCCTTGGTGGTTTGTTTTTCAGAGCCCTTTCTATCTGTGGTACTGCAGGCTGCTCAGGGCATCTGCACCCCCATCCCAGCCCTGGAGTCAGCTGTTTCTCTGAGGGCAAGGGTTCCTTCCTGGAGGATGGTCTGAGGCCAAGATTTGGATTCTGGGTGATGGGTGCTGGCCATGTCCATAGGTGGCAGCATCTGTTCAGAAATGATGGGCACCGGGGTCCTGCAGCTCTTTCCCTGCTGCTTCCTATTCTCCAGGGGTCAGGGGTCCGAGATCTCTGATCTTTCCCAAGAGAAGAGGCCTAACAATCTTAGGCCCATGCAACCAAGCAGGGGTCAAACTGCAGCTGCATCTGAGGCCTTTGGGTCTCAGGAGGCTCTTGGGTGCTAGAGTCAGGAGACCCTAGGATGTCACTAGGGGAGGTGGCCCTGACCTTAGGAGGCTATGCTGCAGGATAGAGCATCTGTGCCCAGCACCTGTAGCCCAGGTCACAGTAGAACCCCATTCCTCTAGTGTTCCCACCACAGACTATCTGTGCTGTCTGGCCACCTGTCCCTAATGTGGCTGTGTCCTGTGCTAAGCACCTGTTTGTTCTCATTCCTGTCACCCCCTCATGGACCTTGTTTTGTATTTGGTCTCCAGGCCTTTAAGCTTCCCTAAGGTCCTTGGCTGGTGGCCTACTGAGGGGCACCTCCTTTGCTAAGTCCTGTCCCAGAAGCTTTCTTTGAGTTAAGGATAGAAGGAGCTGCCAGCCAATACTGGCATCTGCACAATGGAGAAGACCATGTGTCCTCATGTCACAGGAAGTCAGTGGCACACCACCAGGGTGGCCTCTGTGAGCATGAGGCTGGGACACAGGGGTAGCAGCATGGGGCTGCCCTTGTTGAACTGAGAATCCAAGTCCTATGCCCCTGTCTAGTGTGCTCTGCCAGCACCCAGAGCTTGGACCCACAGGTCTCCGGCTTGCAGAGGAATGGGAGCCCCTGTGCTATGACAGGCTGACTGAGACAGAGCCACTCACCCTGAGCTTCCACCTGACACTCATGGCCTTGCAGACAGTGCGTGATGGCCGGCAATTTCTAAAGTATGTGGATGCCAGGCTTGGGGTCCCACTGCCTGAGAGGGACTATGGGGGAAACTGCCTCATCTACGATCCTGACAACAAGACTGACCCCTTCCACAACGTCTGGGTAAGAGTGCAACAGGGGCTGTCACCCATGTGTGGGGGCTTATTTAAGGGGCTCCCTGCTCACTGTCAGGGTGGGTTGTCCCATGAACTCTTAGCATGCAAGCAAGACCCTGACACAGTTGGCAGAGTGAGATTTCTGTGCCTGAGAACCATTCCTATCACCCACAGGACAAGCTGGACGGCTTTGTTCCTGCGCACTTCATTGGCTGGTACCTGAAGGTATGGTGCTGTTTGCCTCAGCTCCTTGTTTCAGGCCACCCTGTGCTCTGGCCATCCCTGGCCACAAGGTGATATGGGTGTGATGGTGGATGAGCCTGGCAGTGGGGGTCTGTGCTCACATGTGCATGTGGAGCCACCCAGGAGGGTCCCCCAAGGACTCCAGCAGGCTTGAGCAGCAGCCTTGTCCCCTATCATATCTGCTCACTGGCCCTGGCATTGTAGTGGCCAGGTGGGAGGACAGAGAGGGACAGCAAGCAGAAAGCTACACAGCTCTCCAACTGCCCATCCCAGACTCCAGGCACCACTTCTGCACACAACCTCAGCTCCCAGGGCAGGGCTGGCCTTCCCTTAGCAGCCAGTATGGACACCTCCACACACTGAGAAGCTAAACAACGCAGCTGCTAGAGGGGCAGCTGCCTGTTGCCATGCTCACTGGTGGCTGCTGGGCACGAGTGACTCCATGCCACTGTGGACACTGCTATCCCATGCAGACACTCATGATCCGGGACTGGTGGATGTGCATGATCATCAGTGTGATGTTCGAGTTCCTGGAGTACAGCCTGGAGCACCAGCTGCCCAATTTCAGCGAGTGCTGGTGGGACCACGTAGGTGCTAAGGGGCCAAGGTGGTGGGCAGGGCCTTCACATGTATCCTGGGGCTGGGCCTCACATCTCTCTACCTCCTGCACAGTGGATCATGGATGTGCTGGTCTGCAATGGGCTGGGCATCTACTGTGGCATGAAGACGCTGGAGTGGCTGTCCCTGAAGACATACAAGTGGCAGGGCCTCTGGAACATCCCCACCTACAAGTGCGTTCCAGGAGTCGGGGACCAGGGTCAGTGGGTTAGGGTTAGGTGCTTTGTCGTGTTTGCTTTGGGATTTAAACAAAAGCAGCAAAGCTAAGTACAGTGGCATGCATGTGTAGTACCCAATTGCTTGGAAGACTGAGTTGGGACAATCTCTTGAGCCCAGAAGTTTGAGGTAATCTGAGCAACATGGCAAGACCTTGTCTCATTAAAAAGAAGAGGAAACAAGAGGCTGCAGAAGGCCTGGGGGCAGTGGACAGAGTGGACAGCCCCCTGAACAAGGCAGGGTGTGGGGCCGGGGCTGCACCAGGGCACCAAACACCAGCCACCCCCTGCCTCAGCTATGACTAGGAGCAGAGCTGGCACCAGCGGGTGTGGGTAGCTGTGCTCAGGCCTGGCTCTGTTCCTAGGGGCAAGATGAAGCGCATAGCCTTCCAGTTCACACCCTACAGCTGGGTCCGCTTCGAGTGGAAGCCGGCCTCTAGCCTGCGCCGCTGGCTGGCCGTGTGCGGCATCATCTTGGTGGTAAGGCTGGGCACCTTGTGGCTGTGCTTGCCAGGCACCCTGAGCCGTGCTGACCTCTCCCATCCCCTAGTTCCTACTGGCAGAGCTGAATACCTTCTACTTGAAGTTCGTGCTATGGATGCCCCCCGAGCACTACTTGGTCCTCCTGCGGCTGGTCTTCTTCGTGAATGTGGGCGGTGTGGCCATGCGCGAGATCTATGACTTCATGGATGATTTGTGAGAACTGTTGCCAGACCGAGGGTGCAGAGGGCAGGGGAGAGATGGGAGGCACCGTGGCGTGGGGCCTGGGTGAGCACACAGCTGCTGTCCCCTCCACAGGAAGCCCCACAAGAAGCTAGGCCAGCAGGCCTGGCTAGTGGCGGCCATCACAGTCACCGAGCTCCTCATTGTGGTGAAGTACGACCCACATACGCTCACCCTGTCCCTGCCCTTCTACATCTCCCAGTGCTGGACACTTGGGTCTGTCCTGGTGCTTACCTGGACCATCTGGCGTTTCTTCCTGCGGTAAGTGGACCCAGGAGCATCAGCTGTTCCCCCTGCCGACTGTCCCCACCCTGTCCCCCATCCTGTGTCACCCCCCACCCCGCTCATGGCTCACTTGGTGCCTTGCACCTCCCCTTTGTCTGTGTCCCTCATGGGCTCCTCTGGATGATGATGTTGGGCATCCACCAGGGCTGCAGTACACAGGTGGTGAGCTGGCCTTCACTCCCCCAGGGACATCACCTTGAGGTACAAGGAGACACGGAGGCAGAAGCAGCAAAGTGACCAGGGCAGGGCAGTCAGCAGCAAGGATGAGCACCCAGGGCTGGATGATGATCTGCTGGGGCCCCGGCCCCCCGAGGAGGACGTCACTGAGGAGGGTGCGGCAGCTGCCTCATGAGCCTTAGCCCTCCTGCGGGCCTTGCTCCTGGGGCTCTCCTCCCTCCTCCCACACTCTGTGTACCTGTCCACCCCAGTGCACAGACGTGTGTACAGCTGAGCATGTGTATGTGTGCTGTGTACTCCTAGGGCTGTCCAGGACCAACAGCTGGTGTCAGCACCTGGGCCTTGTCCTGGAGCAGGGTCATGTCCTTCCTCTGCCTGGCTGGCCAGGGCCTCTGCCCACAGACTGTCCAGTGCCTAGCCTCAGCCAACCTGAAAGGAATAGCCTTCTCCCTTTCTTCAGGTGGCCCTGGAAGACCTCTTGACATGGCCACCGTTGGCACAAGTAAAGGGCCCATGCTGTGCAGCACTGGGCCACTTCCCATGGGGTTCTGCTAACCAGACTCTTTCCTGGGTGGAACAGGACGGGGCCGAGGCTTCCAACCAGACCCCTTGAGCATGCATGTCATGCACATACTCCAAGACCAGGGCTGTAGTCTGGGTACCAGAGTTGTGTTGTTCCATAGCTTGAGTTTAGGGTGTCTCCTCAAGCAGACAGAACAAAGAAAGTGATGATGAAGATCCACACCTCCAGCACTTCTGCCCTGCAGACCAGGACCTTGCTGATGCAGGAAGCTGTGTAGGATGCTGCTCTTCTGCAGCCAATGGGAGAGAGCAGCAGGTCCAACCGCTGCTGGGGTATCGCGGGTGTGGGGCCAACAGAGCCTCCCACAGCGCCACCATGCCGTTTTGCCTTTTGCAGGGGACAGAGCCTGTGACTGCTAGGGAGTGGCCAGAGGACAGGAGCAGGGAATACTGGAAAGGGGCAGCTGTCTTCTCACTTATTTCCCCAGGTGGTAAAGTAAAAACTTTTAAAGATTTTTCATTTTTGTTGTTCTGGGGATCGAACCCAGGAAGTTTTCAGACACAAATGAAAGTGCTATGATTCCAAGTCCCCCCACCTTGATGAAGGTGAGGTCCCCACCATGGACACAGAGAGCTGCTCTGAGAGAGACAGGACCCAAGGCTAGGCACCAGCTGCACCGACTCAGCCTGCAGGGCCCAGGCTTCAGAAGCTCTGTGTGTGTAGTTGCCAAGGACTGCACCCAAGGCCTTGTATAGTGCCTTCCACTACTGAACTATACTCCAACTTCTACTTCTTTCCAGTACCTGTTTTGAGATGAGCATGGAGTGTGTGAGGCCTCCACCCTGGAGACAGGGACAGGACAAGCCTACTCAGTACCCCTGGATTGGGTTGCATTGTCCCTGCCCAGCTGCACATTCTGTTCAGAGCTGTCACCATCTTCCCACTCTGGGAACCTGTGCCATCTGCAGGCTCCCATGATGCTTTTCCCCACAGGGGCTGCTGCTTGCCCTGGGGCCCTGGGTCACCTGTTTCTCTAGAGCACCCTGTTTCTTCCAAGTAGAGGGCTCACACGTCGAAGCAGAGATCCTGGGGCCCTTTCAAGGGCTTTATCTTGTACTTTGTGTGTATCTTCTCCACCTTGTGGCCCACCTCAGCCAGTGGCAGAATGAGACCCGCTGGACATAGCGGAGCCCTCTACCATCCTAGACTGATTAGGCACTAGGCTCTGGGCAGCCAAGGGCTTAGAGCTTACAGTTCAGAGGCCCAAGGCTGAGAAGCCACCAAATGCAGGGGTAGGTCTCCTTGGACACCACCTTGCAGGACACGACACCACCAGGCACAGGGACACAACTGGTCGCAGAGCCAAGGAGAATCCCCAAGCAAGAGTGGGCTTGGGCTACAATCCTGAAAGTCATCATTCTAGTGTTGAACTCAAAATGACTCAAACTCCCAAAATACAATTCCAGAAAAATTTATTTTTAAAAAGGGCTGGGGATATGGCTCAGTGGTTAAGAGTTCTTGCCTTGCATGCACAAGGCAATGGGTTTGGTCCCCAGCACCAAAAAAAAAAAAAAAAAAAAAAAAAAAAAAAAAAAAAAAAAAAAAAAAAAAAAAAAAAAAAAAAAAAAAAAAAAAAAAAAAAAAAAACCAGCTTCCTTAAAGCCAAGCATGATGGCACACACTTATAATCCCAACACTCAGGAGCTGAGGCAGGAGTATTACCTGAGCTCAAGGCCATCCTGAATTACATAGTAAAACTCTGTCTCAAAAGACAAAGTAAAAAAATTAAATAGGCAAACAATCTTTCCAAATATAAAAACTTAAGGTATACTAACAGTTACATGGGTGTAACATTACAGAGCAAACTAATCAAGAAGCAAAAATGACATGGCCATGCAGCTGGAATTCCAGTTACTAGGAAGACTGAAAGTTTGAGCCTATCCTGGGCAGTTTAACAAGACTTTTAAAATAAAAATTTTGGGGATAGACCTCAAGGCTAGAGCACTTGAGTGGCACTTGTGAGGTCCAGAATTCCATCCCCACTTTATTAAAAATAAAAAATACTTTGGGCATCTGCACAAGCAGTTGCCCAAAGAACCAAAATCTTAGGAAATTTCATCTTTTACAAATACAGCAAGGGATATAGCTCAGTGGCACAAGCACCTATCTCGCAAGCACAAGGTTGTGAGTTTGATCCCCATTACAAAAAGAAAACAAATGCAGATCTACACTAAGGACATCTCTGTGTCTCCATCCCTTTGTGTACTAGTATAACTGTGTTTTTGTTCTTTGGGGGTTTGTTTGGTTGGGGTTTTGTTTGTTTGTTTGTTTTTTGTTTTTTTGAGACAAGATCTCACTGTGTAGTTCAGCCTAGTTTTCAACTTACTTTATAGCCAACCTGGCTTCAAAATAACAGCAATCCACCTGCCTCATCCTCCAGAATTCTGGAATTACAGGTATGTGCTGCTGTGTTAGAGTTAACATTTTCTTAATCAGGATTGTGATAAACCGGGCGTGGTGAGGCACGCTTATAATCCCATAGGCTGAGGCAGAAAGACCACTGCAAGTTCAAAACCAGCCTAGGCTACAAAGTGAGCTCAGGCCAGCCTGAACTGCATAGCGAAACACTGTCTCAAAAAGGAAAGGGGAAAAAAAAAACAAAGTCAGCATTGTGATAATGCATCTCCATTAAGTCAAACTTACCAAAAATGTATATACCAAATTAGAACTCTAAAGTCTACATGGTTTATACCTCCACTGTTGTAAATTATATAAAGATGAAATGCGTATCACAGCAAATTGTGAGCACCAATGCTGATGATTTCATGGGGAAAAACTGAAGCTCAACATTGGAGAAAATGCATTCCCAGGGTGGACCATGAGTGGTCCATGAGGGTTGCCAATCCAGTCCTTCGCTGCATGTGAAGTCCTGTTAACAAAGAGCTGTTTTTCTTTAGGGCGTAGCTGTCTTTAAGGAGATGTTCACCCCCACTTTCTACCTAGTGCTACTCTTTTTGAAGTCACTCTCTTCTCCGATGTACACCAGCTTAGCTTTGCCCTCTAGAATTTCCTGTCCTCTGAGTCACTCTTGTCATCCCATGTGTGCTCAGCACAGGCAGATTTGGCAGGAAGAGTGTGGCAGTGGAGCAGCAGCACTGCCATGTCACCTCCTTCTGAGCAGTAGTCCTTTTTGAACCAGTAATTTCACTGTTTTGGGGCAAATACACATTTGATTCATTAAGAGCTAGAACTGTGTCCATGAGGAGGGTTGCCAGCATGGACAAATGACCTGAATTCAAAAATTATTTTTAGGGGTGTTAGGAATATGGCTTGGCAGCATAAGCGCCTGCCCAGCATGCACAAAGTTGTTAGCTTGAGTCCCAATACCAAAAAAAAAAAAAAAAAACCAGC
Source organism: Hydrochoerus hydrochaeris (assembly GCA_004027455.1). Taxonomy (NCBI): domain Eukaryota; kingdom Metazoa; phylum Chordata; class Mammalia; order Rodentia; family Hydrochaeridae; genus Hydrochoerus; species Hydrochoerus hydrochaeris. The sequence continues at coordinate 142,592 of PVLA01003395.1, forward strand.
TGAAAATTTAATTGACAAAAATTATACATATTTATGGTAACCATATAATATTTTGACACATTCACGTGTAATACTCAAATCAGGGCGGGCTCAGCTATTTTTTCATTTTTTTGTGGCGAGAGCATTCACAAACCTTTCCTTTCCCTATAGTTTGGCATGTGAGTACACTGTCATCTGTATTCCCCTAATTACAGCTTAGTTATTTGGCAAACTCTACTTTCAGCCCTATGCGTCTGATCTCTGGGAACCACCATTCTCCTCCCAGCTGCTAAAAACAACTTTCAGGTTCTACGAGTGAGATCAGGTAGTGCCCAGTTTACTCCACGGTGATTTCTAGGTCTGTGAAGGATTCACTTGTTGTGACCAAATAATGTTCCTCTGTGTGTATTTACCACTTTCGTTTCCATTTGTTGGTTGATGGACAGCTTGTTTCCACTTCTTGGCTATAAATAGCTTATAGATCTCCCTTCAACATACTGAGTTCAGGGATTTGGCTCAGTCGTATAAGTACCTTCATGACAAGTGCATGGTCGTGAGTTCAATCTCTGGTACCAAAAAAAAAAAAAAAAAAAACGCATACTGATTTCATTTCCTCTGGATATATACCCAGCATAGAACTGCAGAGTCCTATGGTAGATCTACTTTTACTTTCCTGAGGAATAGCTATCATACTGCTTTCCAAAAGACCTGTACTAACTTACATTCCCACCAACAGTGTATATGGGTTCCCATTTTCCCTCAGCCTGGCCCACACTTGTTACCTTTGGTCTTTTGGACAATGGTCACTCTTGCTCTAGTGAGGTAACACCTGTTGTGAACTGTGATCCCAGTACAGCAGTGACACTGAACACGTTGCATACACCTGTTGACCATTTATAAGTCTTATGTTTTTGCTGTTGAGTTTTTTTGAGTCCTGTCAGTATTAATAATCTGTCAGGTGCACAGTTTGCAAGTATTCCCCTATCCCATAGTTGTATCTTCTTGTTTTCCTTACTGTACATCTTTTTACTTTGGTATGATTCTGTATGTCTATTTCTGCCCTTGTTCCCTGTGCTTTTGGGGTCATATCTGTTAGATACCCATCTGAGAGGCAGTACAATCATGGCAATGGTTCAAAACTGTGCCCTGATAATGCACCCCTCCTTCCCAGAAGCCCCAGTGGCTTCTCCCTCCCAAAAGTCTGCCAAAGCTCAGGCATAAAAGGATTTACCCAATTCCCTGCACTCTCCCAAAATCAGCTCACAGCCCCGAGCCCTTCCCCTATCAGAGCCTATATCAGGCAGAACCTGCCCTTTGTCTGCAGGGGGAGCCGCCACAGCCTTCTCTGTGGTGACTCCCTTCATGCCCCCCCTCATTAAACTCTTATCTACTTGCCTCCTCTTTTAATATTCTGCACTGCTTTAGATTGAGTACAAATCACTCAATCAATATCCAAAAAACTCTTTGCCCATTCCAATTGTTGGGGGCCACAAATAAGTCTAGGGGACATCCGAGCTAGTCTTGTCCTGCCCTTTGAGCCAGACTAGAATGGGGAGACTGCCTGGGCTTTTCTGGTCACAGCTAGAAGCCCCCAGGCTAATAACTGCTGTATTGCTCACAGGGCAGATAAACCTGCTGAAGATGATAAGGCACCTGGGGAAGCTAGATTTTCTTCACTGCCCTCCTGTCTCCTCGTCCTCACAAAATACTTTGTTTTCTTCCTAGGCCACTATAGTCTGCTATTCTGTTCCTGGAAACACCCACTGCCCTTCACCCATTGTTCTTGACTCAGATGTAATGAATAAATACCAAGGTTCTGGGTGCTTTGTGGCCTTTTGTTCCCAGAGAGCAACCAATCATCCCAGATCCCTGCTGCACCTATTTTTGTCTCTTGCTCTTCCTTTGTTTCCCAGTATGGGTCATAACTCCATACAGGAGACTGGGGACCCACTGAAGTGGCCCCCAATAACTGGCACCAGGGAAAGGATCTCCAATATCCAATGTCTTTAAGCCTTTTTCCTGTAATCCATGACTTTAGGTCTTACAATCAGGCCTTTAATATACTGAGTTGATGTTTTTAACCAGTGAGAGAAGGGATCTAGTTTCACTTGTCTGCTTGTGGCAATCGGATGACATTTTCACACTTCATGGTTGCCCTGTCACAGGATCAGAATCATTAGATGGAGTTGAACCTCTATGCTAGCTTATGTCCTCCTCTTTTTAAAAGTTATAACAAAAAAAACCCTACAACTAAAGGAAGTGGTGTTAGTCCCACATATTAACTGTTGTGTATGTTCTATGTGGCCCAGGACAGTGCCTCTTCACTCAGTGTGGCCCTGGCAAGCCAAAAGTTTGGACACCCATGCACTAGGATTGTGTGTTTCAGCCTTCTCAGCTTTATTTTTCAGAGAATGCTATTTTGGAGATTTCAGGTTTCAGGATTTCAACTTGTGGGATTTTATCTTTAGGGATTGTGAATTAGGGATTTTATAGTAAGGTTTTTAATTTTTTTAAATTTTATTTGTTTTGGATTTCAACTTTTGGGATTTTATCTTTAGGGATTGTGAATTAGGGATTTTATACTAAGGTTTTTAATTTGTTTTTAATTTTATTTGTTTTGGTACAGGGGATCAAACTCATGACCTCGCACTTGTCAAACAGGTGCTTACCTACTGAGCTATATCCCTGGCCCCTATACTAAAGATTTTGTTGTCTTGGGATTGTGTGTGTGGACACAGGTGTGCATGGCAGGTGAAACCCTGGGCCTTGCACTTACTGAGCACATGACCCACTACTGGGCTGCCCAAGCCCTGAGGTTTCAGTGTGTGGAAGTATCCTTTGGGATTACACTGGGCATTGCCCAGAGTGGGCAGAACACAGACTTCCTGTCTATGGGCAGAAGCAGCCAAGGGTCACCTGGAGGCCTGTCTCACCACCAGAGGAATAGGGCTCATTCCAGGACTCTGCAGGCCTCCTGGACACCACAGCTAGTCTCAGGCAGAGGATGTGGTGCTGAGCTGCTACACTGCTGATTGGTTACAGGAGAGGGCATGCACTGAGCTGCACAAAAGTACAGGAGAGGGCATGCACTGAGCTGCACAGGGAACACAGGAAAGGACAGGATCCTGCCTGCCAACAGAACCTTTTAATAACTATACAAAGAAATAGGTTGCACAGCATCTCAGGTCACAGCCAGGACAGTGGCAGCCAGGACACCTACAGAGGGAGCCCCAGGGAGCTGGTCATGTGCAGAGAGCAGATTCTGTGAGCCTGCAGGAGGGGCTTCAGGAGATGATCCTCAGAGGTGGCTTCTCGTTCTCCAGAGCCTCCAGCTGGTTTCTCACCTCATCACTCACGTAGATATCAAACAGGCTGTAGGCAGGAGGGAGTGCTTGATTGCACACCCACCAGCCCTTGGATCCCCCAACCAATTCCCAGGAGCTCACACCACTCACAACAGGCACTCCAGGGTACAGGCTGGCTGCCGGAGGCTCTCCACCAGCTGTAGGACACCGGGGTCCCCCAGGCCATTGTTGCTGAGGTCTAGCTCCCGCAGGCTGTGGCAGGCCAGCAAGACCAAGGCCAGGTTGCTGCAGCTGCTGTTGGTCAAGTTACAGTCCCCCAACCTGTGCAGGGTCAGGACAAGGCCAGCTGATGGACTGGCCTGTGCTCCCACCACACCATGGGCTGGTGAAAGCCTATACCCATGATGCCGCAAACTCTGAAATACCGCAAACCCTGAAATAACGCCTGCCTGTGGCAAGTCAGGGCCACAGGGGGCCTGTCTCTTGGTCCCTTCACAGTCCCTTCATAGCTCCAGGCAACATCCCTGCAAAGACAGGGAAAAAGTGGAGACACCACACCTTGCTTCCCCCAAAACCAGAACCTGTCTGGGCTCAGGCAAAGGCACAGTGCAGGGGAGATGTGAGAGGCAGGCAGGCTCCAGAGGAAGCATGTGGGCAGGTCTAGCATCCACTCCCACAAGGACAGGCCCAAGGCCCTGGCACCAGATGGTGGTGCAGAGCCACACCTGCTCTGTCTCCAAGATGGGGGTGAAAGCTAGGATGACCCCTTTCAAGAGCAGTGGTGGCCCACCCTTCTGTTCCTCTCCCACCTGGCTATGAGGCTCCCATAGTCTTGGCAGCCAGGACTGTGACCCCTGGGAAGGAGACTGCAGGGCTGTGCTGCAGGCTGCCATTCCAACTCTTCAGATGCCCAGGATGCCAGCACCAGGCAGAGCTACCTGCAGGAGCTACAGACTGACAATAGCAAAGAACAAACATCCAAGAGCAGAAAGGAAAGCCTTGGGAGACTGGTGAGAAACTGAGAAGCTCCAAAACTAAGAACAAAAACTAGAAAAGGAAAAAGGAAGAGCACACTACAGAACCAGCCCCTAAGACCTGGACCCTCCAGAAAGAAGAGATACAGGACAAAAAGCACACTGCTCAAGACCAAGGCCTGCTCCAAAGGGAAGCATATCCAGCTCAGGACACAAGGCAAGACCTGTAAAAGCTGCTGGGGAAAAAGCACAAATCAAGGACAACAGAGCCCTCCCTGGCCAGAGAGCAACAGCAGAGAGGAAGCCCAGACCCCCACCCCTGCTAAGTGACTGGGAAGCATGGGCCACAGTGCTGCAGAAGCTTCCTCCAGGAAGAAGCTGCTAGAATATGCTCAGCAAAATAGTTGGATCAGGAGCCACCCTCCCTCCCAGCTGCCAGCCCATCCATGAAGACCTCAGGATGTGTGATCTGTGAGCTGGGACTCGCATGCATACACTCACCCAAGCACCTGCAACACGGAGCCTGGCTGGCGCAGGGCCTGGCACAGCTCCTGCACACCGGTGTTACCCAGGTTGTTCTCACTCAGCAGCAGCTCTGTGAGAAACTTGTTCTGGGCCAGCATCTCTCGGAAGTAGGGACAGCAGGCAGCTGTGAAGCTGCATTCCTTAACCCTGCAGGACAGTCAGTAAGGCCTGGGCTGGACCAGAACTCCCTCCAGCACCCTGTCTTCAGGATTCACCAGGCCCAACCCTATAGGTACCCAGCTCCTCTCCACCACACTGCATGTTGCAGTGCCCCCGCGTCCAGTAATTTGTGTGTGGATCCCGCTGTCCTGACAAGGGGCCTGCCCCCCAGCCCAGCCCCTCACCCTCACCACAGACACTCCAGTTGGCAGGTGGGCTCCCGCAGGGCCTCGCACAGCAGCCGGGCGCCCTCATCGCCCAGCCCGTTGAGCATCAAGCTGAGTGCCTTCAGGCTCTGCTTGGCCCTGAGGACCTGGCACAGATCCTTGCAGCCCTTGGAGGTGATGTCGCACTCCCAGAGCCTGCAGGACATCAACATTCTCTGATGGAGGCCCAAGACAAGACAAGATACACTGCTGCCACCACCTGGTCTGGATGCTGACTCACCACAGCTTCCTGAGCCTGCAGCTGGGGTGCAGCAGCTGTGAGCACAGCACTGCCAGGCCTGCATCACCCAGCCTACTGTTGCCCAGGTCAAGATCCTGCAGAGAGGGCTTGGCAGCCACAACATCACACAGATCCTTGCAGCTGGCTGCCGTGATACCGCAGTTCTCTAGCCTGGAGACAGTGCCATGTCTGAGGGGGACCCTGAGCCCCAGCCCCACCCCTCTGTCCCTGAGGCCCAGTGTGTACCAGAGCGTCTCCAATGGACAGGCAGAGTCCTTCAGGCCACTGAGGAGTGTGCAGATGCCGGCCTCATGGATGTCATTATTGCTCATGACCAGCTCCTTGATGTTGGTCTTGGCCCTCAGCATGGAGGCTAGAGGCTCACAGCTGGCATCCGAGAGGCTGCAGTAGTCCAGGCTGGGGGCAGGCAGAGTCTCAGCCTACCCTATGCCCCCGGGGAGTCAAGGAGGGGCAAGATCTGCGGCTGTCTCCTCTCCCATCCCTCCTCAGCTTCCACCCTCTCCTGCCTCAAGCCAGGGATGAAGGTCAGAAAACCATGAGCACACAGAGCCTCCAGATACACTGGACAGTCATCAGGAAATGCTCTGAAAGCCCAGCTGTCTGGGATTCACCCAGACCCAGTGAGGCACCTATGCTTGGCTGTGTCACCCTGGTGTCCCAAGTTATACCAGGCTCAGCTGGCAGCCCCATGCCAAGGGGAAGGGACACCACAAGGGCTCTAGGACCCTACATGGCCCTCAGAGTTCTGGTGGCCACAGTGCCAAGGCTATGTATGTGCCCAGCTGGTGGCCATGTGGGACGATGGGATGCCCAGAAGTCTCTTAGGACATAGACTCACTGCAGCTTCTCCAGGTGGCACTGGGCATCCAGGAGGCCCTTGGACAGTAGCCGCAGGCCCCCGTCCCCCAGTGAGTTTCCGCTGAGGCGCAGCTCCCGCAGAGTGGGCATGGAGGGCAGCACACTGGGCAGGACCCCACAGCCAGTCTCCGTCAGGCCACAGTATAGTAGGCTGGAGCACAAGAACCACAGTGGCCCCTACATCCACCAGACCCAAAGAAGCACCCCATGGAACATGGTGCCACCTCCTCTGAGAAGCACCCTGATTCTCCAGGCTGAGGCAGAGGCGAAGGTGCATGGGGACACAGTGAGACTAAGGCCTGGAACAAGGCCAGAGGACAAGGCCTGTCCCCACATGGCAGTCACCTCATCTGTGTGCCTCTGGTTGGAGAAAAAGGTGCCTGAGGATGCCACCCATGCCCTGCAGATACCCGCAGCCTCTGGCAGCTCCCATGACCCCACCTGGCTGCCCAGAAGGCTGCACCAGGCCTTACCTGAGGCTCTGGATCTTGCACGTGGGGCTCTGCAGGCCCTGCAGCACCAGATGTACACCAGCATCCCCCAACTCATTAGTGCTGAGACAGAGCTCTATCAGGGTGGGGTTGGCTTGCAGCGCAGAGCTGATGTCTCTGCACCGTTCCTCTGTGAGGCCACAGTCCTGCAGCCTGGGGACAGACCCTCAGGGTTAGTGTGTCAAATGCCAGTCTCAGGCCCAGTGATCCCTTGCATGCAGGCTGGGACCCATCAGCAGCCCAGTAGATCTAAGGATGACCTCTACCAATGACACTTAAAATGCAACAGAGGAGGGCTGGGGATTTAGCTCAGTGGCTTAAGCACCTGTCTGGCAAGCACGAGGTTGTGAGTTCAATCCCTGGTACCAAAAAAAAAAAAAGCATTTAAACTTAAAAAAAAATGCAACAGAGGAGAGAGTAGTAATACATGAGTGGGGGGCTGCCATGTTCTCTGTGTCTTTCCTAGAACACCAGCCATAATAGGCCCTGTGTGTCTGCAGGGAGGGGCAGACTTATGCCAGGTGATGGCCATCAGGCTGCATCAGAGTGACAGTAGGTCTGGGGCACACAGGGACCAACAGAGTTCCTGGCAGACGTGGAGGATGGCACCAAGCTGTATGTCCAGTCCACTCTGATTCACATGAGTACATGAACCGATGCAGGTGGGAGGAAAGCCAGCTCTCATCAAAGAAGAATGATGGTTGAGAAAGTGGGAAGAATGAAGAAATGACAAGATACACTGCCACGATGACTTCAGATGGAGCCACCAATGAGCCGAAACTGAGCAGAAACAGGATTAAGCCAGGTCTCAGCACATCACCCTAGGCGCTGGTCACTTGTGAGAGAAAATTGCAACCCAGGGAGGGGCCACCAGCTGTGACCACACAGCACTGCCCCACACCCAGTACACAGTATGCCAGACAGGACCACAGCAGCTCCATATTCCTCCCAGAAATGGGCACCCATTGTGAGAAGACTCCAGACAAGCCCAGAGGGACACAGCAGGATATCTAGACCCTCACAGGGCAAGGAAAGGACATGGAGTAGAGCTGGTGACTGTGATCAGCTAGGCTGTGTGTCTTCATGAGACTGTCATCAGGAGAGGCTGGTGGAGGCCGAGGGGATGCCACACAACCTTCCTGACTGCTTCAAAACTATAAACAGCAGCAGAAGGGAAAAGACAATTGAACTGGCACTGTTTCTTGCCCAAGGCCTGAGGTATCTTGGACTTGTGAGTACCTAAGGCCAGAATAGGTCCTGACTCCAACTCTAGCCGGAACTGGGTGGAAACAGACACAGTGTCCACATCACCCAACCAAGAACCAGTGGACATTCTTCCACTGTCCCCAGAAGAAGAGAAGGACCGAGGAACAGGCACCAGGCTGCCTGTTACCAGCACAAGCTGCACAGCTGACCCTGCCACTGCCCTCTGCCTCCAGGCCACTGCAGAACTGGCAGTGGTTTTTAGACAGGTGCATATATGTGCATGTACACAAACACACATGCATGTATACACAGAGGTGCCTATAAATGTATATACACATGCACATATAAACACGTGCATGCACAGGCATATACCATGCAATTTACAAATGTATATATATATATATACACATATACACATACACACACATAAGCAAGCATGCATCCACATGTGCACACACTGAACAGCATATACAAATACACACATGTAAACACAGATGCACATATACATGCAGGTGCATATACATACATGCATGTGTGCCCATATAAACATACATATGCATGTATGCATGTAAATGTGCATTGACACAATGCACATAACACAAAAAACTTACATGTACATGCATACACACACATAAACGCGCACATGCACACAAATACATGATCACATGTGTGCACAGACATGTCCTTGTACACATGTATAAACATGTATGTGTAGACACAGATGCATATGCACACACATAAGCATGCATGTATCTACATATACACTCACATAAGCACATGCACATATGCACACATACATGCATCATGGAAATATACACACCCACATATACATAAATTTGTAATTTTGCAGTGTCAGGGATGGAACCCAGGGCCTTGTGCATGCCAGGCAAGTGCTCTGCAGCTAAACTACATCCCCAGTAGTTTTTTATGTGTTTTTTTGAGATGGTCTCACTATGCAGTTCAGGCTGGCCTTGAATTCACTATGTAGTCCAGGCTGGCCTCAAAATCACAGTGATCCCCTGCCTCAGCCTCCCAAGTGCTGGGATTACAAGTATGCACCACCATGACTGGCTCCAGTGGGGTTTTTTTGTTTTTTACAGGGGATCGAATTCACAACCTTGTGCCTGCCAGGCAAGACGTTTAAGCCACTGAGCTAAATCCTAAGCCCCTCCAGTGGTTTTTATATTTTTTAAGGATTGAAAACCAACCATAACAATAATACATTGTACCATGAACACTGAGATTCTGCAGCACAGTAAGCCCCTCCAACCTGCCCCCCACACCGCATGCTGACCCGGCTGCCCATACCTGACCACTTGGTGCTGCTGGATCAGTGGCAGGAGCTCACTCCACCTGGTGTCACTCAGCTGCTCGCAGCGGATCTCGAGACTCATGGCAGGTACAAAGTGTTGTCTGGGAAGAAGGTAGAGGGAACAAAGCTCTTAGCAAACTCTCACAGCTCTGCAGGCCACATGTTCTCATCACATGGGACATGGGGCTCAGTCTGGGAAGGGTATGTTCTGCCACCATCCTTGACCCTGGTCACTTTGGCTGCAGGAGCAGATGGGGGGGTGGGTCACCAGCAAAGTTTGGGGAACACAGCTGTGGGGTACAGAGGCCCCACAGTGATGCCTCCTGTCTGAGAGAGGGTGGGACAGCAAGTCTGGCCTGGGGAGTCCCTGCCTCATCTGCTTGAGTAAGATGGGGTGTAGATAGTCTGGGCACCCCAACAGAAAGCCCAGGCTGAGAGGCCAGGGATTTAGTTCAGCAGCATAAGCGCCAGCCTGGCAAACACTGAGTTCATGAGTTTGATCCCCAGTACTAAAAAAAAAAAAAGAAAAGAAAGCAAGCCCAGGCTGGCTGTGAAAGCCCTTGCTGTCACCCAGCCCATACTGTACCAAGTACAGACCAGGCTAGCAGGTGGTATCACAGCCCACACCACTGCACCCTGAGACACCTCCTTGCACAGCCCCAGCCTCGTGGTCCGGAAGCAGTGCAAGGTGAGGTGCCAGGCAGCATGGGGCACTTGGGCTGATTCGTGGGCAGTCATTTGCCTTCCATAACCATCCTAGACCTGGCACTCCATCCTCCCCATATGGAGCAGTCCAGGGCCAGACCAAGGACAGGGCAGCCTGTCAGCCAGGATGGGGAGCACAAGGCCTGTGCTGGCTAGGCTGGGACAAGCCCAGGTTTCAGGCCCTGAAACCCATAGGGACAGGCACAGACTGTGAACACACAAGACAGTCACTACCATGGACAATGGCTACTGAGGCCCTGAGACTGGAGCACAGTACACCCTTGTTCTGGGGAAAAACAGAAGTCACATCAGAGGAACAGCCACCCACACATGGCCCCACAGGTTTCCTGAGTGTCTGCTAAGCTGGCCAGTGGGAGCAGCATGTGGCTACCCAGAGTACCCCTTGGAAGAAGTGTCCAGTCCATTAGCTCCGTGTAGAAGAAAGCCTAGTGCATTTCTCTCCTGGAAGTGATAGGCTGGCTGAGCTCTCTAGAGGTTGGGGTGACAAGCCAACACAGCCCTGAAAGTCTCCTGAGACCATCCCAATCCTGGTACAGCCTTGCTGAAGGAGCTGTTTCCCAGTTCTGGTTCAGGGCCCACAGCAGGGAAGAGGTCCCTTTGTGCCAACCAGGAGGACAGATGCATCTACATGTCCAAGGGAAACTGAGGCAAGGGCAAGGCTAACCCATGGTAGTCACAGTGCTACCCCATGAAGGAAGGCATCTAGAATCATGCCTGCCCCTGTGTGTGAGCAAAACCAGGTGGGGCTGGGGGCCAGGTGTGTCACTCAGACCTGCAGGGCATCTCCAGAGACACTGAGAGGGGGCAAGAAGAGCCACCTGAGTGCCTTCAGCTGCCCCATATCCAGCCTATGCCACACCCAAAGGGGTACCTGCTGTCTTTTCCCTTGGGCACAAAGTACTGGGCTTGGGTTGGCCAACTGTCAGGCATGATGGCAGGGTAGGGATAAGGATGGGGAATGGACATGACAGCTGAATCCCACCCTCAGCCTTGGTCAGGCCCTACTGTCTCCTCTGGGAACATCAGGATGCTCCTCCATCTCTGTGGCCCACTGACATTTTGAAACTTTCATGAAAACCTGTAATGGTCCCAACACAAAACCAACTACCTCTATACTCAGGAGAATCCACAGGCCTGGCCATACAGGGGTCAGAAGGAGCCTTCCCAGGTGAGGACAGGCTGCTGGTGACCAGGTGGGGAGGGGCGCACCCACCAGCCCACAACCACATGGCCCACTGGAGGAGTACATAGCGGCAGCCAGGCCAGCCTCAGAACCTAGGTGGGCAAAGAGTGCCCCTGGGTCACCCCGAGGAGATATAGGAGGCACCCAGGAACCCTACCCACACTCCTTTCCAGGTCCCTCGCACCTGCTGGACTGGATGCTCCACCACATATTAAAAGAGCCAGAAAAGGAGCTGAGACAAGCACACTGGGTCAGCCCAGTGCCCTGACCAATATTGGCTGCTCACCTGGCACTTACCAACCAAGAACCAAGCCACCACTGCCCTTTCTGCTCAGTGTGAGGCCTCAAGTACAGGGAGGGCCCAGTTGTAATCTGCCAGTCTCACTTTCACTTTGCCTGCTGGAAGCCCTGCTGCCTTAGCCGCTCTTAGCTGTTCCGGGAGTTCCCCAGAACACAAGTAACAGGATCAACCCAGAAAACCAAAGTGATGGAAATGGATGGGACGTATTTGCTGGCCATTTCGGAATGGGTGCAGCCCATGAAGTTCTTGGGAGAGCAATCTGGCCAGTGTGAAACAGCACATTCTTACCTGCCATCAAGAGGAACATTCACGCAAGGATTCAGGACAAAGCTCAAACTGTGTCTGCACAACATTCTGTAAATCCCCATACTCAGACACAGTCTGAATATCTACCAGCAAGGAAATGGTTAAATAATTTCTAGCTCACTGTGACTGGCAGGGGTAGATCAGCAAGAGGACAGTTAGGTCTCATAAACATGCAAAACAAGCTGGCGGGGGCATGGACAGCTGGCAGAGGGAGAGTACCTAGTCCTCACTCAGTCTTCCTCCTTTCAGCCACTGAGTGAGCACCTCAGTATGCAGAGCTCCATGGCAGGCCTCAGCCCTAACCAAGCTTAAACAATAAGGACTGAAGTATCACATATAGCTCACTTAGATACAAATGAACAGGTGGCCAGAGAAGGATCAGCCCCAAGTGAGTCACTGCTAAAGACAAGACCAGGATTGTAGCTGTAGGTGCATCTGAAGGGAGCCAGGCCTCAATGTGGAGCCTCGTGGCCAGACCTGCAGCAGCTCAAGATGCCACTGTGATTAACACCACCTGGTCCAGTGGGCCCAGATGGGTATGGGGCATATAGGTGGGTGACCAGAACACCCTTGTCCATTGTACATGTGAACCATGTTAGAAGTCAGAAGTAAGCTGACATTGATGACACTGGCCGTGCACCTTTGCTGTGTGCCCTGCTTCCCTATTGGTTCGATATTAGCTGAGTGGCTATACTTGTAATCCTACAGGCTGATTGTGGTTTGACCCATAGCTACCCATGTTGTGCCCACACTGTGATTTTGAATAAAGAACCTCAGGGGCGACCCACTTTCAGGATCCCTCCTGTCTCTAAGAAGCTTTCTCTCAGTTAACTTTTCCTAGTCTTCAGCTCCTTTGCCCTCAAAATTCCTTCTTCAATATTGGGAAGGCACCAACTGGGCACATCTGACATCTAACACTTTGGGAGTTGTTTTCCCCATCACAGCAAGACTGTAATATAGAAGGGAAGAGGGTGGAAGGTGAGCACAGGCCTGGATACAGTCAGCCCTAAAGGGAGGTGGCTGGCAGGGAGCTGACAGCAAGAGGTGGGTTCCAGTGGTCCCTGCAGACCTCACCTAGTTTCATGGCCATGGGGATCACACAGTGCAGATGAGGACTCAGGAGCCAGGGGACAGGACTAGTGGGCCAGTTCTTTTGCATTTCAAGGTGTAAGATTACTCCATTTAGGGAAAAAACTGGGGGCAAGACCAGCCCTGGCTTATTTCCCTGACTTGCCGGGTACCTCCAGACAGGGTAGGGCCACCAGTAGAGGCCTGGGTTCCTGAGAAGACAGGTGGCTGGACAGAGGTGGGACACACAGGCACAGAGAGATCCCAGGAGCCTACCCCATCCACCTAGAGGGTGCACAGCCAGCGCCCTGCAGCTGCTCCGGACAAACTGTACAGAAAGTAAGTGCCTCTTTCCTCATGATGCAGGAAAATGTGCTGCTGGGCTTCTGGCAGAGACTAGGCAGCCTGAAGAGTGAGAACACAGGAAAGAGGGGTGAACGAACAGTAAAGCACAGCCTCTTGAGCTCCAACCAACTCAAGGTGGATTCTGAGACCAGGTAATGACCCTGAGTTTTCTGGGTGGACCCAGTGTCAACATGAGGGTCCTTGTAAGAGTGCCACCAGGCCTGGTGGTGTACACTTATAATCTCAGCATTCGGGAGGCTGAGACAGGAGGATGGCCATGAGTTTTCAGCCAACATGGGGTACATACTGCATTGAAGGGCAGCACAAACTATAGAGACACTGTCTTAAAAACAAACAATAGGGGCAACCCGCTCAGGACCCCTTCTGTCTCTTTTCAGACAGAAGCTTTCTTTCTCTCAATAAATACATTCTACTCTTTAAAAAAAAAAAAAAACAGAGGGTGGCAGCAACAAACGGCTCTAAAGATGGCGGGGGCTGCCTCTAGACACTAGAAAAGGCAGACGCTGATTCTCCTGACGCCTCCAGAAAGAACCAGCCCCACCAACACCTTCATTTCAACTCAAAACTTATTTGGACCTCTGGTAAGAAGAGTAAGGCAGCAAATCTGGCGATTTTGTTACAGCAGCCAGTAAACTAACAAGTAAACTTCTTACAACTGTTCTAACAATCTTTATTTACTAGATCCACAATGTCATTTTCAGTGGCCACACTGATTCCACTAACCCAACCAGTCTACAAATGGACTTTCAGATTTCCTTTGTGATTTTTCAGGCTTCCCACTACCCTCGAAGGGCGCTTGCAAGTCTCTCGTACACACCACCGAACTGAACCTGAATTGTGGGCAGACTCATCAGCTATCCAGGCACCCAGGTGGCACTCTGGCTGCTTCCTCAGCAACGCCACAAAAAACCCTGGAACCCTGACGCCATACCGGCGCCGTAGGCCGAGTGATGCGTCCCTCCTCCCCAGGCCTTGGCCTCCAGGTCTTGAGGCCCCGCGGACAGCGTTACCGCGGAGGGACCACCGTGCATCCGCGAGGCCTTGCCCTGTCCCCCGGCATTCTGGAGGATGCCCATCCTGGGGTGTTGGCTGGAGTGGTATAAAGTCAAGGGTTAGTTTACTCGTCGGGAAGCTTTGGGGACCGTCTTGTACTGGGGGGTCGTGCGGAAAAAGGGCGCGATCGCCACGCGGGGGCGACGTCGCGTACTTGCAGGAACCCGTCACGAGGGTGCGTCCCCGCCCCGCCACCGGGACTCCCAGCGTGCCCTGCGAGGAGCGCCGTTGGATGACGTTCTCGGCGCGCGCCCCATTGCGCTGGTGGCGCCGTCGCCTCCGCTACCAGGGGGCCGCGCGTCAAGCACTGCAACCAAACCAGTAGAAGCTCCCAGGCGCATCCACAGGAGGCCCCTAAGCAACGGGAGGTAAGGGCTGCCCAGGCCAAAGGGACGTCTGTCTGGACACGGGCCGGCGTAGTGAGGGTGACCTACCTCGCGGCGACAGGGCTATCACGGGCTTGGAGACTGGGAGCAGAATGGAGAGAGCAGACAGCTGAAACGGGCGAGCTCTCGGAGGCCTGTGTCCGGTTTGGGGCGCGTCCTAGTGGCGGGCGGGGCCTTGGGGGCGGGGCCTGAAGTCGAACCAGCAGGGTGGGCCCCAACCGGGAGCGGGGAGATGGGCTGAGCTTCGGGAGCGGGGCGGGGCGATCTTCGGAGATTAGTGTCGGGAGTGGCCTGGCAGACCCGGGACCAGGAACTCTGGCACTTAAGGCTCGGCCTCAGCGCTTCTCTCTTGACAGGGTCAGCGCCACGCGGGTAGGAGAGGCCAATCTGGAGCTCCGGAGTTCCGGAGCTGCGGAGCTGTGCGGACCGCGGTGCTCGGCGGTACCTTTCATTCTGGGTTCGCTGCTGGACACCAAAGGGTTTTCGTTTCGAAAATGAAAAAAATACGTTTTCGGTAAAGCCACCTAGTTTCTTGTCATTGTTCTATACCACACTTCCTTCTTGGAATTCTTTTAAAGTGAGGGATACGTGTGTGTGTGTGTGTGTGTGTGTGTGTGTGTGTGTGTGTCTGTATGCTACAGGAAATTGAACACAGGACCTTAGCACTGAGCCATATCTCCAGCCCTCCTTTATTTTCATTTTGAGACAAGGTCTAAGTTGCTAAGCTGTCCAGGTTGGGTAAGATCTTGGGATCCCCCTGCCTCAACGTCCCAGGGTGCTGACAGGAGCACCACACTGCCTGGCCTAGGATGGTGTTTTTGTTTTTGTTTTTGATACTTCTTCATATTTTACAGGATTTTCTCCTAGTGTAAGACAAGGATCAGCAGCTGTTTTTCTCCTGGAAGATACGCTGTCTTCCTTAACCCCAGTTACTATACCTAGTTCTTGTGAGAAAGAGTAGGAGGTAAAAGGAGGCAGCAAGTACACATTCCTTATACTCTTAGCAAAGAAAGACTGGAAAAAGAACTGGCATGTCCACCCTTAGTGCCTAACAAGAATTGAGGGCTGAAAGCAGTGCACACACACCCCATCTCTTGTCCCCATGAGGCTTTCTGTCCTATTTTGAGTTCACTGTAGCACCTTCACCTCTCCCTGTTTTGTTTTGTTTGTGGTACAAAGGATGGATTCTAGGACCTTGGGCACACCAGGCAAGCTCTGCCCCAGACCCACTCTCATTTTTATCCATCCCAGAGGTGACCATTTCTGCCCCATTTTTGTTGATGCAAATGACTCTCCATTAGTCATTAAGAGTTCAAAGATTAAAGTAATTCTCCACCCTTTCCTCTTCCCAACTGCCCCTCCTGGTGTCTCCCGTCTCTTTACACACCTGCATCCTGAAGGCAACTGTTTGGATACTGTTTTTGCCCTGTCTTCCATTCCTATTAACATGTTCTGAGATGGGAGCTTTTAGTGACAGAAAACAGACTGAGGAGCTAAAGGATTTATCTGGCCATTCAAGGAAAGCAGATGCTGCAGGCATGTGGAAGGAACCTTGCCCAGATTGGGCCTTGGCACTGAGCTGCCATCCCAACCCATTTTATTTATTTTGAGAGAGGGTCTTCTTAAGTCATTTAAGTTTCCCAGGCTAGACTCCAATTTGTGATTCTTCTACCTCAGCTTCCCAGACTGCTGGGATTACAGATATGTACTACCTTACCTCTTGTCCAGCTGCTTTTTTTTGTTTTTGTTTTGTTGTTTTGTTTTTTGTTTTCCGGGTGTGGTGGCTCATGCTTGTAATCCCAGCACTCGGGAGGCTGAGGCAGGAGGATCATTGTGAGTTCAAGACCTGCCTGGGCTACAAAGTGAACTCAAGGCCAGCCTGAACTGCATAGCGATACCCTGTCTCAAAAAGACCAAAAAAAAAAAAAAAAAAAGAATGATATACATTCCCAGAAGGAATTTTTAGAAAATACATAAAACTACCAATAAGAAAAGTAAAAATCAACAATAATGCTGCTCATCACATGATCTGCCATAGAATGTGTATGAGCGGATTACAACTGAGCTTTATTGAGTTTTTCAAACATACAAAAATGTTTTTAAAAATGAACTCCATGACTTACCTCAGACCTGAAAAACATGAGCAGAGCCCCTGAGGAGCCCTGGAGGTCCACCCTGTCCTCACCCAGAGCCGGCGAGGACCTGCACTTAGTCTCCATCACTCCTGTTATTTTCCTTCCCGTGTTATGATGTGTGTATAGATTTCAGGAAAATACAGACTTGGGTCCTATGCTTCACACAATGTATAAACATGTTCCTCTTCCCACCAGTTACTTGTCCTGGTCAATGAAATTTGGGGTGAAATTTGTCCATGTCATAGAATGATACTTACTCTTTTTGACTGCTGTACTCTGTAGCATAAGCAAATTAACATTTATTCATTTGTCTCTGCTCTCATGGGTCTGATTTTTCCTTTCTGCTGCAGTAGCACTGCTACAAATGCATATTACATTTCTGAACCTGGACACCAGGGGAAGTACTTTGTGGACCATGCCATGAGCAGTCTTATCCACTCACCCCAACTGATGTAAGGATTTACTTTAGCAAAAGTAAGTCTAAGGGGCTGGGGATTTAGCTCAGTGGCATAAGCACCTGCCTGGCAAGTGCAAGGTCATGAGTTCAATCCCTGGTACCGCAAAAAAAAAAAAAAAGTAAGTCTAAACTCAGCAGAGTGGAGCATGTCTGTAGTTCTAGCATTTGGGAAACTGAGGCAGGAGGATCACCTCAAAATCAAGGCCATCCTGGGCTACATATTGGGTTCAAGGCCAGCCTGCATTACAAAGTGAGACTCTGTCTCAAAAAATAAAACAACAGCAATGAAAAAAGCAAGTTCTAAGATTTTGCATAGCTGAATATCTTCAACAATCATGGACAGTCTTGGCAAATATAAAATAGGACTATCATGGTTTTCCTCACAATAGCCCACCCTGTTTTTTCTGAGGTGTACTTTTTTTTCTCTTTTAAATCCTCCAAGCTTCCTCTCCAGAGCCAGTTTCTCCTTCACTCTTTACTTTTACCTTTTCAAATAGACTTTGCCATTATTTTTTAGAAAAAAAAATGTATAATCAGACAGCCATGGGGATGCATACTTATAATACCAACACTCACTCAGGAGGCTGAGGAGGGAGGATCACTGTGAGTTCAAGGCCAGTCTGGGCTACACAGTGTGTTCAAGGCCAGCCTGAACTACACAGCAAAACACTCTTTTAAAAAAATGGTATCTCTTTGGAGAGAGAGAGGAAGGAGAGGACCAAAAAGAGGGAGGGGGCCAGGGATATAGCTCAGTAGTACAGCACCTGCCTGGCAAGCACGTGGTCCTGAGTTCAATTCCTGATACAAAAAAAAAAAGGAGATAAGGGAAAGGGAAGGAAGAAGTGGCTCAGAAAAAATCAGCAAGGACAGAGAGCAGAACCATCAACCAGCACCCAGGTGGTGCCTCCAGACCCCACCCAGCACAGTGAAGGCAGTGTTGGGAGAGCATGTGGAATGCCTACCACAACAGACCACATCTGAGACCATAAATCAAACCTTTGCAGATTCAATACATAGAAATCGTATCAAATGTGATACATGATGTGTTGATGCTATGCCAGCAATCACTAATAGAAGGATAACATAACTTTCCCTAAACACTTGGAGATTGGCCACTTTACCCCTAGTGAATTCAGGAGTCAATGAGTGGCCATGTGTCATGACACATACTTGGGATCCCAGAAGTTGGGAAGCTGAGGCAGGAGGATTGCTGTGAGTTCATGGCCAGCCAAAACTAACATAGCAAGACGATGTCTCAAAAAAAGTTTCAAAAAGTCAAAGGGTAAGTCTAGCAAATTATAAAATATTTTGCACTAAACAAAATGTTACATTTTATAGAATGCAGATAAGATAGTACTTAAAGGGAAATTGATAACATTAAATGCTCATATTACTAAATATGCTTAAGTGAATGAACCCTTAAGAACATAGGCAATAGGTTGGGATTGTAGCTCCATGATGGAGTGTTTGGTTAGCGTGCGTGAAGCCCTGGTTAATCCCTAGCACCGCAACGAAAAAAAAGGGGAGGGCCAAAGAAGCCACAGTGAAAACCAAAAATCAAACCCATAGCAAGTAGGTGGAAGGAAGCAGTAAAGATCGGAGACGATATAAATAAAATTGAAACAACAGAGAAAAATGTCAAAATGAAAGCTGAAATTTGAAAATGTCAATGTATTAATAAATCTTTAGGAAGATAGGCAAAAACTAACAGAAGAGACAATTTTCTAACACCAGGACAGAGGGGATCTTACTACAAACCCTGTGACACCAGAATGATAATGGTGCTGTACACAACTGCCCACATGTAAATCAGAGGAGATGGGCCCACACCTTCCAAGCCCCCTCATGATGAAACGGAGTTGGAAAAAATCTAAAGAGTCTAGTTGCAACTACCTGGAGGAAAACTCCAATCCCAAGTGGTTTCCAGGTCAATTCTACCAAACACAGGAGAAATAACAGCCATCCTACTCTGTCTCAGGAAAAACACAAAAAGAAGCAGCTGTCCCCCCAACCCCGCCTTTGTAATGACCATATCCCTCATGCCCACATCCAAGTGAGGTCCCCCTGGGAGTGCGTGCTTGATTCAGAAGTTGTGAAATCTGCCTTGGCAATCCATTATTTGACAGAGGCCATCCCTGCTCATAAGGAGACTCTCAGCAAAATGGAAATAGGAGAGAATTTCTTCAGCCTGATAATGGACATCTATAAAAACCTCATGGGACTCCTACCACTCTCGATGGTCAAAGACTTTTTTTTTTTTTAATTGGTACCAGGGATCCAACTCACGACCATGTGCTTGCAAGGCAGGCACTTATGCCACTGAGCTAAATCCCCAGCCCCCTCAAAAACTTTTCACCTGAAATTAGGAACCAGGCAGGGGCCATGCTAGTCAGATTTATTTCACAAATCCCACCTATATCAGGGAAAGGAAATAAACTGCACAGGTTGGAAAAGGAGAAATAAAATTCTTTGTTCATAAACAACAGGATGGGGGGAGCACCAGCCATTCTGTGCCCTTCCAACAGCAGGGCATACTGCCCTGACCCTGGGGACATCTTTGCATGGGTCACCTTGCTGGGAGAGCACCGGATGGCTTGTACTACCCACCTCAGGTGGCCTGAGGGAAGAACTGAAGTCTAGACCTTGAGCCCTTGTCTGCTTTTTCACTGCAGGAAGTCCTCATCCTGGGTACACCTGACACCTCCCAAGGCTCCACAGCACCCATGCTGGACTCTGCTGAACTCTGGCACTCCTGTCTGTCCTGGGCTTGCCCCGGGCCTGACGTGTAGCAGATTCTTCCCCTCATAGATGTTGCTGTAGCTACAAAGCTCCCTGATAGGCACCAGGAAAGGGGTGGGCCCTCCTACTGGAGGTCTAGAAGGTGAAGGGTGAGAACCATGGCAGACACTAGGGACAGCCTTGGTACTCTCACCAGGGACAGCATGCACAAACCAGACCTGGTCAGAAACCCAGTCTCTATCGAGCAAGCACATGGTGGTGTGGGGGGTGGGCGTGAGTCTGGGCACAGAGTGTCCTGTAGCCTGGGCACAGTCCTGCCATGGTGGCAGCCTGAAGCCCTCCTGTAGCCACATTTCTCTTGGCAAGAAGTTTGTCCCCAAGCCCTGTGCACACCTGGAAGGACAGGAATTGGGCTCTACCTGGTCCTGGAGTGAGCACCTAGGTGAGTCTAGGTGAGGGCTGGGAAGCTTGGGACAGGCACAGCAGGACCCAATAGGTGGCTGTGGAGGGGACGGTTTGATGGACCAGCTTGGGCACAAGCAGGCTGAACACTAGATGAGACCTGCCCAGCCTTGCCCCCATCACCTGAGTTTCAGGAAGATGTTTACAAAAGCAAGATGACAATAAACTAGAAACTTAGAAAGGAGAAACAAAACCAAAAACTGGTTGTTTACAAAGGCCTTGTTAGAGCTAAGTTTCTCCCCAGCCTGATGAAGGGAACACAGAGGCTGCCATGTGGGACACAGAAGAGGCTGACCCACAGGATAGGGACGATGGCAGCTGAAGACTGAGAAGGTGGGTTACTCCTGGGCAGACTTGCTCATGGGAGAAAAGAAAAGCCTTCACCAAGGGACACAGAGGCAGTGACTGGACACATGAAGACCACCAGCAAGAGATAGGCCAGGAGCAGGCCAGAGTCCCATGCCTGACTCTCAAACTCTAGGGAAGTAGAAAGTCCCCAGATGATTTGATAGCTGTAACCTTAAGACCCAGACCAGCAAGGTAACGACATAAGGGAGGACCCAGATGTCCATGTCACACATGGCCATAATGCAGAATCCTAAATGTAATCTTCAGAGGTCTGTGGGTGTTATGGCTGTTGTCTAGATGTCCCCTGAAAGCCCCATGTGCTTGAGGTGGGACTTTTTCAGAGGTGGCTGAATCTAGTGTGTGACGCTGAGATTAAGTGTACAATGCTGGAATCAAGGGTGTGTGATTACTAAATCAGTCCACTGACTGGCTTGGGATAGTTCTGGCCTGGATAACAGAAAGGCCCACCCCAGGCATGAGGGCGACTTCCCCAAAGGCAAGTGGCCTAGAAAAAATATAAAAGACAGAAAGTCAGCTGCTCTCTTCGCTTGTTACTCGCTGCTTTTGCTGCCCCCTATCCACCTTCCATGGTGTGAATGGTTTCTTCTCTGCAATGCCCCTCTGCTATGCCACCCTGCCTTGGAGCCACCTGATTATGAAACCTCTACAGACTGTGTTACATATTTAGTCCAGCAATAAGAAAATTAACTTAGGCAGCTGGGCAAGGTGTTAAAGATACCTCCTCCCTGTGAAAGTACACTGGAGACCAAGGCAGCACCACAGATTCCATCAGCACCCCTCAAAGCAGCAAGTTGGGGAAGAAGCAGAGGCCTCAGTAGACTGCTAAAAACCCTGCCAAATAGAAATAAGTCTCTAAAACTAGGGGGAAAAAATCAGCATTTGCACAAATCTTTGGTAGTGTGAAACACAGGAACCATTTCTAGAAGACTGTGAGAATTGCAGCATCTGGTCTCACAGCTGAAGGCAGATGTGTGGATCTAACACAGGTAAGAAAATAAGTCACTGTTAAACAGATTGAAAAAGAAATACAATGAGTGTCTTTGCAGTGTATTCCAGGTAAATTTTTTTTTGCATCAGGGTTCTGCTATGTAGTTCCAGCTGGCCTGAAACTCAGGGTGACCCTCCTGCCTTAGCCTCCCTGTGCTGGGTTAACAGACTGGCCAGCTAGCAAGTCACATGCTTAGAAAATTGTAGAGAGAAAAAAAAAAGTTTAAGAAAAGGGGCTGGGAATTTAGCTTAGTGGCGTAAGTGCCTGCCTGGCAAGCACAAGGGCATGAGTTCAATCCCTGGTACCAAAGAGAAAAAAAAGTTAGAAAACTGCAAAGATTGCTCAACCCTGTTCATTGGGATTAGTAAATTAACCTGGAAGGGTGGCTCGCTACAAGGTAGCTTCTCTGGCTGTAGAAATGGGGAGCACAAACCTTGGGAGGCCCATCTGTAGTCCAAGGAGACCTGAGAGTGGGCAGGTCCTGGAGGAACACTGCAAGCTCAGGGCAAGACACCACAGTCATCCCTAGGAACAGGCCTTCCTCTGGGTAGAACAGGACAGTGAATGAAGCATGCAGCTGCCCAGGAAGAGAGGGGCAGGAGGTACAGCTGGGGAAGACTGCCCAAGAGCTGGTTAGAGGTCAGAGGTCAGGCCCTCCCTAGTCAGCACTGCTATGCACAGGTAGTGCTACAGGAACTGGGCAAGGTGCCCCTTCTAGCCTCAGAATCCTGGGAGACTTCCCCTCTGTGGACTGCCACAGGGCCCAGAGCAGGTGCCTCCTCTGAGCTATGCTCCAGGGCTAGACCAGGAGCAGTTGCCGGAAATACAAGCAGGACCCACTTTGGAGCCTTTGGGGGTTGGGGGCCTGCTGGGAGGAGAGGAAACAGGAGGGGTATACAAGTGTCTTTGAATTGCTGGGGGACCTGGAGGGATGGGGAGCCCCAAGCCTGGCAGGGGGCTAGCTTAGGCACAAGCCAGAGTCTCCTAAGAATGGCTGTAGAACCACAGTGCTGCCTAGTGAAATTCCCAAGACCAGGGCTGGCCCCAGCAGGATCTGCAGACAAGGTACCAAGATGAGGGACCCCTGAGCCTCCACAAGCCAACCAAGACCTATGATGACCTACAGGGTAACCTGGAGCTAACCAGAACAGCATAGGGCCTGAGCAGAGCATCTCCAGCCTCCAGAAATGGAGGCTGAGTGTGCCTGTGCCTTTAAGATGCCCTGGAAGGGGTGGGGCTCAGGGTGGGAATGCAGTCTGGCCTTGGGCTGGATAGAGGACGGTAACCTGCTCTACAACTTTTTTTTTTTTTTAAGACAGGGTCTCCCTACTATCTGGCCTTTAGCTCAGTAGAGGACTATCCAGCTCAGTAGGAACCAGGCTCTCTCATGCCGGGCAGTGTGGAAAGGTGTAGAGGTCCAGGCTCCTGGCGGGCCCACCCCTCCCACTGTCAGAACTCTCCCTCCTACACAGGCCACAGTGAGAGTTGGTCTTTGAGGGTCCCAGACCTGGACCTGCCTAGAGCCTGGCACTCTAGCCTCCCCAGGCTGCAGGAGCACAGAGCCCACACCACTTGCATCTGCCCTTCCCAGCCCCGGTGTGTGGACCCTCCAGGAGCTCCTTCTGCTTGGACCCATCAGTCCTGGTGCCTGGTCAGAGGAGGGGCACAGAGGCCACGCATCCTGCATCCTTGGACCAAGCCCCAGTGCAGCCCTCCAAGCATCCTTGGCTTTTTTTGTCTTCTTACAGCCAGGGGATTGATTGAATCCAGTGATCCTCCACTACCAAGTTATGCTGCTGGTCTTTTAAAAAATTTTTTATCTTGAGACAGGGGCTAAATTGCCCAGAAAGGACTGGAATTTGAGCTCCTCTTGCCTCAGTCTCCCTGAGTGCTAGTACAGGCCTGTGTCACACACTCCAGTAACTGGTCCTTGTAGGAGAGTCACTACCTGATGTGAGCCAAGCTGCTACTGTCCTGATGATGGTCCCCCAATGAACTGCAGGTAAGTGGACAACAGCCCAGGGTGACTCAGCAGCCAGGTCAGGTGGTGGCCACACTGGTCAGTGAAGCCAACTTAAGCCACCCCACTTGCTTTCCCTACCACTTCATCCTGAGTCCCCACAGAGGTTCCCTGAGGGCTGTGGGGGTCAATCTGAGCTGGATCCCTCCTACACTCCCAGTATGGGCCCTGTGGACACCTCCCTGTGCCACACTCACTTCCCTCTTGCGAGGTCTAATTTGTCTGGTGACTGCCAGGTGACAGTAAAAACCACCCGTACCAGCTGGCTGAACCCAGGAGACAGCGCACACCTCTAGCCCCTTTCCCATTCCCCACAGCTATGTACAGCCCTGGCCCTATGCATGCAGCTTTCCCACTGCTTGGTTGGTCCCCCTCACTGCCTGGAACCAGCCCAGAACATCATGGGGAAGCATGTCCAGCCAGGCTCAGGTGGCAGGCACTTTCCCCTTCTGCCTCCTCCAGGACACAGGTATCTGGAGAGGTCTCCTTGGGACTCCTGGGCATCTCCAGATCATCCTTTGGCTCCACCTTCCTTCAAGCAGCAGGGGACTGGGGGACCAGGGGCTTGGGCTGCAGGCACCAGGGAAGGCAGGAGTGTGGTCTCCCTGTCCTTCACCTGGAGGGAGGAGCCCTATGCTCTGCTCCTAGGCCTGGCTGTGCAGAAGCTGAAATAGGGTGGTTTACTTTTTCTTTTTTTTTTTTTGGTACCGGGGATTGAACTCACGACCAACCTTGTGCTTGCCAGGCAGGCACTTAAGCCACTGAGCTAAATCCCCGGCCCAATAGGGTGGTTTTCAAGTCTGCTAAGCACTAGGCACTGTGCTGTCAATACAGTTGGGGATATCCACTGCCCCTGAGTCCAGGTACTGGGAGCCACATCCCTACTCCACTGTGCCACCCTGAGAGGAGCTGTAGGCCCACCAGATGTGCTTCTTGGGGTCCCCTCTCTATGGCTAGAGCCCCAGCCTGGACACCAGGGCCCTCCCATGCACGCTGTCCCTGAGGATCACTGCGAGGCTCTGGGATAACAGCACAGGAGTGGGCTATGGGCCCCTTGGGTACCTAGGGGACACAGTGCAGACCCTGGCCAGACAAGGGTGGTGTTCCTACCTCCTACATACCCCTGCTCAGCCTGACAGCCATCTTAGAGAGAGACCGGGGCCAGGCACAGGCTGAGCAGGAGCTTGGGGTCATCCAAGACATTAAGCCCATACCACAGACACAGGCAGAAGGGCACCTCACTGCTGGGTCTCTCGTAGGCCATGCCTTCTGTGCATCACTAGATGTCAGGGTGAACACCTAGTAAGAGGAGCTGGGGCCAGAACCAAGCCTGGGCACTGACTCCAGGGCCCCATCCAATGCCTGCCCATGTACCATGTGTGGGTCTCTACACGTCCCAGAGTGGATCCTGGAGGAGGACATACTTCTAAAGTGCCTTTCGGCCTCCATAACAAAGAGCTCTGCAAGACAAAGTGTGACTTACCTGCTAGGGGGCTCTGGCACAAGGTCTTCTTCCAAGCAGGGAGCCCCAAACCTCCCTGAGCCTACCATCCTCTGCTCTAAGATGCTTCTGGAAGCCAGGCCAGCTGAGCCTCAGTCAGGAACCACCCCTAACCCCAACAGCCAAGACTCCAGAGAGCATCTCCCAAGACCAGTACAGCAGGCAAGGGGACAGATGATAGGGCAGAGGGGCCAAGTGTCCGATTGTTTCAAGGCTGGGTAGCAAGGCTCCATGTTAGGTGGCAGGGGTGACTGTGGGACTGTCTCACATGAGCCCTCATGCAGGGCAGAGGCTGAGGCCTTTGGTTCATGGCAGGGTGAGGTAAGAAGCCCCAAGCCAGCAGAATTCAAGGGCTATCCAGGAGCAGCCCAAGGTGCCCAAAAGCCTCAGTCCCAGGTCACACATGCTGCAGAGGCCTCCTTGGTGTCAACCTAGTTTGGCTGCCCAGAGACAGCAAACACTCCAGGCCCCACCATGGCTCAGGGCAGAAGCTGACCTTGACTGGGAGCCAGTGTCACTGCCAGCACCCCAGTGCGGAGACCCTTCCTGAGCCCAGCCTGGCCACCAACCCAGTGCCAGCAGCCCTAAGTTGGGAACCCAGTCCTCCCCAAGCCCCCAGCCAACTCCTCTGAGACCGAGGTTAGCAGCAAGACAAACCTCCGCAGGGAGGTCTCTGGTATCCCCAGTCAAGCCAGGCCACAGGGCATCTGGCTACTTCAGTGGAATTAGCTCCTGAATCCCACAGACCCACATGTACCCTGTCCACCCTAGGCCCAAGCCCTACATCAAGCCCTGTCACTAGGCCCCACCCAGCCCACTTAAGACCCAGAGGTGGAACAAAAGACACCCCCAGCATGCTGGCCCCAAGGAGCCAGGGTGGGCCCTGGCCGGCTACCCCTCAACCCCAGAAGACATTTTGGGAGCCCTGCATCCAGAAGGACAGGGAAGCCAGACACTTCCCACTAGGATAGAGGTCACTGTGGTCCCTCACTGCCCTTGCCACCCAGTAGCAGGCCCTACATCCTCCTGCTTATAGGATAGACATGCACAATACAGGAGTCTCAAACCCAGGGGAGCTAGCCTGGCCTCAATCCAAGCCCTGAAGAGGAGGGACAAAAGGGTCAGTCAGAGTGAGGATCTGAAACACAGAGCTCTCTGGCCACAGCCTATCCTAGATGTGGCCCACACTGTTTCAAAGTAATGTGGGCTACACAGTGACCTCCAGTGACTCAGAACAAATGAGCATCTCAGAGAAGGTAGGGTCACTGCTAACCTTAGACATGGGAGCTGGAGGGCCAGGCTCCTTGGGCAAGGAGATAGAGGTCCGAGGCCAGGCAGATATAGCAGGTTGCTGCACCCTGAGTCCAAAGGCCATGGCCAGATCCCTCGCTCTGCTGTCCTCATGGCATTTCAAAGACCCAAAAGCATAGAAAATGGGTCTCACTCAAGCAAGGAGGATCCAAGGAGGGGAGCAAGAGTCACTATGTGGACTCAGCATTTCCTAAGGCCTCCTCCTGGGGCTTCACACCCACCCCTTGTGAAAGGACAATAAATTCCCATCACCACCTGCATGCTCTTGCAGTATGCAGAGCTCTCCACAGGAAATGCTAACAAGGAGGAAAGCACAACACAGCCCATGTTGTCAGGTTAGCCTCCCAGGCAGAGGCAACAGGCTGCTAACCCACAGCTGAGGTTCCGTGCACCTCAAGTGAGGCTACAGGCACTGTGGCCTCCTACTTCAGACAACACTGGAGTCGAGACCATCAAATAATTTACTGCGAATCAACCTGCACCTGTCAGAGGCTGCAAAAACTGGGAGGGGAGTTAGGGCTGGGAGGCCAGTGGTGTTTGGGACAGTTCATGACAGTTTGCAAAGCATCCACAGGAGGGTCTGCAGTCACTTCTGTCCACCGTCCCTGGGCTGGCTGGACTCCAGTGGCACTTCCTTCCTTCCTTCTGTACCTCTTGCCCACATCCGGTACCTCTGTGTCCTAAGCCTGAGCCGGGGTGGAGCATGAAGGACACCAATGATTGTAGGCAGGGGCACCAGTAGGTTTGGGGAGCCCAGGAACATCAGAGTAAACGTGCAGCTTAGCTGGCTGGCCGGCTAGGGCTGTGGCTCAGGGAGCCAGCTGGGCCCTGCTCACCTGGATCAGGACAGCACACACTTGCAGCTCATGCACCCTGGCCCACTCTCATCTGGTGGATTCAGCTTCCGCAGCTTGTGCTGCCGGATCTCTCGAACTAGTGTATAGAAGGCATCTTCTACTCCCTGGGAACAGAGTGTCTGCATTAGCAGGACCCTGCCTGGTGGACTGGCAGGGAAGGACACTGGGGACCCTTGCCTAGGTAGGGACCCTCTAAAGGTCACAATAGCCCAGGACCCTCCTGGACCCCAACCTGGCTGAGGGCACCCTAACCCAGCTCTGATCTGAGTTGTGACCAGGGTCCCTGACCCACACTAAAGGCTCAGGACTAACGTGCCCATGGGACTCTTGGGACAGGAAGGACTGGACCCCAGATCACCGCTCTGGCCTGGCTCAGGGCAGCTCTCTCCATGGACCTCCCACCTTCCCTGCAGCTGTGTCGGCCCAGGACTGCAGGGCATGAGCCCAGACCCTGGCCCTCACCTCTCTCACTGCCCTGCCGTCTGGGGAGACTTACAGCATGGGGGCCGATGGGTCACATGGGTCACATGGATCCCAGGGGTTCCCAGAGGGTCCCGGAGCTGGAGCCAGAGCCAGAGCGGCTGCCCTGTGTTGAGGGAGAGGGGCATGAGCGCTGCTCCCTGGCTGGGGTGGGGCAGGGGAGTCCCTGGCCAGCTGTGAGGAAGAGAAGGGGCTTACCTGACGGGTCTTGGCCGATGTCTCGATGTAGGGAATGCCGTAACTGCGGGCAAGGTCCTGGGCCTGCCGAGACTCCACGGTGCGTGCAGCTAGATCACATTTGTTTCCCACCAGCACCATGGGCACATCATCTGAGTCCTTCACCCGCTTGATCTGCTCCCTGCGAGAAGGGAGGATGAGAGTCGTGGTGGGCAGGCAGAGGCAGGTGTGGCTGCATCCAGGACATGCAGAGCTCCTCTGCCCTGTGGGCTTGGGGCTAGCCACATGGGTGGCTCACCTGTACTGATGGATGTCCTCGAAAGATTTGGTATTGTTGATGGCGAACACACAAAGGAAGCCCTCCCCAGTGCGCATATATTGGTCCCGCATGGCACTATACTCCTCTTGGCCCGCTGTGTCCAAGATATCCAGCAGACAGGTCTCCCCATCAATGACCACCTGCTTCCGGTATGAATCCTGTGGGAGAACTGGGCTCAGCAACCCATTCTTCAAGTTGTGAGTCTGCAGGAAACGCCCCTCTGTGCACCTCTCCTGCCTCTGCGGTGGACAGGGGAGCTGTGACCAGGGCTCACCTCTATGGTGGGGTCATACTCGTCCACAAAGTGGTTCTGGATCAGCTGGATAGTCAGGGCGCTCTTCCCCACGCCTCCTGCGCCCACCACCACAAGCTTGTACTCCGTCATGGCTCCTCCGGGGGATGACGCTCAGGGGACTGGGGGGCTCTGGCCCCACCTGCGAGGAGGACCAGCTCAGCCAGGCGCCACCCAGCGGAGTGGCTGGAAGGGCCCAGGCCAGGACGGCGGCACCTGTGGCACCTCCAGCGGACTGAGGGCCTCGCAGCAAAACGAAGCACCTCGTGGCCTGCAAGGAAGCGGAGCCGGCCCCGAGGCAGGGTAACAGCTGAGCCGCTCCCAACCACGCACCCAAATTAGAAGTTGCTGGATAGGCATAAAGCCTGGGCCGGAGGCGCCTGCGGGGGGAGCCGCCCGAATAGGTCCTGCCCGCCGGCCGGCGTGTCGGGGCAGGAAACGTCCCGACAGCCGCCCCTACACCGGCGCAGGCCCGTGTGCGTCCACGAGCGCCGGCTGCACGCGGGGCGGGGGAAGGGCGGCGGGGAGACGCGGCACCGGCCGGCACTTCCCGAGCGGTCCGCAGAGCACCGGCTAGGGGTCCAGGGCGCAGGGGGCGGCGGGGGAGCGCGGGCGGCCGGGGAGCGCGGGCGGCGGGGCAGCGGAGCCAGACCGAGACACGCGGCGCCCCGCACCGCGCGACATGGCCGCGAGCCCGCGTCCCCGAGCCCGGGCGGCGCCTTGCCGAGCGCGCGGCCACAGGCGGGGCCGGGGAAAGCGCCGCACGCGCGCAGGGCGCAGCCGGCCCGCCGCAGAGCCCGCCCGCCCGCACTCACCGCTCGCTGGTGCAACTGCCCCCGGGGCCGGGGCGGGGCGGGGGCGCGGGCGGGCGCCGACTAGACCCGCGCATGGGCTCCGTCCGCGGCGGGTGCGGCTCGGGCTCCGGGCTCGGGGCGCGGGCGGTGGGGACTCTGTAGGCCCCGTGCTCGCCCCGCCTAGGTCCGCCCCGAGCCCGTCTGTCAGCCCAGCACGACCCACCATTGGCGGTGCTTTGACGATCCCCGCCCCAGAGCCATCTGACCACGCCCTACTGCGGTTGGCCGAAAGACCCGTCAGTCAGGCGCTGCTTCCTGGAGCGGTGCGAAGGGCGGGCCCAAGTCCCGGGGTGCGGAGAGTGCCCTGCTTCTTCGGAGAACAGGAGGGCCTCGTCTGGGTTGCAGGACACGCTTGGGAGCTGCCAGCTTGGCGGTGGCAGAAGTCCAAGGGCCCAGAGGCGGGAAGCTCAGTGCGGCGGGACAGCCAAAACCATGGACGCCCCGAGCTTGGGCCTTGAGGACTCTTTTAAGGGTGTCCAAACCCCTGCTTATGCAAAACACGCCAGGTTCCATCCCTGCTGCAACTCCCAGTGCACCCCGCAAGTCCAACCCAAGAGTTGCCACCGGCAGCAAGTGAAGTTTCTCTTGAGCCCAAACACTAATGCTTCCTCTATACTGTTTTTAACATCTTTTAATTTAAAAAAAATCCAAGTACACACTTTCCATCAGAAATCCGAGAAGTGTTACCGGGAGGCCGCGGCGGTACTGCAGCTCACGCCTACATGCAGTCCCGAATCTGAACCCAGCTCGTGTAGACGCAGCCAGGAGGCGGATACCGAGAGCCCGCTGGGAGCCCATCCTCGGTCCCAAAGTTTGCGCTCCGGGCAGCCGCGAAGCAACCCTCCTAACTAGAAGGTGCTTTTGGAGTAGTTAGCGCCGCGCCAGGCGTGGAACGCTTGCCCCGGTAACCGTTGCTAAGGGGCGGGGTTAGACCCTGAGCAAGGGTGCCCTCTGCTTGAGAATGTTTGGGTATTCAAATAAGGTCCCGCCCCCGTTGCCCTGGAGCCCAAACCCGCAGCCGGAAGAACAGCCCAGAGTGGAGAGAGCACCCGCAGCTGAGGGGCCCAGGGCTGGGGTACTGGATCCCATCCTGCAGGTGAGAGCCAGACGCAGCCCGGCTATGTCCCAGTACCCAGCCATGGCGGGACCTGGCTAAACCGCCCACCTCCCCTGGCCCTGCTTGGAGGAGACACAGCCCTACCCCCACCCCCACCCCCACCCCCACCCCTGTCCGGACCAGAAGAACCTCAAGACCTCCCACGGAGGTCTCAGGCAGAGACAGACTTGGCCCAAACTCTAAGCCTGGCCCTCAGCTGAGAGGGAGGGAAGATGATGAGTCTGAGGCTCACCCCACCCTCAGGTGTGGAGTCTGAGAGTCCCCTGGTTTCCACTTGGGGGGTTCAGAGGCTTTCAGAGGAACATACTTGGGGCATACATGGGTCTATGGTACACTCTGGCCAGAGAGTGAGTCTGGGGTCTGTGTTGGGGTTAATGGGATCTTTGAGCCCATAGCCACCCAGTGAGCTTTGGGCACTCAGACCCTCTGGCCTAGCTGTGGCAGCACCTAACTAGCTGCTCTTGGGCACAGACCCTCCAAAGAGGAAACTGACGTGGGTCCAGAGTCACAGTGGGGTGTCCTGCCTGGCAGGGCTTGCTGCAGTATAGAAAATCAGGCAGTGGTGGAGGTGCTGGCTGGAAATCCATGAGACTCTCCCGTGGGCTTTGATGTGTTGCTCATTTTGTAGCTTTGGCCCCTGAGGCCCAGAGCCTGGACGCCTTGTCTCTCCAGCTGCTCTGCCACAGCCCTGCTGACCACATCGCTGACCATGGGCTGCAGATGTGAGGAACAGTATAAATCGTTTTAATAAATGAAACAGGCGGCACATCACATTCACCAGTTACAGGCATTTTAGTGCCCTCCATGTCTGCCCTGTGGACACAGCTGGCAAATGTCCTGCCACATGGGTCAGTCAGATCACAGAAATATATCTGGGAAGGATGGGTATGGATGGGAAAGTAAGAGGTCAGCTGAGCTGGGTGGAGGGCAGAGAAAAAGGGGCTACCTAGCCTTCTAGGAAGAGCTCTGGCCTAGCCAAGGCCCTGTGTCAGTCCCAGGCCGAGCTCAGGCCTCTGTGTTGTTAAGGAGCCTGGCACAGGTGAGCAGGGCATGTAAGGCCATTCCTGGAGGCCAGGCACAGGAGGGACAGAGTACAAGAGGGTCTGGCACACAGAAGATGCCCAGAGCCGCACTGGGGCCCTTTCAGGAACAGAGGTAATAGGATCTGGATGAGGACCAAGTCCTCATTTGCACCCAGGGTCACCCCCTGGGTCTGAGCCTCTGGGTCACCCCCTGACTCTGTCTTCTTCCTTCTCAGCTGGATCATCACAGGGAGCTCGGAGCCAGGCCTCACCCCACCTCCTCTGTATCCACTTGCTTTTGGGTGCTGGGCACAGTGACCTGGCCAGGAGCCTAACCAATCTCTGTCTCCCAGGTGTCACCTGTGGACACATGCTGCCCCCATGCCTGGATGTTTGACCCACAGTGGAAGGCAGCTGCCTGCAGGTGAGGACCTGGCGAATGTGGAGGGGTGGCACAAGACCCTGATCTTAAGCCTTGGCATAGAGCATTGCATGGAGAAGAACCCAGCCTGGGTGCCTGTCAGCAACTGCTGGTCACCATGAGCAGCTGGTCTAACACACCCAGTCTCTCAGCCTTTGGGCCCAGTGGGGAGTATGGAGCTGACACTCATCCTGTGACACCAAAGGAAACAAAGCAGAAATGGGAGGCACTGGGAGGTTCAGGCAGCTGGGACCCTCCAGGCCACAGGTGTGAGCAGCAACAGCAGAAGCAGGCAGGGCCCTGCCCTCTGCCCTCCCAGCAGGTTGTGCATGGATGGACCCAACCAGGAATGGACGACCAGGGCTTCAGCCGAACTCAGCCAATGTCCAGGTGCGGGAGCTGAACTGGCAAGGCCCGCACAATCCCTGCACACAGAGCAAGGGCCTGGACAGGCCCCGGGACAACCACAAGGAGTGGAGGGTAGAAGAGCCCCTCTCCCCTGCCCACCTGGTAAGTGCGAGGGCCTGCATTGGGTGATGTCCCAGGTCCCCTTTTTGTGTATCTGCAGCTGCCCTCAGCATAGCCCCCACAGCTGGGTGTCCTCCACCTCCCACTTGGGCCCCTACAAGGCCCCAAAGCACCAGCAACCCAGGTGACACAGATATCTCCAAGCATGGCCACAAATAGTGCCCTCACACTAGGTTCCAAAGTACTTGCTGAGGCCACTGTCCTGGAAGCAGAGGCCACAGGGTATTAGGGCACAGGGGCACAATGTAGTGAGGCCATATCTAAGGCTTGCCTGCATCCAAAGACAGGCATGGCCTTCCCCAAACCTGCTGTGGGAGCCCAGGGTTCACCCTCTCCTCAGGCCCAGAAGTTCTACCCAGCCATACCACAGAAGCAGCAGTTCCTGGCACCCAGAGTCTGCTGCCCATCATAGGCCACGTGGAGAGAGGAGAGGACCCCTCCTTCTGAATGACCCACCTGGTCCATCACATGCCCTCCAAGGTGTCCACTGATCCTGGGCAGGGGATCCAGCATCTGAGAAACCACACTTACATTTCACATGCGCAGAAAAGGCATTATCTGGGAGGACTTGGGCAGCAGGAGACCGGGGCACCCCTGAGCTCACAAAGGCATGCGTTCTTGTCATGCACAGGTAGGCTATGACCTTTAGATTAAAGCTTCATCTAGAGGCCAGCAGCCCCCACCCAGCAGTTCCCACCTCTGCTCAGATGGTATCCACTTGTGCATTGCCAGCCAAGTGCCTGTGGCCAAGGCCCACACAGATGAGGCAGGGAATGCAGGGAATACTGTGCCCTGCCCCAGAGCCACCTCTGTGTCCCACAGCTAAGGGCATGGGAGAAGCCAGGGGCAGGGAGTGACAACTGCTAATCTCTGCAGCAGGCCCTGGCCCGGGTGGATGACCTCCGGAGTGTGCAGGTGCTGGAGATGTGTGTGGATACCCGTGAGCACAGCCTTGGGAACTTTGGTGAGAGCTGCTCAGCTGCCCCACCCTGCGTCCTTTCCATAGGGTCAGTCCAGAACTGAGTCCATACTTGCTGGGCACAGGTGGAGAGTAAGCCCATGGTCCGTGGTACCCAGCTGCCTTCCAGAGGGACCCTGTGCTCAGGGCCACATGTGCATCACAGTAGCAAAGAAGGTATGGTCAGGCAACCCTGGTGTTTATCTTGAAACAACTTCAAATTCATAGACACACTGCAGGATTAGTACAAAGAACCCCATAAACTCTTCCCAGAGATTGCTTTATCCACAACTGCTGCTTGTGTAAGCTTCATCTTTCTCCCTGTCTTTTATGGACACACATGTGTACACACACATGTACAAACATGCACATAAGTGGGCAGCTTATTTTTCTAATCTTTTTTTTGAGAGTCTCCAATGTGATTCCCATCAACACTAAGCATGCTTCCTTCCTTCGAAGCTTCCTTCCTTTCTTCCTTGAGACAGGGTCTCTATGTGCAGTTTAGGCTGGCCACTATATAGTCCAGGATACCCTCAAACTCATAGCAACCCTCCTGCCTCAGCCACCTGAGTGCTGGGATTACAGGCATGTGCCACCATGCCCAGATTGGGTGTGCTTCTTGTAAACCAGGGACATTCTCTTATATATCCACATAGTACCATGACCTTGGTTAGGAAATGACACTGATACTTGGCTCTTATGCTGCAAACCTTATTCAGATAGCACCAACCACCCCCACAGGAAAGAGTTTTTCTGTTCAGGATTGCTGTGAGCTCTGTTTGCATTTCTCTGATTACCCATGGGGTTAAACATGTCCCATTGTAATTCATCTTGTTTTATGTTTTGCAACTGACCCTCAAGTTCTTGACAGTTACTCCCTCAGCCCTGCCCATCCACCCTACACCCTTCTCTCCATGGTGCCTGGTCCTACTGGAGCTGGGGCTGGGCTATCCTGCAGTCTGTCTCCACTGCTGCATATTAATGTAACTGCAGACAGTGAAGAGGGCACCTGAGCACCTGTGGCTGGGGTGGGGGCAGCTCAGCCCAGCCCCACCCTTGCTAGCCTGGCTCTGTTCCCTAAGCTGGGTCCTAGAGATCAGTCAAGTGGCCCTGTGGTCTCGCAGGGACAGTCCAGTTCCACCTGCCTGAACAGTGCACCTTCTCTGTCTGGCAGGGTGTGTGAGGGAGGAGGCCCTGAGGGCAGCAGACCCTAAACAGTTAGACCTGCTAGTGGTCAGTGAATGACCCCTCTGGTGCCTGCCGACCCCTGGGTGGCATGGAGAGAGGTGTCTGCCCAGAAGAAGAGGCAGGGAAGTGGGTGCCTCAGGGCCTAGCCAATCCTTCTTCCTGTACCCCAGGGGTTCACCTACCCAACCTGAGCCAGCTGAAGTTGACTGGCAGTCGTCTGGGCTCCCTCAGGTAAGTGTGGCCTGGCACAGGGTCCTGCCTTAGGGTAGGGGTCAGGGGTCCCCTGCTTACCCTGGTAGGAGTCTGGCCTCACCTTTGGTGCTGGGAGGGTGGGTGGCAGTGGAAGGGCATCTGAAACCTTTGCTCCAGGTGGGGTCTCCCCAGGAAGTGATTTCTTCTTGCAGGCCTGCACCCCAGCATCCTGCAGTCTGCCTTCAGCCCAACACCCCATAGTGAGAGGTACCCCCACGTAGACCCAGAGATGGGACCAGGGCCAGGGTGGTCTCACTACCTCATGAAGCCCAATAGCCTAAAATATGCTCACAGACCTCAAGCAGAGACCCCAGCCAGTAAAGGGCTTTTGGAAGACACTGCAAAAACAACTAAGGTGTGGGAAATCCTGGGGTCCAGAGTGACAGCTGCATCATGAGGGTGACAGGGTAGTGTGGCTGGTGACCCTGGCAAGATAAGCAGGTGGCCTTAACCTCCAAGGTGACAAAGAAATGCACAAAACCTGCATCTTCTAAAACAGGGCCTTGACGTCTGAGAAAGCTCTGCATTCTCACATCAGGACTTCTTAGTAAGTGACCTAAGAGACAACCTTCAAAACTAGAGACAGCCCATCTTAGTTACTTTTCTCTGGTTGCTGGGACAACCCAGAATGAAGGAAGGAAAGATTTATTTAGCTCACTGTTTGTGGAGGTTTCAGTCCCTAGTCAGCTGGCTCCAAAGCAGGGTGGTGTGGCACAGGAGCAACATTTCAAGACAGCAGCCAGCAAAAGTGGGGCAAAAAGTAAGCCTTTTCTCCCTTATATTGTAAGCAAACACCCATCCAGGCTGGGTGTAGCACTCACCAAATCTCCTTGCACTCTTCTTGCACAGGCTGATGATATTTACAAAATCAGAACCCTGGTTCCCTAGTGAGCATCTTAGTTAAGACATTCACTTAGTAAAGTTCTCAAGTTGACAGTGTATCAGCCATAACATAGCTTCATGATTCTTAGCTCCTGGGCTACAAAAAACAAAGATGAAGAATGTTAGACTTTATTCTAGGGAATCCAAGAAAAAAGGGTCTTACGAAAATGCTGCCAGTTTAGCTGGGCATGGAGAGCACACTTGTGATCCAACACCCAGGAGGCTGAGGCAGGAGGATTGCAAGTTTAAAATCAGTCAGGGCAACTTAGTGACTTAGCAAGACCCAGGCTCAAAATTTAAAAGAATATACAAAAGAGCTGGGGATGTAGCTCAATGCAAAGTCCCTGGGTTCAATCCCCAGCAAAAACAAAAACTACTGGTCTTATGTAGCCTGAGCCCAGCAGCACATAGCAGAGAAATTCTACTCAAAATTCTAGAATTCCCCACTGTTGGAATTGGGCTCTGAGTGCCTGTGTCATTCTTTCCAGGTAAGGTGATAAAGGCATTTATTAAGCAAGTTCATTTTAAATATTATCTTGATTTTCCTTCCTTGTACTGCTGTGTATAAAATAACAGAAAAAAATTCAACAAAATGTGCAGATCTGGAAATGAAACTGAAGCCAACCAGAAACAGACAGGAATGGCAGGGCAAGAAAGATGAAAACCACAAAAGGGAATAGGGAGTGCTTATAAAACCAAGACATATTAAATATGACTTGTAACAGAACAAAATAATTCCAAGGGAAATGACTGGATGGTAACCTTTATGAAAACATGTGCAAGTCTTTGGTAGCAGCATCCAAAATGCAGTAAATTGTCCTATGCTTCCAGTTACCCAGGAACTGGGCCAAATGGTGTTTACAAACCTCCATGGGTTGAAAATTTATAAATGAAAACTCATTAAATAGGATACTCCCATAAACAGAGAGCTGGAGTTAGAGGTGGGTCCCACCACACCTTGGGGAAAGCTGCTGTTGTAACCTGGCTGACCCCAGAATCTTGAGTGTATTAAAGTCTCAGGCAGAAGTTTAAGGGCTGGGAAGAGTGTTAGCACTGTGGCTGTCCATTCCTCAGAAGCTGAAAGGATTCATTCAGAAACTGTTGGTGTGAAGACCAATATTCAGAAGATGCATGTGGGCTGCCATCATCAAGTGGCCACCAGTGGATGGGCAAGTCTCCAAGTCTTGCAGGCCCCTGTCAGAGGGACTCAGCACATGTTCCTGGCTGTGACTGGCATGTGAGAGACCCTCTCTGCCACCTCTGAAACTGGAAGTGGCTGAATGGACACATTTCATGCATTCTACACCCACCTTGCTCTCCTCACAATCTGTGCTAACTGTCCAGGTGGCTTCTGTCCTCTTCCTGTTTGTTTCCAGGTAGTCTTTGAACAACCTGAGTGTGCATTACACTTGGCACCCATGGCCTGGGCACTTTCACCCAAACACCCTTTTTTCCCCAGGTCAGTTCCAGCCAATGCTTTGCAGGTCATGGAGAAGATGATCCCTACCGCAGACCACAGAGAACTTCACCTTTCTTCCATCCACCTATGGCCTTG
Source organism: Hydrochoerus hydrochaeris (assembly GCA_004027455.1). Lineage (NCBI taxonomy): Eukaryota > Metazoa > Chordata > Mammalia > Rodentia > Hydrochaeridae > Hydrochoerus > Hydrochoerus hydrochaeris. The sequence goes on from PVLA01003395.1 coordinate 180,142, forward strand.
TTTGACTCTGCAGGCCACTGAAAAACTTCATTCCCTGAGTAGATCCAACTGCCTCAGCTTCCTAAGTAGTTGGGATTATAGGCAACCACTACCACCATGCTAGTGGAACAGTTTTTTAAGACTGGCTCAGATCTGGAGATTTCTGGACAGCTATCAGTCTAGTCAAGTTTTCTGTTTATGTCAGTGCCAGCTTTGGCTGGTTTCAAAACTGTCCATGGGTACTTTATGCTGAGTGGTCCTCTGTTATTGTACGTTGCTGCCATGCCCACTGTTATTCCTCTTTTTAAGTTCTGTGTCTGCCTTGGCATTGTTTGTCTCTCTTTGTGTCCCTGACACCTCACAGAGTGCTGTCTACTAGAAGAGGTAGCCCTGACTCAATTGTTCTAGCCCTTCTGGAGTATCTTAGTTACTTTTTTCATTGCTGAGACAAAATATCCAACATCCAAAGTCAAAGAAGGAAAGGTTTGTTCAGCTCATAGTTTATAGAGGTTTTAGTTCATAGTCGCTGCCAGAGGAGAAACAGTCCAATGGTGTGCAAAAGCACACTGACTATCAACAATCCTCTTTTTGTCTCTTGTATTTTATCCAGGCTGCCTGCTCATAACACTCATATCCTTAATCCTAACACTGCATCATGAATCAATCCCAGCATCACACACACGATCTAGCTACCTCTGAGCCCCACCTATGACTGCAGGAGGCTTTGGGGGAATATCTAGACATAGCCTATACACAGAGTTTTGATAAATCCATTTAAAACCTTGATATCTCTCCATGTATAGCTTCAGGTGGAATGCCATGCTGTATGTTTTGCTTTTTGTCATTAGTTCTAAGAATTTTATAATCTTTCTGTACATCTCCTATCTACTCCAAGGTCTGGAGCATCTGAAGGCTATGCCTTGATACTTACACCCCTATGACAAAAGAGGCCCACACCTGGCTGAGCTTGTGACCCCCCCCCCCAAGACGAGGAGGCTGCAGGACCCCCTTGCAGCAGGGCCCAGTATCTAGGGCCCAGTATCTATACCTGCTCCAGGCTACAGGGTGACCTCTGGAAAGGAGTGGATCACAGAGTGTGCCACAGTGGGGACAAGACCAGCTCTGAAGGCAGTGCTGCAGGAGTCCTAGGCAGCCTAAGGAGACAAGAAGGAGGAAACAGACAAGGCCAAGAGTGGAACTTGAAATAATAGAGCAGACTAAAGGAGGCTTGTCGGGAAGATGGAGGAAAAGGAGGAGGAGGTTGGGGGAGGAGAGGGGAGAAGAAGAAGAAGAAGGAAAAGCAGAAGGAGATGGAGGAGAAGAAGTCACCTTGTAACTACAAACAGGAGAGAAGGCTCAGCCCCAGCCCCAGGCCGGACACATCCTGATAAAGGTCCTGACTTCCAGATCAGAGAAGTAAAATGAGCAGCCAGGAAATGAGGTCAAACTGAATTTTTTCTTTTTGGTACCAGGGATTGAACCCCAGTCCTCCATGTGCTAGGGAAGCACTCTACCACTGAGCTACATCTCAGCCCTTTTTTCTTTTATTTTGAGGCAAGGTCTCACTAAGTTACCCAGGCTGACCTCAGAGTTTTGACCCTCCTGCCTCAGCCTCCTGAATAGATGGCATAACAGGTATTACTGCGCCCAGTCCAAGTTGTCTTTTAAAGATAAAAAAGCAACACTTTCTGACTTCTCCACTGAAACAGTTGGAGCCAGAAGTCAGGGTAGGAAGATGGTTGGAACCCAGAACCTTACACCGCAACAAACTGCCACATGAGCAGAGGCTGCAGACATCTTCAAGCAGCTAGAGAGGAAGGAATTTCTGTGAGCCACCTGGAGAAATCTCTAGACACAAATCCCAGCCAGGAGCAACAGCAAGACACAGGACAGGGAGAGGTGAATGAGTCGCTAAGAAACAAGCAAAGCAGGTCATGAGCTGGAGGCGAACAGCATGGAGGAACTCTCAGGCACCTAAGCACTAAGCACTGGCTGTAGGGAAGCCAGCTGTGGGGTGCAGGGATGCCCTGCAGCTTCAGCAGGGGCCAGGCAGGGAGGACCAGGTTACCCAGGGTAAAGGCAGTTCCCTGGGGTAGTGCCAGGCCCAGGCCACCCAGCTTTGGAGGAGCTGAGGATTCTCTAACAGCAGCCTAGACCAGGAGGCTGCTGTAGGGATTGGGGCCCCTTCCCACACGTGGAAGCAGACAGACGCAGTGTACCCTGCCCCAGGGTGGCACTAACCACCTGCCCCTTCCACAGAGACCTGGGCACTTCTTTTAGCCGCCTGCAGGTGCTGTGGCTGGCTCGCTGTGGCCTCGCTGACCTGGAAGGCATTGGCTCCTTCCCAGCCCTGAAGGTGGGTCTGAATTCCCTGGTGCAGGGCACAAGGGAGACCAGGCAGCCACTGAGACCCTTCTGTTCCTAGGAGCTCTATGTTTCCTACAATGACATCTCAGACCTGAGTCCACTGTGCTTGCTCGACCAGCTGGAGGTGCTGGACCTTGAGGGCAACAGCCTAGAGGACCTGGGGCAGGTGCGCTACCTGCAGCTGTGCCCTCTGTTGACCACGCTCACCCTAGAGGGCAACCTGGTGTGCCTGCAGCCAGCCACTAGCCCATCCAGCAAGGTATTGGAGCTGGGCACCCAGATAGCATGTGCTGGGGGGCACCTGGCCCTGGGTGCACCCACTGTGAGCTCAACCTGGAGGCCCACAGTCAGTGTGTCGATCAGGGCCAGACTGAGGTGCCCCTTAGACACATGCACTCATGGTGCCACTCACCACCATGCTGTGCCCCAGGAGGCCCATGCGAGAACCATACCTGCCTGGCCCATTCTACAGAAGCACATTCATGTGCACCCATACAGCCACACAGGCCCATCCAGTGCCATCTTGGCCTCCTATAGCCACACACAGGGTTGTGTGCTGGCTGGGACACACTCACACGTCAGCAGCACCTATGTACCCTGCTTAGGGCTGTCACACCAAGGCACCCTACAGGATATGGGACTCTGCCCCTGAATTGCCAGGTGTGCCTTGCACTTACACATGGTGACACCTATGCCAGGTTCAGCACCCACTCAGGGCAGAAGGGCCACTTCACTGAGCTAGACCCTGAGATCAGCATAGCCTCACTGGCCAGAGGGCATCCCTAGATCCGGGCCAAGGCCAGAGAGTAGAAAGGCCACATGTCTCATGGACTGGGGACAGGGCTAAGTGAGGAAGACCAGGACCCAGCAGGCCTGAAGGGCCCAGGGGACCAGGCTCACTGCCTCTCACTTTCCCTGAAGGCCCCTGGGTACTACAACTACAGGGCAGAGGTGAAGAAACTCCTCCCCCAGCTGCGCATCCTGGACGAGGTGCCCACCACGTGTACCAACCTGCTTGCGCCCCGGGAGCTGAGCCAGGACTGGCTCATGGTGAAAGAGGCCATCAAGGAAGGCAGCGTACTGAACAGTGTCCTCCTTCCACTGGGTAGGGCAGACACCCATGTGGAAGCCTGGCCACTGCCCCTACACCGAACTCCAGAAGAGGCCTGGCCCTGACTCTGGAGGCGGGGAAGCCCCATCCCCAGCCCCCAGGCCTCTCCAAGGTGCATGGTTGGCCCCCATTCTCTACGCCTTGCTAGGATGTGAGCAGCACCTAGGCCTCCCCTTGGTCTGCAGAGAGGAGGGTCTGGGCTTAAGGTCTCTCTAGAAGGGAAAAGACTGTCAGACATCAGCCTTTTTATTTTATTTATTTATTATTTATTTTTGAGACAGGATCTTTCTGGAAGTTCAGGCTGGCTTTAAGTTCCCTATGTAACCCAGTCTGGCCTTGAACTCACAACAGTCCTTCTTCCTCAGCCTCCTGAGTGCTGGGATTACAAGTGTGTGCCACCATGCCCAGCTAAAGGCCAGTTTTTTTTGGTGGTGTTTATTTTTTGGTTTTTTTTGGTACCAGAGATTGAATTCATGACCTTGCGCTTGCCAGGCAGGTGCTTATGCCACTGAGCTAAATCCCTGGCCTTAGAGGCCAGTTTTGAGCCCACACTGCTTTTTGGTGGCCGGGTCATGCTCTTGTGACAAAGTCCAGTGTTAGCCTGACCTCTGGTTCTGATCCTGGCCAGATCACACTCACCGAGCCACTCTGCAGAAACGTGACCCAGTGCTGACCCTGCCTGAGACACCGCCCTGGGTCTTGTCTCTGCTGGGCCCTGGAGGACCCCTGCCTGAAGGCCTTCTCCCCAAGCACCCAGCCCCTGAAGACCACACCAGCAACCTCACCCATGGTAACTGATCCACCCCAGTCCAGACTCAACTCTGCAGCTCCAGCCCCAGGCCAGGCTTAGCTGTATCCTCTTCCTTAGGTGCTGCTCAGGTCCTCTGTGGGAACCCCACCAAAGGCCTGTGGGAGCGCAGGCACCAATGCCAGGTATGTCTGCCCCATCCCTAAGTGGGCCAAGACTCTAGCCCAGAGCAGGGACTGGCACCCAGGTCTTTCCTCCACAGGGACCAACCTCTGGCAGTGCCCTGTTCCACAGCCATTCCAGCCAGGGTCTCCACCTCAGTCCTCTTCCTCTCCAGGCCCGGGCACTGGTAGAGCAGCTACACCCGCCGAGACCCGATCTGGCTGCTGTCCCCTCCACCTCCACCATAGGGCCTGATTCCACAGATGGCTGTGATCTGGTGGTGGCTGGGCTTCCAGCCTGGAAAGAGCTTGGCCTGTGGTGGGTGCCCTCCTCTTGAGCCCTACTTCCATGTGTCCCATCTGGCTTGGGGATCTTGGGGCTGGGGAAGCCTTGGCTGAAGGGTCACCTGGTCTTGGGTGGACCAGCTGAGCCCAAGTGGTGGTGGGAGCTCCAGACTGGTAGGAAAGGCCCCAGCAAGGCTGGGCCTTAGCTCCCTTTTCTCTCACAGGCCAATGGGGTCCCAGCAGGAAGGTGCTGCAACCCCTCAGGATCCTTGGAGATGCCTTGAACATCAAGAGGACAAGACTGGACCCAGGCCTTCCCCAGGTGGTCCAGGCCTGGCCTCAGGTACTGTCCCCCACATGGAAATAGGAGCCCTCACCTCCACCTACCAGCTTGGAAGGGCTGTGCTGTGCCACAGTGCTGTTCTGGTGGTAGGAGGGCACATCCCCACCAAAATGTCCAGTTCTTGGGGCAGAAGATTAGAGACCACCAGGTTCACTGGGATGTGTGCTGGACTCAAGGATCTAGGGTCAAGCCAGGCAGGGTCCCTTTAAGGGGAGGCAGAAAGACCCTAATGTAGCCTGGCAGGGAAGCCTAGGAAAGGACATTGCCAGTGGGGCAACAGGAATAGGAACTCAAGGTCAGCAGAATACCCCTAGGAGGCTAAGACAGGGTGGTCTGCCTGCTGCCCTGGGGGTGTGACTAAGAAAGCTACAAGTGGCCACCAACATGTATCTTGGACAAGGATTGCAGGGTTGAATGGAAAGCAGGCAAGTAGCCAGAAGGAATGGCTGGAGTAATGACAAGGCAGGGAAACTCTAGAAAAAGGGATGCTGCAGCCTCTTGCTCCAGCTACCAATAAGGCCCTGGATGACCCCAACCAACTGCTTCACTATAGCAGAGGTTTAGTTATTGGCCTGGGGCAATCAGCCTTTGAGTAAGCCCTCAGGGATGGTGTCCCATTGACCCAGAACCGGGGTCTGGGCTTTAGGCCTCTACCTGCCCTGGAAGTGGCAGCCAAGCAGTGGTCACAGTTCAAGATGCAGGGGCCCCAGCCTCTCTGGGGAGTGCAAGGAGTGGGTCTGGGGAACAAGGTTGCTGCTACCTGGAGGGCCACAGCAGACACTCAAGCCCTCTCTGGCAGTGTCACACCCCCCCCCCAAGCTACCTACCACCCCCAGGCTAGAAGGCTGGTGAAAAGGGACCCTGCATCTGTGGGGCCTCTGTGACATGCTTTTTCCTTGCTTTCCAGAGCCTTCTAGGACACTGGGCTGTCATCTAATCCCCTCTCCACCCAAAGACCCAATGCCATCTGACTCAACCAGTAGCTCCCCTCGGGGCTCTGCTGACCTATGGGTCAGAGGACGGAGGCTCAGAGCCCTGGGCAGCATGGGGCCTGGCCCAGGTGAGGGATTGGCCCCAGTAACCACCCTGAGAGCCCTAGAGGCAGCCTCAGTTCCCACCTTTGAGCCCAGCGACATCCAGAACCAAATCCAGCCCTGGATCCAGCAGCCAGACCCCCACCCCTTTGCTGCCTGTGGTACCTGAGCCCTTTACCCCAGTCCTCCCCATCCTTGGTACAAAGCCCACCACCACTAGGCTTGCCTGGACAGTGCCCATAGGGAATCTGTGGGGTCCTGGAAGCCCCTGAAAGCCCCCTGGTCCCATAGACCCAGAGCACCTGGGCTGGGAGGGTGGGAGGTGAGCCTGGCCCTGGAAAGATCCCTCTTGGTGGAGGGGAGACAGGGCTGGGACCTGGCCTTCCTGGGAACAGTAAGCCAGGCAGGCTTGGGCCAGGTAGCTAGAGCTGGCCTGGGGTTTCTAGGAGCCCAGGGTCTAAGCTGCTCACCCCACCAGGCCTCCCATACCTGGTGGATCTGTGGAGCTCCCCATACAAAGGCAGGTTGCAGTTCCTCTTGGGGCAGGTGCCCCAGTAACCAAGTGGATCATTTCAACTCTTGGGTGCAGAATCCAATTTACTTTGTAGGCCACGGTGGTCAATAAATGATGCAGCCAGCTCCCTGGGTGGCTACATCTGCCTCAGTTATAGGTGCAAGTCAGCAGTAATGGGCGGGCAGCAGAGGAAGCGGAAGCCAAACCGGCTCTCTGCAGTGCTTTGCACCGACAGGGCCACCATGGGGCAGCCCACATCCACACCTCTCCGGCACACCTGGGGGTGGTGTCAGGGTCTAAGTGCTCTGGCCAGAGGCACTGGCACCACAGGCAGATGGGGCGGGCTAGGGTTAGGGTCAGGATGTACACTCACACTGACCCTGCACTCCTTCCCATGCACACTTTGCTCCAGATCTTGGGCCACCTCTGCCAGGAGAAGGGAGGTGGTCAGGCCACGTACACCTGGTCCTTGCGCCCCCACATCCGGCACCCACACTCACCCGGGATAGTGGGCAGGGGATCTGGCTTTATGGAGAGCTTGGTGCCCTCCAACCATGCTGGCCCCTGCTGTGGATGGACAGATTTCTGGGGACTCAGGAGAGGCATGAGGCACTGTGTCCTGTCAGGTGGGCGAGCAGGTGGTGAGGAGTGTTCCCAGCCCGGGAGTGAGGTGCAGGATAGCACTGGGTCAAGGGAGGGGACTTGGGGAACTCCAGGCAGGGCATCTGGGAAAGGGCTTGTGGTGCCCACCTCGGCCTCCGGTGCATGGATCGGGCCTCCCTCCCCTGGCCCTGGCTTGGGGGCTGAGTTCGGTGCTGGGGCTCCCCACTGTGAACCCCAGCCCCGGCTTCAGGGAGCGGGAAGTGGTCGATGGACCAGTCAGTGTTGTCTACGGAGATGCTCGAGCCCGAGGTCACATGGAGTGGTGCCTGGTACTTACTGAGGACCTGCAGGCCACAGCAGCGAGTTGGCCACCCTACCCCACCAGGCTGGCTGCCACCCCAAGGAGAGCAGAATTCTGACCTGGCCCTCAGCATCCAGGAGGAGCATCACACAACCCCGGCCACAATGAAATTGGAAGGGGTCCTGGCCAGAGGGAAAGGGCAGCTGCTGCTGGATGCCGCCAGTGCCTTCACCCCACACCTAGAACCGCAGGCACAGGATGAGGCCAGGTGCACAGGAGTGGGGAGGGGCCAGGGAGAGGCGGGGAACCTGGGTCGCACGGTGAGGTGGTGCCGAGGCTCTAGCACGGTGCCTTGTGGGAAGCGGAACATGCGCACTGGACGGTTGTGTACCCGCTGTTGCAAAACCAAGCCGCCCAGGTCAGCGGCATCCTGTGAGGAGCAGTTGAGGATGTGCACAAACTTCTCCCGTTGGCTCACAGCCACCATCTGCAGGCTGCCGCTGCTCCAGCTGAGACAGGGAAGGGTATTGTGTGTTGCAGGCTCCCCCAGTGCCTGCCCACCTGCCCACCGTGCTACCTCCATCCCACTGGGCCCCTCCTCACCTCTCCGTGTGCCCAGTGCTCAGGTAGCTAAGGTCTGCAGTGGGCTTCAGCAAGGTCTGGCAGAACAGGTGGGAACCGAATTTCCGGAGATCTAGGGAAAGTAGCCCTTTAAGGAAGGGGGTCAGCCACCTTGCATCTAAAGGGATGTCTCCTGGGAGACCAGAATAGGGTTGCTGGGAAGGAAGGGGGAGGGCCTTTGGGGTGGAAGGACCTGATTTAGGGCCCTGGGTGGAGATGGAGTGATGAGGAGGCCCCCACAGTCCACTTTCAGAGTCTCCGCTGAGTCTCTTTGACTGCACACTGCAGTCTGTTTGTTGGAGCCTGTGTCTGCTGCCGGTGGTGGGTGCCCTATCACCCTCTGCACTCATGGACACAGGACCAGCTGGCAGCTGCTGGAGTCCAAGTCAGCACCCCCCGAGCTGCTGGTGCCTGTGCAGGGCAGAGTGCTCCACTCCAGGTTCTTGTGCTACCTCTCCACAAGCTTGCGAGGGGAGTCTGAACCTGGCGAGTCCAGCCCTGAGGGCAGCTGGTGCTGCCTGGGATCAAGCTCCGCTCATTGACTGCCCTGGCTCCCAGGCCCAGCCCTCTGCAGCTGTGTTCCCGCATAACCAGGACACAGATCCCACTGCTAGCAGGGCTGATGGCCCAAAAGTCCCTTCCCATCCTCCTCACCATTCTACAGATCAGACCTGAGGATGGAGGAGTTTTGTGACTCCTCTAGGGACACTGAAGGATAGAAATGGGCCCCAGTCCACTCCTGCCAAAGCAAACCCTCTGCCCCCAACCTCTGCCAGGATTCCTCCTGCCCAGCACAGTTACTTTCGCTCTGAGCTGGAATGGATTCTGGTGAGGAGGTTGGGGTACTGTTGAGCAATGCTGTTCCAATCTACATCCTCCAGCTGGAAGCCCTGGACAGAATGAAATAGGCACACACTGAGAACCTGAAGAACCCAGAGACTCAATCAGGTGGAGTAGAGACTTTGCTTACCTCCCCAGCAGTGGGCTCCTGATTGTCCTCTGAGTCCCTGGATTCCACTAGAGTCTCTGCAGTGATCACCTACAGGAAGGGTCCACAGCCCAATGGGTAGGGGCTGGTGGGAAGGCACCACTGCTCTCCACAATTTGTGTCAGGTGGGTGGGGCAGTGGGCCAGAAGATTCCCGGGCTAGCTAGGAGCCCAAAGACACACCTGCTTGGATGAAGGCTGATGGCTGCCCTGGAGGCCCAGGGAGGGTTAGGGAGAAATGCAGAGGAGGAAGAGGGCAGTGGGCCAGAGGATGGGCTCACCTCCACACTACCAGTCTGTGACCGCAAGATGCGGCCCACCCAGGAAGACTGGGCCAGATGCAAGAGGCAGGACTTCTGGTAGGCCTGCAGCTCAGCCTCCAGATGCTGCAGTTTGTCTGTGGTCTGTGCTAGCTGTGCCTCCAAGCACTCCCTCTCCTGGGCAGCAGTAGCAAAGAGTAAGGGGTGTCCTCCACTTGGGGCCTGCCCAGCTCCCATCCTACACCCTCACCAGCTGGGCTTGTTCCTTCTGTGGTCTCAGCTCCAGAGTCAGCTTCTGGATCTGGTTCTGCAGGAATGTGTCCTGGCTGTGGGAGCTCCTGGGAGGTGAGGCAATCTTAGTTGTCCCCACCTCTGGGTCAGCAGCAAGGGAAGGGCCCACTGCCATCATATACTGCAGTGCAGTACAGCAGGCCAGGGCAGATCAGACCCAGCAAGTCTGGGCAGGGGTCAGTATTCCCACTTAGGGTTGGTTTCCAACTTGGAAACTAATTCAGGGTTAGGGTAGAACATCGGGGCAGTGAAGCCTAGAACTAGAGACCAAGGTCAGAGTGAGGGCTGGTTCAACTCTAAGGGTATGATAGGAACTGAGTTAGGCTGGGTGGGAGTCCTGCCACCTCCTGCAGGATGTGCTGGTGCCGAGCATGTTGGCCATGCTGGATGGCCCACCTCAGAGCCTGGATCTCCAGTTCTCGCTGTTCCCACAGCAGCCGTAGGGTACAAGGGTCCAGGGTTTCGGGGGCCAACCTAAAGTGCCAGGGACCCCCACTGCACCATCAGACCTGGCCTTCTGGATGGCCCAGCCCAGAAGGCTGGCCACCCACTCTCCTAGTCTTACTGTGTGCTGATGGAGCCTGCCCCCATAGAGGGGGGCCTGGTATTTCGGGAGCGCAAGGAAGCCATGGTGTCTGTAGGTATGGTGGTTGGAGGCCCTGAGTCATTGCCAACTGGTGCTCTTCCTGCGAGGGCCAGGGGCACCTGTTCCTCTTCAGACTCCTGGTCAGGCTCAGGGGCCATGCTAGAAGTTGGTGGGGAGCTGGGAGGGGCAGCAAGGCCGTGTCTGCCCTGTGACCCAGATGCCATTGGGTTCTTCTTCTGTATCAGGACTAGGCAGCACAGCCAGGTCACAGGGGTTCCCTCCCCAAGAATGTCCAAGGAAATGGCCAGGACATGGGGCTGCCAGCCACACAAGTGTCCCCAGTGTGCCCACTTCCCCTGCAGTCTTCTTTATGTCTTCTGTCCTTAGCCTAGATGAAGATAAGAGGTTCTGCCCCTGTGCCTTTGACCTTTACTTGTGTCCTCCCTAGACTGGGCCTCACCCCCCAGCTCCCCTGAGGCCTGAGCTCCTAGCAGGCCTGATGAGGGAAGGGTTCTATATTGTTGCCCTGGCTATAGACACCCAGGAAGGGAGGGGCCGTTTATTACCAGCAGCCTCCAGGGAGACCCCAGTCCATGAGCAGAGATGCCAGAGGCTGGGGCACTGCCCAGCTAAGCTGAGCCAACCAGGGGACCACAGGGGATCCAGTAGCCCTAGCCTAGCCATGGTGATTGATGGGTATTTGGGGCATTAGTGCCCTGTGGCGTGCCCAGGGTGGGTGTAAGTGTGTCCCAAGATGGCAGGGAATGGAGCTCTGAGCTGACTTGGGGGAACCAAAAATGGTGAGAAGCAGGAGTTGTGCTGAACCCACATGTGGAGGTCTAGTCTCAGACTTCAGCGGCTGGCACTCAAACCTCTCCAACCCATCTGCACAGCCTCTGGGGACCTTGAGAGCCCTGGAGACATTCAATCCTTCTGCCCATGACAGTGTGGAGTACTCCAGCCTGAGCCACCTGTCCTGATCACACATGCCTTCTTCCACCTTTGTGCCTGGGTGAGCAGGGCCCCCACCCACTTCAAGCTCTCCAGGCGGGCTTGAGTTTCTCCATTTGGACAGCAGGGGAGATGGTAGAGGGGCTCCAACTCACAGGAAGGCCTAGGCCCCACAGCCCAGGAAGGCGCCTCCGACAAAGAAAGAGCCAGGGGCTTTGTCCCTGCAGCCTCGGGGCGCCCCTCCCCCACTAGGGCTCTAGCGCCCAGCAAGCAGTTCCAACCCAGGAGCTCTGTGGGTCCTCACCGCTCCGCCTCCCCGCGGAGTGCTCACTGTTACCCAAACCCGCGTCCCCCCGCCGCCAGCTCTAAGGGAACAGGGTCAGAGGCGCCCAGGCCCTGCGAGGGCGTGGGAGAGGCCGGGAAGGAGGGCAGGCTCTGGTACTGCCGCCCCGTGGACGCACGCCAGGGCTATGGGATTGGACCCAGGGCGCCTTCCCTGGTCCAGGACCCGTCACATTGGCAGAGAAAGTTGGGAGCGGGGCGGAGCACCTGCATCGTCCAGCCGCTCGGGGACCAAGGTAGTGAACATCCTGTTTCGGGGCTGTGCGCTGCCTTCTCAGGTCCCGCCCCCTTAGCCTAAGCCCCGCCACACCTGGGCTCTGCGGAGAGGGGAAGGAGCAAGTCAATGGGGCGGGGCGGAAGGAGGCAGCCAATGGGCGTGGTTGTGGGGCGGGAGGCCCGAGCCATAGGGCTAATTGGGGTGCTCCGGGGCGGGGCCTGCGGGCCGCAAGCCAATGAAGCTCCAGGGCTGGGGTGCGCCGGGCGCTAGAGCGGCAGGTTGTCTGGGCGCTTGAGCGCTTAGGACTGGAGATCCGCGACTGTCTGTCCAGGTGAGTGAGCTGGGTTTACGGGCCGGACAGGGCGCCGGCTCCCACGGAGGGAAGAGTCTTCCGTGGGCCTGGACGGGCGGGCTATGCGCACCTGCACCCGCCCACAGCGGAGTCCCTCACGGCCGGGGTCCCGGCGCGGCGCTGACTTCCGGGGCTAGCGCACTCCCCAGGCGGAAGGAGCTTCGAGCTAGGCTGAGGCTGCCTTCCTAGGGGGGGTTCCCATGGCTGCGGAAGAAGTTGTTTGTGGGAGCGCCCTTGGGCGCTTGGGATGCCGCCTGCGGGAGGGAGCAGTGCCCTTTGAGCTAGGTGGCGCAGGAGGTGGCGAGCGGACAGGAAATCCTGGACCTGGTTAATGATTCGCCTCATTCCGAAGTGGTGGCAGATGAAGTGGGGGAAGCCAGGGCCAAACTAGTTCCCTGGCCACCCAGGAATGCGTGGCCTCCGGGTGGGGCTGGGCACTGGAGGCCAGGGCCCGTCTCTGAGAGGCTGAAACTCTGAACCAGTCGTGCAGGCTGGGCAGGGGTAAGAGGGGAGGGCCAGGCAGAACCTGACCTATGGCCTGTCTCCTCCCTACAGGACCGGGATGGTTCTGGGCCTGACCACCATGGAGCTGAAGGTATGGGTGGATGGCATTCAGCGGGTAGTCTGTGGAGTCTCAGAGCAGACCACCTGCCAGGAAGTGGTCATTGCATTAGCCCAAGCCATAGGTAAGTCCACTGGTTGCCAATGGGCCCGACAGGTGAAGCAGGGGTGGGGTCGCCCCATTTTCCAGTTGACCTCTTCCTCTTCCTCCAGGCCAGACAGGTCGCTTTGTGCTTGTGCAGCGTCTTAAGGAGAAAGAACGTCAACTGTTGCCACAAGAGTGTCCAGTAGGTGCCCAGGCAACCTGTGGACAATTTGCCAATGATGTTCAGTTTGTCCTGAGGCGGACAGGGCCCAGCCTGACTGGAAGGCCCTCCTCTGATAGCTGTTCACCCCCAGAACGATGCCCAGTTCATACCAGCCTGCCTCCCATACCATGGGTAGCACCAGGCCGGGAGTCCCACAGACCACTGACCTGTAGCCTGGGGTGTCCCAGACTGGCCCCTAATCACTCATCTTCTGAGCCTTCAGCCCCTGTGGCACCCAGCCTAGGCTGCATGGAAGACCTACAGGGCATGGAGCTCAGGGTGCAGAGGAATGCAGAGGAGCTGGGCCACGAGGCCTTCTGGGAGCAGGAGCTAAGGTGGGAAGAAGCCAGGGAGCAAGAGGGGCAGGCACGTCTGCAGGCACTGAGCGCAGCCACTGCAGAGCATGCTGCCCAGCTGCAGGCCCTAGATGCACAGGCCCGTGCCCTGGAGGCTGAGCTGCTGCTGGCCACTGAGGCCCCTGGGCCCCCCTCTGCCACGTTGTCTGCCACTGAGCGCCTACGCCAAGACCTGGCTGTCCAGGAGAGGCAGAGTGTGGAGATGCAGGGCAGCCTGACCCTGGTGAGCCAGGCTCTGGAGGCAGCCGAGCGTGCACTGCAGGTGAGCCCAGGAGACCCCAGCCCATGCCACCTCCCCAACCTGGATAGCTGGGATTTGGGGTCTGACACAGGATCAGACTAGAGAGAATGCCTTGTAGGGCATGAAGGCCACAATGCTGGTGGCCTTGCTCCTGAGAGTCCTGTGTGTCCCAGGCTCAGGCACAAGAGCTGGAGGAACTGAACCGGGAGTTGCGTCAGTGCAACCTGCAGCAGTTCATCCAGCAGACGGGAGCTGCACTGCCACCACCCCCACAGCCAGACAGAGCCTCCCCCAGCACACAGGTCAGAGCAGTTCTGGGAAAGGTGGGAGGGTAGAGGCCCCAGCTACCTGGCTGACCTTCACTTTTCACAGGACCTTCTGTCTTCAGCTGGAGAAGACCCCTTCCAGGGAGCCCCCCAGATCCCAGTTCCAGTGCCCACTCTGAGCCTGGAGGGTAGGTCTATACCCCACCCTGTGGCATGGGCCATCCCCAGCTCAGCCTCCTCAGCCTTTATCTTCTCCACAGTTGCTACCATGAGGCAGAGCTCCTGGAGGTAGCAGCTCCTGCCCTAGACCAGTGCTATGGAAGTACCATGGAACATATACGAGCCAGGACAGTCAGACAAAGCACAAGGACAACAGGAGTCTGATCAGAGATGCTTTCTCGTGCAAGGGGAGGCCCTGGTGCCTGAAGTTTGTGCTTCAGGAGGCTGGGGTGGGGAGTGCCCTAGTCCTTGCCAAGTCTGACAAGCCTGCTGGAGAAGTGGAGGATGTAGCTCAGAACTCACCAGGCCCCAGAGACCACTACTGCTATTGGGGATGGAAGGTGTGTGGACAGTGGACTCAGCTTATGGGTGTGTGTGCTGCCTCCCCTGACTGAACCTCAATAAACTGCCCATAGTGCCTTGAGTGTGTCTTGACTGCATGATTCACGTGGGGGCAACTTTTGGGACCATTGCATCACGGTAGGATCCAAGGCTGGTTTGCTTTCTTGCCTCTGGGCAGGTTTTTTTAAAATTTATTTATTTAGTGCCAGGGATTGAACTCATGACCTTGCGTTTGCCATGCAGATGCTTACACCACTGAGCTAAATCCCCAGCCCTTATTTTTTGTTGTTGTTGTTGTTTTTGAGTCTCCTTTGTAGTCCCCTATTTACTGACTCTGTCCTGACCTGGGCTTGTTTGGACCCTTCTCCTACCTGGCTTCCCCTCACCTGGCCTATTCCTGACCAGCTGTAGAAACCCAGGATACCAGGACAAACTAGACCTGCCATCAGTTTACTGTCTCCCAAAGAACTCACAGGGGCAGGTCCTGGACTTCTCAGTGAGATCCAAGGAGCTTACCCTAGAGGAACCTGGCTACCTCTGGGGGAGGAGTGGGCATGGTGTGAAGAGGGGCTGTTTCTCACAGTGAATTCCAGGGCTGGCCAAGGCCTTTCCCAGGGCCCAGATCTTCAGACAGACTGCATGCTCCCAGCTCTGAGGGCTGGGGTTGGAGATCTTGATGATAAGCAGAATCTGGGGCCCTTACTGGTGGATGGGATGGGGCCACCCTAGACCAGTCATGATATGCGTGCTGCAGCAGGCTGTTTATTATTGCAAGCTCTAAAAAGTTCACCATCACTGCCCTAGATCATGGGGTCCTTTAGCTGGATTCAAGGAAAGCTGGAGTCCCCTGAGGGTCCTGAGCTGGGTCTGATATGCACCACTTCCTCTGGGGTAGGTAGCAGGGGAAACTGAAGTCCTGAACAGACATAGCAAGAAAGCCATCTGTGGGTACTATTTGCAGCAAGCAGGACTGCATATTTTCTGCCTGAAGTGGGGAGCTGGGAATCCTGGAGGCTAGGTAGCAGGAGGCTTCCAACCTGATGTCCAAAGCCAGAATGCTCTGCTGGTTGCTTCTACCTGCATCCTTGCCCCCAAGCCTGCTGCAGCCTAGACCCATGGCTCCAGACTGGTGGGTCAGGCACAGACACATATGGCATGGAGCCTCAAGTGCAAAGGCTAGCTTGGGTCCACTCTAGGTAGGAGGGCTGAGACCTAGAGGTTTGCTCCCTTCATCTTTTCATTGTATTCGCTGTTCACACTCAGAAGGGCTGGACACACCTCTGGACATTAGTCCTGGACATTAGCTAAGGGCATAAGTCAGCAGAGGCCATGGCTGGTGCTACACAGAAACCTTATCACAGAGGTGGCCAGGGGCCCCTGACCATGTACTCCAGGATCTGAGCTCCTGTGTTCCCAAGCCAGCTCACACCACACACTGCCTGTCTTCTTCTGAGGGACATCTGTTTATTCTGAATCTACTGTGCAGGCCCTGTCAGATTTCTGACCCTGAAAAAGCTTCCCACTGGCACTGTGCTCAAGTGGGGACAGGATAAGCTCTTCTCTACCCCACCCCTCAGTTGTTCCAGGTAGAAGCGCCCCATGCCCCCCAAAAAGTTGCCAGAGTGCTTTGGGTCTCAAAGCAAGCAAAACTTTCAGTTGCTGCAAAGTTTACTTTTGAGTTTTAAATTTTACTTGGAAGACAACTGTGTGAGCTATGTGAAGTGTGGAGATGCTGAGATCCCAGTCCTCCAAAGGTCAGGTCACCTTCCCCGGCAAGGCTGTGATGGGATCCTGCAGGTATTGATGTGGGATAGTCACTGCCATCCTCCCCACCAGGCAGTCCAGCTGGATGCTGAAGCCAGGCTGTGCTGTGGACAGTGCTCTCACAGTTCTTGTTCATGCCCAGCATTGAAGTGAGAACCCCAGTTCCCTAAGAGTCATCCACAGAAAGTGGCTGCAGGGAATAAGTTAGTTCTCCTGGTTCTCAGCCCTAAAGCCACATGGTCTCCTTTCATCTGCAGAACATGCTATGGAGGACTACTGTGATAACAGAGTCCCTCTGCAGGGCTTATCCTCTCTATAGAGACCTGGCCCTGCCCCTGAAGGGCAGGTGTTTCAGCCTCCTACAAGCTGCTCTAGGCACACTTCTGATTCACATTTCCATGGTGGACTTCGGCATGGGCCCTTTCTTGGACCCAACCAACAGGCCCACTGTCTTAAGAGGTCTGCCTGTAAGAAGTGGCAGAAATAACAAAGAGAAAGCAACTGCTGTCGCCCACAGGGAGTCCCAGAGGTGGACCTCAGGAGGTGGGTCTTTTTTTGGCAGAAAATCACAACACCCTTGCTTGCCCTAGGCTTCCCTGGGCCCAGTCACCTGCCACAGGCGGTCCTAAGGGCTCTGCATAGCCTGGCACCTTGGAGCACACAAGAAATCTCCCTCCAAGAGGGTACCTGGCCCAGCTTCAGTCCTCCCACGTGGAGAGTAGATCTCTGAATGTCCCCCCGCCCCAGCTCTGACAGGCCTCCCATGGGACAGCCTGCTCCCGGGCCTGCGGGGGCCCCCCTCCACTCTGTGTGGCCACCTGCCTGCCCGCCAGACCAAGGCCACTGAGGGGCCAAGGGCTCGCGCTGCCCAGGGACAGATCAGCCGCTGTCACACGCACAGTGGGTCGGGAGCAGCGCAGTGTGCGGTGGGCAGTGGCTGCCCTGCGCCTGGAGGGGCGGCCCGGCGGGCGGGCAGAGAAGGGGCTACCCCCCGCCCTGTCCCCTCTAACTTTGGCGTCCAAACCACGCCGTCCTTGCCCACCCGCCCCTCCACAGCCCCCGGCCGAGGGCGTCTTCGCAAGTGCGCCCCGCCCGCCAGCCTGGGACCCCTGGGCGTCACCTGCGACCCAGGCGCGGGGCCATCGTGGATTCTCGGACCAACTTCAGCTGCAACCTCGGCCACCCGGGAGCCCCCGGCGGGCCCAGGCTGGGCCCCACAGCCCCGCCCCGTATGCAAACAACTGAAATGGCAACCAATGGTTCGCCGAGCGGGGCCCGCCCCGCCGCCCCGCAGCCAGTGGGCGTAGTGGGGGGGTTGACGCACCCCGCCCACAGCCGGACGGATCTTCGCGGGCTCTGCCGGCGCGTTCCTTTCTGCACGTCGGCCTGGGGAGGGGCCACCACCTGCCGGGCGGGGCTCTTGGAGCGCCTGGCTTGGCGGCGACCCCGCGGCCAAGCGGTGGTACGGCCCAGCCGCCCCGCGCGGTGGTACAGCCCGCCACCCCAGTAGGCTGGATGGCATCCTCCCTCCCCTGCGCCGCGCACGGCCACACGTAGCCAGGCAGTGACCCAGAGTTCGTACGTGCGTGGCTCACACGCACGTGCCTGCTGCCCTCCCAGCAGAGGCTCCCGGGGGTCAGCGCCGGTCACCTCCGAAGCCGGAGCCCGGACACAAGGCGTCGAATCTTGCTGCGCCGCGCCGCTCTGGGCTAGTTCCTGTCGCGCGGAAACACCGGCGGGGCACTTGAAACGCCCACTCTGGGAAGAAGACTGTCACCTTCCTCAGCTAGCGGGGGGGGGGGGGGGGGCAGCACCACAGATAGCGGTCCGACCCCCAGGCCTTCTGGCCCCGGTGGCCCTCAGCGAGGGGAGTAGGCCCCTGAGCGGCAGGGGCAGGAGGGCGCCTGCACTCTTTCAATTATAAGTCCTCATAGTACTTTTGTTCTTCCTTCGCACTAACCAGACCCCCTCCCCTTCTCCCTGAGGCACCTCACTCTGCTCCAGGCACCTCCAAAAATCCCCTCTGCCCCAACAGTATCCTAGCCACCTCAGCCTCAGCCACTGTCCTTGGCTGTGTTCCCTGGGGTGTGTTCCTAAACCCTGTCATCCCCATCCCTATCCCATGGCCTCCCTGCGCCCAGCATCCACATAGGCCAGGCTGGAGCTTGCCAGATACCCCAAACAGCCAAGCAGCTCAGATCTAGAGCCCCAAGAAGGAACCTAGATCCCTGGAACAAAAGCCAAGTGCAAGTGTTGTGCGGTGCAGTCATCTGCAGCTGGGGAAGAAGCACCAAGGAGGCAGCAGCCATCTCAGACCCACTGGCTATGAGAGCAGATGGGCTCAACAAGGTCTGGGACATGTGTGTCACTGGGGATTGGACTGGACCCAGGCCTGATTTATTTATTTATGGTGTTTTTTTTTCCAATCAGAATTTATTGGTATATTTTAAATACATATAACAGTCACATTCATCATTGAGAATTTGTATTTGGTGTTTTTGTTTTGCTTTTTGAGACAAGGTCTCTTATGCAGTTCAGGCTGGCCTTTAACTTACTATATAGTCCAGACTGGCCTCAAACTCCCAGAGGTCCCTCCTGCCTCAGCCTCCAGAGTGCTAGAGATTATAGGGATTATAAGGATGTGCCACCATTCCTGGCCCTAGCCCTTTTTAAAATTTTTTAATTGACACAGGGTCTTGCTAAGTCACTAAATTGCCCAAGCTCAGCTCAAACTTGCAATTCTCCTGCCTCAGCCTCCCAGAGAGTTAGGATTACAACCATGTGCCACCAGGCCCAGCTGATATGGGTCTTGAAGGAACCCCTTGGGATTGTTAGGATTCTGGGGAAGGCCCACACCTTGAGATCAGGGCACAGGCTCAGTGGAAATAAGTCAAGGACCAGCAGACAGGAGAGGCTGAGCTCCTGCTTTCCCTGCTGGCATTACCACCTGTTCCAAGTCCTCACAATGCTCGTCTTCTCATCCTCTGGAGGAGATTAAATGTTACCTCCCAAAGATATGTCCATATTCTAAGATCTAGGATCTGTGAATGTGACCTCATTGGGAAAAATGTGTCTTTGCAGATGATTTTGTGAAAAATCTCAAGGAATCATCCTGAGTTACTTACGTAGGTTTACATTCAATAAGTGTCCTTATAAGTGACAAAAGAATGACAAACACAGAGGGAAGGCCATGAAAAGACAGAGGCAGAGATCAGAGTGCTGTGGCCAAAAGCCAAGGAATGCCTAGCATTCTCCTTAGGGACTCTGGGAATGTGGCCCTGCCAGCCTTGAGATCAGACTTCTGGCCTCTAGGACAATGTGAGAATAAGTTTCTGTTTTAAGTTTTGTGGTCAAAGGACACTCACATACTGTACCTGCCTACCCTAGTCTAAGAAATCAGTTTGGCTGACTGCCTCCTCCTTCAGCTCTGTGATTTTCTGGCATGTTCTGACACTGTTCACCTCTTCTCCTACCCATGCTTCAGCCACTTTCCTCCATCATCCACTTGGTTCCAGGTTCCCTGCCATCGGGATGGGGGACAAGAGACTATGTGCAGGTGCTTGTCTGTGTCTGCTTAAGGCAGGAGCAGCACATGCCATCAGCAGGGCTTCCAGGTGCAGTGCAGGGCTGTGTCAGTGGGAGGCGTGAGTATGTGTGTGTGTCCCCCAGCAGTCCCCATGAGGGAGCTGTGGGGGTGGGTGGGATGGCCCAGTCACATCAGCCATAGGCTGCTGGATGATCTCCTCCTTCTTAGGAGCTCCTGCATGTGCAGGCTGGTGCCCCTGTATCTAACAGTCCTCAACAGGCAAGAACATGTGCTTCTGCCAAGCTCCAAGCAGAGAAGAGGGACAGGTGTCTAGTGCAGGTCAGGGGGTAGCATCCCAGCCCTTTACCACCATGCTGGACTCCACAGGATGCTCTCCCTGTGCTCACCCATTCAGTCCTCACCATGACCCAAGAGACAGGTTAACATCTGACTTTGCAGCCAAGGACACTGGTGCCCAGAGAGGGCAAAGAGCTCTTCCAGGTCATATGACTGCCACTCAAGGTGCCTGGGTGATGCCAGAGCCACTCACATCATTCAGATCCTGCTGTCCAGCTCATGGGGAGAGGGGACATGCTCCAGAGTCCCCTTGTCTGGGATCAACCTTTCTTCTGGATGTTTCTCATAACAAGCACCAACAAACAGCACTCTGGACTGATTTGTTCTCTGGTTCCCCACTTCCCTTCCCTTTCCAGGAAAATGATATGGCTGCCCCAGTGCCTACTCAGGCTTCCCATTCTCTTTACACTTCCCGGGACCAGTGGTGCTGTCCAGGGCCCCAGCAGACCCCACCTTACTCTCCTGGTAGATGCAGTTGCTTTCTTTGGTTTCCAACAGTGACTCTCCTGTTCTCCTGTGCCTGTTCATTTCCAGTCCCCCTTTGTGGCCTGCTTCAGTTCCTTTTGGTCTCTTTGAAGATTCCAGACCTCTTCACCTTTGAGGTCTGGGGTTCAGAAGTGGGTCCTGCCCCTGTCCCTGAAAATCTTTGTCTAGCCTGTCTAGTCCCTGGGACTCCCACACATAGCCATTCCCTCATTTCCCCATTCTCAGACCTTTCTGTCCTATATCTTTCCTGTCATTCCATCCAGCCACTCATCATGTCCTGTCAGCTGTCTCCCACATCTACCTTGCAAGCCGCAGTGCTCCCCTGGCCTGGCTGCTATGCACAAAAGGGGTCTGGTGCACTCGCACCAGCCCTGCAGGACCCCTGCCCCAGTTGCCTGGTCCTCACTTCCTCCTCAGCACCATATCAATGCTGTCCAGTGCTCAGGCTCCTGATCCTGACCCACTCATTGTTTGTTTTTATCAATGCTGGAGTGGAACCTAAGGCCTTGCCCATGCCCCCAAACAGACCACTGACCTGCAGCCCCAGCACAGCCTGTCTTTTTGTTCAAGCAAGGATTGCCTTCTCCCATGCCACACTGATTATGTTTTGTTTTGTTTTGTTTTTGTTTTTGTTTTTGAGACAGGGTCTTGAGGCCAGGGATATAGCTCAGAGGCACAGTGCCTGCTTGGCAAGCGCAAAGTCATGAGTTTCATTACCGGTATCAAAAAAAAAAAAAGCTTCAGAGACAGGGTCTTGCTATTTTTTAGTCTGGCCTCGGAACTAGGGAAGATCCTCCTGTGTACTGGGATTACAGGCGTGCATCACCATTCCTAGCCCACACTGTTGAAATTCTACTCTATTCTACTTATTTTCGGTACTGAGAATTGAACTCAAGACTTCACACTTGCCAAGCAGGCACAGTGCTGCTGATCTATATCCCTGACCTCTAAAAATATTTTTAAAGACAGAGTCTATTTTTAGATCAAGGTGGCCTTAAACTTAATATATATGTTTGGCTGGCCTGGAACTCGCGTTGATCTTTCTGCCTCACCTCCAGAGTGCAAGTGCTGTGATTACAGGAAGCTGAGGTCTCTACGATGTTCATGGTATTGTTTCTTAACCGCTGCGCTAGGCTGAAAGGACTGGGATCCGGGATAGTTCTCTGCCGCGCCCCAACCTTCAAAGGGCCTGCACACAATGTCCATCCTGGCTCTAGGAATGCTCGTGCAGGAAACGCTGAAACAAAGCTGCCAGGCGGGGAAACATCTCGGCACACCCTACGAGCACATCTGTCGTGGCCTGCGCGCGCTGACCTGGAAAGCTTGGCGCTGGCGCAACAGGAGGGTGGGGCGGGCGGGCTAAAGAGGAGCTGCTTCTGCTAGAGGCTGCTCCCATTTGCTCTAGGCGGTAGGCGGGTTTAGGGATGCACCACCTGCTCTGGCAGGGGTGCATGTTGGGCCAGCACAGTGGAGAGGAGTTAGCAGAAATTCTTCCGAAACACTGGTCTCCCTTGGCAGAAGTCCTGCATTTTCCAGTGTTTTCGAGGTGGAAAGGTCGTTTCTCAACCCCTGCCATAGGTTCCTCCCCGCCCTGGTCGCAGTGGTTTACGCCAATGGGCGGGGCGGAGGGCCCCGGAAACGGGTCCGAGCACTTCCGGGTCGAGGAGCGCGAGGAGAGGCGACGGTGGCGGTAGCGGTGGCGGCCGTAGGGCCTAGTCGCACTGTCGCTCGAGCAGTGGCTGGAGCACCCGACGCTTCCCGGGGGGCAAGAAGTTCCCGGGTACGTAGAGGGCACGGGCCCCCAACTCTGCAGCTTTCGGTCTGCCTGCGGGCCCTTCGCGTTTTGTCTGGAGGTATGGCGGGTGCAGCCTGTGCTGCGCGGAGACCGAGGCGGGCCGCGGGCATCGTCCCAGCTCCTGGTCCCCGCTCTTGGCCGCTACCCCTGCAGACACCGGAGCTGGGGGAGCGGCTCGGCTTTCCTGTCTCGAGCTTGGCGTTCGCGCGGTGCTCGGAGCGGAGGGCGAGCCCGTGTCCCCGACGACATCGGCACCAAAGAGGTCGAGCTCTCCTGGGCCGCAGGGCGGCGGAGTGGGGAATATTCTCCAAGGGAGGCCGTGCCACAGCGTTATTATGAACTCTGCGTTTTTGCAGCACAGAACACTCAACTGTCCGGTGAACCATGATGTGACCAGGCCAGGTTTCATGCCGAGGCGGACCCCGCTGTGTGACCACTAAGCACCCACACCTTTCAGTGCCTGGCTTTTCCCAGTGTAAAAGGCGTAACTTTCTCAGCAGCACTGTGGCTTGGTGTCAAGGCCAGGAGAGTGGGGACTTTGGTGAAACATGGTGTTGACTTCATGTCTGTTAACAATTGTGAGGTCTGACTGTTTCTTAGGGCAGGTGAAGAATGGAGAAGCTGGACTCGCTGCAGGCTTGTTCTGTGCTTTGAGGACCACATGCTCTGGTTTCCTTGCAAGTGCATCGATTGCCGTGAATTTTTTGGGTTTTTTGTTTTGTTTTGTTTTGCTTTGCTTTTGTTTTTGTTGTTTTTAAGACAGAATCTTATCATGTAGTTCAGACTGGCCTTGAATTCTCTGTGGCCCACTCTGGCCTCAAATACAGCGACCCTCCTAGCTCAGCCTCCTAAATGCTGGGATTACAGGTGTACACCACGCTTGACTTCCCCAGAATTTGAAGAGTCAAATAGCCTTTCTTGTTTTCTTTCTTTTTTTCCTTAATTTCTGAAAACCTGGAGGCTGAACAGGGGAACTGTTCCCTCCCCGCCTGGAGCTTGCACTGCCCAAAGCAGCCAGCAGCAGGAAGGGCTGAGTGCTGCTGCAAGAATGGCTGCCTGGCCGGGGTATGTGATATGTGCAGAGATCAGAAGGATGCCCAAGCTGTGGCTGCTGTGGGGACCAGGAAGTTCTAGACTGAGGGTCCTGGGGAGTTAAAGGAGGCAGGGACTGCCAGGTTGTGGTCTCATTCCTGCTGCTGTCCTGAAAGTACCTCTGGAGGCTGGCTAGTTTCTTCCTTTTCTCTGGCCAGTTGCTGCTGTGGTTGTGTTGTGTGATGGTTCTGGGAGGGGAGTGATTAAGTCTTAACTGTCATTGTTGTGGTGGGGCAATGTGGGGCCTTTACCTGCATTGCACAGGTACACAGGGCCCTTGGGATTTAACCAAGGGGCAAACCTCAGCTGACATCTGCACTGAGTGCATTCCCTCCATGATCCTCCTTGGCAGTCTTCTGAACAGGCCCAGTGCTGCCCTCTTTGTGGCCCTCTATCACAGTGTGTCAAGCCAGGGGAGTAGCCAGGGGTTGGGTGTTCATATTTTGTGTGTGTGAAACATGTCCTCATGGTTGGGATTTGTTCTTGGGTATCAGATCCCAAAACAACTTTGCTGTCATCCACTAGGTGTTCTTAACAGTTACGGTTTTTGGTTCCTGGTGGATTCCTGTGTATCTGCAGATTGCCCCTCCTTGTGCTGCACAAGTCATTTAGAGTGATGTTTTGCAGCAGGGGTCTGTAGCTGGGACTCATTCCTAAGTGTGTTCACCAAGCAGCACAGTATAAGCTCTTCACTGAGGGAATTCATGATGTTATTGTAACCTTAGAGCAGCAGATAGAGGAAAAGTTAGTGATAAGGTAAGAGTACTTTTTGGTTTATTATTTCTGGGTAGTAGCAATGTCTACTACCCAGACAGCAGATAGAGGAAAAGTTAGTGATAGGGTAAGAGTACTTTTTGGTTTATTATTTCTGGGTAGTACCAATGTCTGCCATTGGCAGTTTTCTCAAGTTAACGTACCCTCAGTATTCAGAAGACATCAGCCAGAATCTGGGGTCTGAAGTGCCTTCTTCCCTGGGGTGAGGCCATCCTGTCTTCAAGTTGGCCCTTCCCCCATCAGAGATGGGTGCTTTTGGGAGGTTGCCCGAACAGATTCCTAGATGAGTTCCTCCAAAGAGGTACTTCCTCCACAGGCTACCTGCAAAGGGGGTGGCAGCACCAAGTCTATGGCCCTCGTGTAGATGAAGCGGGTCAGATGGAACAGCATTTTGAGGCTGTTGATGCAGATGGTCCATGTTGTCACTAGAGTGGCCCACAGAGAGGCTCAACAGGGTTCCCCACAGACAAGCCAAGAGAAGCCCAGTCACATGTCTGCCCCTTCTGTCCTCCAGTGTCAGTGTCATGGGGCTCCACAGGCATGTGATGGACAGGGCCCCAGGAGACTCAGCTGGGCCTCACAGGCTCCTGAGAATGGTCAGCCTCGCCAAGAGTGCCCAGGAGCAGGCCAGGCTTTTTAGTCTTAAGTTGAGAAACACTTCTCTGCCTCAGCTCAGGATGAATTCTTTTTTCTTCTTCTTTTGTTTTTCTGAGACAGGATCTCACTATATAGTTCAAACTGATCTTTATTTTATTTTACTTTTTTGGGAGGAGGGACCAGGAATCAAACTCAGGACCTCACACTGATCTTGAACTCACTATATAGTCCAGCCTGACTTCAAACTCATGGCAATTCTCCTGCCTCAGCTTCCCAAGTTTTAGGATGACAGGTGTGTGCCACCATGCCTGTCAGGATGATTTTTTTTTCTTTTGTCTTTTTGAGACAGGAACTCACTATGCAGTTCAGACCGGTCTTGGGCTCACTTTGTAGCCCAGGCTGGTCTCAAACTTGCAATGGTCCTCCTGCCTCAGCCTCCCAAGTGCTGGGATTACAGGAGTGCGCCACCACATCCAGCAGGCTGAGTTCTTTTTGTTTGTTTCTGGAGTGTGTTCCTCAGAAGTCTTGCACAAAAGCATCACTAGTTGTCAGGAGCTGGGGTCTGCTTTGTGTATGGATGTCTTCCCCTTTATGACTGGCATTGCACTGTGTGTGTTGTCTCATGGTTTGACCCCTCCTGTGCAGAATTGTTCGTGGCATCAGGGAGGTGATGTGGGAATGATTACTCTTTCCGGGGGTCTGCAGTTTGGTGCCGTTTTGAAATTACCTGGCTCTGTTCTCTTTCAGGGCTGAACTCTAATGTGCAGCAATGGATGATGACAACCTGGATGAGCTTGTGGCCCAAAGCCCAGGGCCAGATGGATGCCCCCGAGTTGGCCCTGCAGACCTGACCAGCAGTTTTGGTGAGCTACCCAGTGCTGGGAGAGGCCCCTGGAAGAGCACAAGGGTACCTTGTGTTTTCTTTCTTCCTTTCTTTTTTTTTTTTTTTTTTTCTTTTCTTTTTGAGACAAGGTCTCGCTATGCAGTTCAGGTTGGCCTTGAGCTCACTTTGTAGACCAGGCTGGTCTCAAACTCACAATGATCCTCCTGCCTCTGCCTCCTGAGTGCTAGGATTACAGGTGTGAGCCACCATGCCCAGTTTGCAAGGCAGGCACTTATGCCATTGAGCAAAATCCCTGGCCTGGCACCTTGTGTTTTCTGCAGGTCACTTGCCACTCTTGAGAGATAATCTGCATGTCAATTTTCAGCTTTCAGTGTTTTAAAAAATTGTTCTTTGGTTTTATTTATTTATTTTGTCTTTTTGAGACAGGGTCTCACTATGTGATTCAAATTGGCCTTGAGCTCTCTTTGTAGCCCAGGCTGGTCTCGAACTTGCAACCATCCTCCTATCTCAGCCTCCCAGGTGCTGGGATTATAGGAGTGTGCCACCATACCCAGCTGCTCTTTGGTTTTAATTTTTAGAAGTATAATGCATTCATTCTTTCCGTCTTTTTGTTTATTTTTGTAATTTTGAGATGAGGTCTTGCTGTGTTGTCCATACTGGCCTTACAATCCTGAATTCAGGCAGTCTTGCCCCCTCTGTCTCCCAGGAAGCCTAGTCCCTAGGTACCTGCCATTCCGCATAGCTTTTTGTCACTATTTTTAATGTGGGTGACACAAATGCAGATTTAAAGCCATCCCCTTTTCCCTTCAGCCCCTCCCCACTAACCCTGGGCAGTGTGGTAACTCTCAGCAGGGGTCTTAGCTGTGATACTATTCCTGAGGCCTGTGCTTTATCACTGGTGGTTTAGAAGAGAGCAGCGATGGTCAAAGTGGGGACTCTGAGGAAGACACAGTCAGTGAGCATGGAGAGGAGACAGACAAAGAGGACGAGGAGAGGTCATCTGAGGAGGAAGACTCAGAAGTCAGATCTGGTAAGGTTTCTGAACTAGTGTGTGGCTGTGTTGATTGTTCACAGCCACCTGACTGTGCTGCGGAGAGAGCCCTCTGCATGCTGACCATGACTTGGATGCTGTCTTCTGTCATGACTACACTGAAACAGTGGCTCAGCTCTGTCACATTCAACACAGTTCCATAGGTCTCTCTGCCAGTGGGAGCAGAAAAATGGTGTTTCTGTAGAAAGTGACCAGCCTTAAATTTCTGGTGTGATAAGGTCAGGTCTTGCTGGTCCTTGACCTGCCCCTATGGCACCCAGGTGCTGTACTCTTCAGGTCTGGTCAGGCAGTCTGCCAATGATTGTGTAGCCAGGGATAGCTGGCCAGGTCACAGAGCACATTGGCAGGTCCATCTGTAGCTTGGCCTCTGCTTGTTCTCTCTAGAACTGAGAGAGTGGCAAGCACTGTTTGGTTTTATTAGGAAACTCCCAGCTTTACTCTGGTTGAGGTTTGTGCCTATAAACTCCTCTAGGGAGCAGTGCTGCTCTTGCTCACTGGGGTGCTTTCTCTTTACTCATGGCCATCCTAAGCTGCAAGGTCCTCTGGCAGTTTCCCCTGACCTGGCCCTACAGCAGCCGCCTTCCTATCTAGGTCAGCTCCCACTAACATCCTCTGATTGGTCCTTGGGCCAGGAAATTATGCTCCAGAGCATATCCTGTGGCCTGTGGATATCAGTGTTAGAATGTCCCAGAAGGGTAACCTCCATGTTTGGAACTGTGCTCACAGGGGACAGGCATTGGCATGTACCACATGGGCCACTGTGAGCTGACAGCCACTGCTATTTGCAGGTTTTAAATTTGAGTCTGTCCTGGGTTCAAGGTCACTGATAGGGCTCCTTGCCTTGTCCCAGCATTGTCCTGTTGCAGCAGGTCTTGGCACGTTGTGCTGGTGCTGCCAGGACTAAGGGCAAAGATGAGGGGTGCTGTCAAGTCACTCCCTCTATCCATTCTCAGAGGTTTTGAGGGCCTGTTGGATGCCAGCCCTGAGGGCTAGAGTCAAGGTGGGGCCTGCTCAGCCAGGATCCTCCTGTTCTAGAGCTCATCTATTGTGGAATAGTAGTCAGGATGCATGGTGAGATGTCAGGGGCCTCAGGCATCATCAGAGAAGTGCTCAGGGCTCAGGCTCTGGAGGTAAGGGGAAACTTCCAGAAAAGGGGATATTTAGGCCTGAAAGACAGGTGATGATGGACACGGCATCAGGGTGGAGTGTTCTTGAGGGACAGGTGGCACAGACAGAGAGACTCAGCCAGGTACAGGAAGAAGAAGTGGAAAAGCACTGGGAGGTCTCTGCACTTGGTTCCTTCAATGCCACTGCCTTGGCAGCTTGTTGAGACATAGCCAGGGTAGGAGAGGAGTTTCTTAAAGGGCCTCTTTGCTGCTTCTCCTGCCCTGGCGTCTCCTCCCAGAGACCATGTGCTTTGCTTTGTTTCTCAGCTGTCTCCCTGAGCACTCTCACTTCTCCTACCATGTCTCCATCCTTGGGCAGTAGGGGGTACTATCCTGTGTAGTGCTTTGTGCCCAGCACTCTGCTATTTCAGAGTGGTCACTGTGCATGACTTGTTCTTTGAGGGGATTTTTTTTTTTTTTTGAAACAAGTCATTTTATTTACTATTTCAGGTTCCGCCAAGTAGTCCCCCACTCTGCCTTGGGTGTATTCCTTTCCCGGGCTGGGCGTGCAGGGCAGGGGATGGACAAAGATCCGGGTTTTCATCTTTGCCGGCAGGCCCCCCGCCCAGCCTTTTTTCTGGCTTCGTTGGGCGGAGGCAGGAGGAGCAACGTGGTGTTGGGGCTGGGGGCCTTGTGCGGGCTTATAGACCAGGTGGAAGATGAACACGTTGCAATACCTGTCTTTGAGGGGATTTTGTCCTTGGCTGCTGCAGGCTGCCCTACTGGGGCCAGACCAAGTCATGCCTTCCTAGAGTTGGGCCTCACTTTTCCAGGTGGAACAGGGGTCCTGCTTAGAGCTTGTCTTCGCCTGCCACTTCTGTGCTCAGGATTCTTTGTCCTTCCAGGTACTGAATGGGTTTCTCTGCCCATAATACTGCATGGAGTGGAGGTGAACTGGGGTGCTGGTCTGCCTTCCAGGTGCCATGGGAAGAGTCAGGTCACTGGTGTCTCCTGTGCTTTGCAGGCTCTTTCTTAGCCAGGCAGGAAAGCACAGTGAGTTGCCATTTGACCACCTCCCTGGCATATCCAGGGCTTTATGGATTTGTCTTTATGAGTTTTACCTTGCTGTGTAACAAGTCACCCCAAACCTACATGTGAAACAGCACATTTACCACTCTGGTGTTTCGGGGATGGAGCCTGAGGACAGATTAGTTGTGTCCTGCTCAGCTCTCTCCGGGTGGCTTCAAGGTGTTGGCTGTACTTCCTTTGAGCCAAATCCTCATCTGAGCTCCACCCGTTCAGAGTCCTTGATTGAAGGACTGGAGCGCCTGTTTTTTAGCCAGCATTGGTAAGGCTGCCCTCTGCTGTAGTTGGCTGTTTGTCCTGGCAGGGCGTGTCTCGCCGCTGGGAAAGCCCTGCTTTGAAAAAAATCACCTGGTGGGATTGGGTGGCAGGGATGACTCATTGCCCTTTATAGGTAGCAGCAGGCCCTGGAGAAGGTCATCCAGTACTACCACTGCACCTCCCACAGGGTAGAATCCAGGAAAATCCTGCTTCCTTGGTCCACAAGACTTAGATCCCTTGTATCTGTGTTCATTGTGCAGAAGTAAGGGATGATGAATGCGTGTACTGACACTATGTCCACTAAAAAATCTCACTCTTTGGCTGGCCAGGCCCCAGCCAAACTGCTCAGAGATTGCCCATACCACCATAATATGTGGAACCTGGTATATATTTTTTTTTTTTTAAGATGACCTGAAAGCAGAAGGGAGGCTATTGTTAGATAAGAGAGAAGGAATATGTATAGGAAGAGATAAAGGGGTGGAGGGATGGATGGATCAAAACATGCCATAGGCATATATGAAAATACCACATGGAATCCCAATATTTTATAAAATTAAGAAGTACTAATAAAAATGTATTTTAAAAAAGAAATTAACCATATGTATTATGGCCAGTAACCCAGTTAGGAATCTGTATCTCACAGGGAAAAGGAAGCCTAAGAAGGAGGTGTCATCTGCAGCAGATGAGTGGTTGTCATAAAGAAGTGTTAGAGGCCCCTGTAGCTTGGCAGGAGCTGCTGTCCTGAGGGGCACACTCCAAGGATAACAGTGCTGTACCCTGGGGTCTCCTTACCCCAGAGGCTGCTATTTAGGAGGCTTCAGCTAAGGGCAGAGCCCTCAGGACCTGGCCTTATAGGTGGCCTGGGAGGTAGGTCCTGCAAGGAATCAGGACTCCAAACAGAGGCCTGCTCTTGGCTAGTGCTCCTTTTCACACAGCCAGTCCTGTCTTGCACTAAAGCTGTAACACTTTCTCCAGGTTCTGAAGATTCTGAAGATGAAGTAGAAACTTCAGAGGCAGCTGAGGATCCTCAGGGGAAGCTGGAAGCCAATGGCATACTCACTTCTGATGAAGATGCAGAGAGTTGCCCGATTTGTCTCAATGTGTTCAGAGACCAGGCCGTGGGCACACCAGAGACCTGTGCCCACTACTTCTGCCTGGACTGCATTGTTGAGTGGTCCAGGGTAAGTTGGCCTGTCCCCAGTCACTAGAATCTGGCTTTTTGCCCCAGAAACCAAGACACAGGGTTGACGCCTGGCATTGCCTGTGCCTTGGGTTTGGACTATCAGTGAGGTTTCCCATGGGTGACGAGACTGTGGATGAGGGATACCTGAATGACAGGGTAGTGTCACAAGCCTGTGTGTGCTGCAGCTGAGGGCAGGAGCTGTCTGACACCATGCCCTTATAGACGCATAGGGCTGTAGGTGCAGCTCAGCTAGCAACAAAAAGAGACAAATGCGGGCATTACAGACTCACATCGAAGTCTGGCTTCTCCCACAACGTGAAACTCCTGTGAAAGCTTTCTAAGAACTAGAGTAGTGCATGGGAGGAAGTGAGGACTCTGCCTTCCCACTCTCATGTCACCTTTCTTAACTGCAGCATAGTCTGGGACAAGATCTTCCCCAGCAAGGTCAGCAGCCATGCCTCTGACATGCTCCTCTTCTGACCTGTGTCCACAGGTAGCTCAGGAATGTCTATAGAGTTAGTTTGTTTGAAGCAGAATATAGACCTTGTTCATGCCTCCATGTGATCACGTGTGTCAAACGTGGCTCACTAGCTGTCATTTGAGTATCTATCTCTAGACTGCCTGTCTCTGTTCATGGTGGGCCAGCCCTGATTAGATCCAGGGTTAGGTTTTGTCAAAGCCTTCGTTTAAATTGAAGAATGAGAAGTCATGTTTTGGACTGGGGATATAGCTCAGTGGCACAGGTGCCTTCCTGGCAAGTGTGAGGTTGTGAGTTCAGTACCAAAAAAAAAAAAGAAAGAAAGAAAAAGAAAAAATTGTGTTTTGCTAGGCATGGTGGCGAAAGCCTGTAATCCTAGTATGAGGGAGGCTAAGGCAGGAGGATTGCTGCAAGTTTGAGGCCAGCCTGAGCTACATAGTAAGTTCAAGTCTAGCCTGAACTATATGATGAGACCCTGTTACCAAAAAAAAAGCATGTGTTTGCTGTATATGTCCTTGTAGTTGTAGCAAGCCATACTGGCCAGCCTATGCCACAAGTCCCAGTTTCCTTTTATAGTTTGGACTTTTTCCGGCTCCTGAGGGTAGGGGTTGTCCCTGTTTGGGCACCATTTATAGGAGCCAGCCTGCAAGCTTGTATCTGACTGAGGGATGAAGGTGAAAAAGAGACAAAATTAGGTTAAAATGTCTCCTTTGACAAAGAGCCCCAGGTGACAGGCGTACCCTACCTTTATTTACTCAGACATGGGTACAAGCAATTAGAGTAACACACAGGGTTATCTGTCTCAGCCCAGTCGTGGTACATGTCCAGGTAAACAACAAGGTCTCCACTGTGCTAACTTTTTCCTAGAACCTGCCAGTATGGCACGCTTTGTACCCAGCTTTTCCCTTTAGTGCTCATGGAGGAGACCAATTAGGTTTTAATCTTACTATCTGGTCTTCTATATCTCCTATTTGATAACTATTAGATAATAGAAAAAGATGTAAGGATTGGGTAGGAGAAGGCATTTCCAGATAATGTTTGTCAGTAAAAAGAAGTTTTGAACTGCTTTTAGAAAAATTGCGAGGCACAAGGTTAATAAAGATAAAAAATTGGACTTAAATCATAGAAAGACACATAGAACATTTAAAGAAGCTTTCTGCAACAATTACACCCCAAGATGTGCAAACGCCCTTGGCTGGAAGGGAAGCGTGCACTAAAGTTAGTTCCCAGTGGGGGCCACCTCACAGCGCTCAACAGACTAGAATTCCTCTGGCAGGAGTGTGAGAAAAGAAGGGCTTCGAAAGAGGGGAAGGTTGCCTTTTGGGTTCTGAGATCTATAGAACTATAGCAACCCAACTGGAATTGGTTCAGAATAGAAGCCAGACCCGGGGAGTGCATAGGGTTTCCGCAGGAGACTGGGACATGCTGTGCATGTGCCCGTGTTCGGCGGCTCTGCTACCAGGGAGGGTGGGGCTGACAACCAGGGTGCTGGTCTTGCAGCCCGCACACACCTGGAGGAATGTAGGCTGGAGTGAAAGGGAGGCTCTGGCATTTGTGGAGGGTAGGGGTGTCCTGAAGGGTCAGCAGAGGTCTGGGTTAGAGGTAAATATGGGGCGCTTAACAGCACGGTCATCGGCAGACTAGCCCGCTAGGAGACACTGTAGCACACCCACTCCAGTGGCTGAGAAGACAGGGTAGAGCTCCAGACTCAGACTTGTAGAAGCACAGCAGGACGACTTCCAGATTCACCTGCTCCTGGCATTCACAACATCTAAAGATGCTCCCATTTGTGTGGGTCACAGGCCTGGACCACCTGCTCAGTGCTTGCTGTGACTCCATCTATAAGAAACTTGGGACATGAGAGTGGGAAGGGAGATCAGGGTGCCAGCTCAATAGTATGAATGTATTGGAACCACCAAGATGTACAGCTAAGTATGACTGTGCTGTTTTGCATATGGTCTCAGTAAAAGCCATGAGAAGAGAAAAATATTTGTAGCAAGAGTCTGATCAGCACCCATGCTATGAAAACAAATACCAAATAACCCCCCCCCCCCCAATAGCACCTCATCTTGGGAAAGCTGAAGTTACTTTGTTTGGGGTTTTTTTGTTTTTTTGTTTTGTTTTATTTTTTTTGAGACAGGTTCTTGCTATGCAATTCTGACTGACCTTGAACTCACTGTGTACTCAGGCTGGACTCAAATATATAGTGATCCTCCTACCTCAGCCTCCTGAGTGCTGGGATTACAGGCATGTGCCACCACACCTGATGTGTAACCAATAATCTAAACAGGTTCATAGGGATAAGCACAGACTGTTTCAGCTAAAATGCCAGCCCTATCCCATTCTGCTCCTTCCCTGCCTATATCCCATGTACAAAGTTCTATGTGTGAATGGACTTGCACACAACCTACCTTACTCTCTTCCTTCCTCACTGCCACAGACCATGTAGCAGGTGTTTATATTTCTGTCAATGCTTTGTCCCTAGCATGTAGCACTGGGCTAGGCACAGAGACACTTAGTTTTGTAAAAGGAACTTTTGATATCTAAGTGAATTTTTTATTTTGAAGACATTACTATTAGTAAAAGTGATCTCTATACTTTTTCTGACATGGGATCTTGCTATAATTTTATTTCTTACAGAATGCAAACTCTTGTCCCGTTGATCGAACAATATTTAAATGTATTTGTATTCGAGCTCAGTTTGGTGGTAAAATCTTAAAGAAGGTAAGTGTAGATGCTGGCCCCTTGTCCCTGCTTGTGGCAAGAACATACCTTTGGAAGTTGCTTTACTCTTCCTGAAATGAGTGGGTGGTGATTAGGTGCTTTTGGAAATGGATTTGTGCCTATGAGCCTGGGGCTGGAGCTGCTTGTCTGGGCTGTGGACTGTGAGTGGGGGCAGTAGCCAGGATGTTGGGGCTTCCTGAGCCTCCACTGCCACACCCTCAGGGATATATTGACAGTGTCAGCTAGCACTTCTAGTACCTGGGCTATCTGTAATTAGACCTGTCAAACTAGTGCTTTTGGAGATGGTGTAGAATCCAGTGAACCCAGGTACAGAGCTGTCTCCACCTGGAGCAAAGCCTGTTTGCAAGCTGTGCTGCAGGCCTGAGAGAATAAAGGCTGCTCTGAGAGCTTGGTGGGGAGATGGACATGGCATGGGTTCCCTCTTCAGAGCAAATGGGTCATAGACCTTGCACACTGTCAATTGAAGAGGGTGTGCTCTCCATGCTTGGCTGTCAACTCTTGATGGAATTGCACACCAGTACATTGTTTTGAATATTTGCCTAGTTGTTATTTGTTCCTGAGCTGTGTGTGCAGTGCTGGGGGTGGAGCCCAGGGCCTTCTGCAGGCTAAGTGGGTGTCCACTGCTGCACTGTGCTCCTGCCCAGCCTCCAAACTCTGATGTGTGCTACTTAACTCTGCCCCTGTTCTCCACTCTATGCCTGTCTCCCTCCACATCTCTTTGTGTCACTCTGTGTTCAGCTTGCTCTCTGCTTACCTGTACTGGGGTGGATTGTAGGCCAGTAAATGACTTTGGGTTAGCTGCACACAGCTACCGGCTGGCCCCTGGAGTTTGAGGGTCTGTCCAGAGTGTGACCAGCAGTTCCACCTTCAGATGCCAGTAGAGAACACCAGAGCCTGTGAGGAGGAAGAGGAGGAGGACCCTACCTTCTGTGAGGTGTGTGGCAGGAGTGACCGAGAGGACCGGCTCCTACTCTGCGATGGCTGTGATGCCGGGTAAGGTTGGCATGGCCTGTCCAAGAGGCATAGGGTAGGGCTGCCAGAGTTCCCCCAGTCGGGTTGGCTTTTTGTGTTGGGCACTGAGCTTGCCAGCCTCAATAGCTTTATTGAGGCCTGTAGATAACAGTCACCACAGGATGTCTGTTCTTCTGTCTCCACCTCTGCCTTTTCCCAAAACTGCTCTGAGGCTGCTCACATAGGTGATAGCAAAGATGGGCTGTGGGCCTCCTGCGAGAGAGGCCCTGCGGGAAGGGTTCCATGGCCACACTGTCCTGGCCACCTTTGTCCCTTAGGTTTCTGACCCCTATGTGACCCCAGGCTGCTTCCAGATGCCCTGCATGGGGTTGGAACTCAGGAGGGTCGGGGCTCCTGCTCCGTGCTAGCAAGACTCTGACCCAGTGCCTGCTGGAGTGCCTGTTGGTCATTGGGGTTTCGGTAGATTTCCTGCCTCCTGCTGCAGCTTTGGGCATTGATTTGGAAAGTTTTTTTGTGTGGCAGTGTGGTGAGAGGGTAATGGGGCCATGCCCAGAGGGCATTGAAGATATATGGAGGCCACAGGCCTGAGGTGCTTTTGGGCAGAGCTGGGAGTCTCAGGGTTTGGTCAGAAGCCTGGAGCTCCCCAGCACTGTGTGTACACA
Source organism: Hydrochoerus hydrochaeris (assembly GCA_004027455.1). Classification (NCBI taxonomy): domain Eukaryota; kingdom Metazoa; phylum Chordata; class Mammalia; order Rodentia; family Hydrochaeridae; genus Hydrochoerus; species Hydrochoerus hydrochaeris. Next base: position 215,264 of record PVLA01003395.1, read on the forward strand.
CACACACACACACACACACACACAAACACAGCTCCCCAGCACTGTGTGTACACACACACACACACACACACACACACACACACCCCTTCATACTTCCCTACACTTGTCTACTTTTGTTATGCTTGCCATGTGTGCAGGGACCCCTAGCCTCCCACTGGGTGGGGCTCACTACACAATGCCTGCTCATCTCTGTGAGCCTCCTGAGGCTGTGGGCACCCGGCCTCTGCAGCATCCTGTGCCCTACACCGTCCTGTCTCTCTCTCTGCCTGCCAGGCTCAGCTGGAAGCCACATGCAGTCGCAGTTTGTTAGATGCCTCAACCCATAGATATTTACCTCCTCAGGGTCCCTATGTGTGTTCACTGTAGGTTGCTTGTTTTGTTATGTAGGATTGCCAGGGATTTAGCTCAGCAGCATAAGCACTTGCCTGGTGAGTGCGAGGTTGTGAGTTTGATCCCTGGTA
>PVLA01003396.1:0-215467 GCA_004027455.1 Hydrochoerus hydrochaeris
GTACTGGGCCCTGCATGGAGAATGGATCAGAGGGGACCAGGGGACACAGGTAGCCCAGGATCAGACCCTGGGCCACACTGCTTTTCCACTGATGCTTAGGACCTGGAATACCTGGTTGTGCTCTTGCAAAAGGACAATGAGACCGCTTCAAGAGAACTGGAGGGACCTCAGGGCTTCCTGAGATGAAAAGCTACAACTTGGGGCCTTTCCGGGCCTGTCTGTGGTAAAGAGCAGACAGGCTGCCTGTTTACTTCTTACATCCGGCCCCAGAGGCCCTGCTCAGTGAAGGCTTCCCACAGGGAAGGACGTGTGGCGTACTGCAGGACATGTAATAGCTTAGTGAGACCAATGCACAGTACACTCATGACACTACTACACAGGGCACCTGCCTCTCCTGGGTCAGTGTTCTTGCCCAGCAGCACAGTCTGCCCTAAACCACAAGGGCTCCATCTTCTACCACCATGGCTGAAATAACTGGATAGAAGAGACTGATGCTTCTTTCAAGGAATCTTACTTCCAGGACCCCATAAACGCTCAAAGCTTACTTATTTAGTAGTTGCACTGGATGAACTCAGGGTAAGTCTTCAGTGAGCAACTTGCTTCAAATTTAGACAAAGACATCCCTATTGCCTTAATTCTTTGGCTGAAGATTCCTAGCTGAAGAAAAAATTTGCCCAGCCCTCACTCCCCAAACCAGTAAGTCTTACTGGGACTCCAGATCCCATGGAACAGATCCCATAAAGCCTCCACCCCTCCAAAGCCTGACAACCCTAAGATGAGTACTTTTATCAGCTCAGTTTTGTAGATGAGGAAACTGGGGCTTCCTTGCCAAAGGACCCTTGGGCAATATGCAGCAGGACCAAAAAAGAATTGGATTTATCCCAGCTTCATAACCAAATCTACAATTTCCAGGGTAGGACACAGTAGCAGGCACTCACTCAGTCAGGGAATACACTGAGTAAAGATTAGGGGAAGGGAGATGGTATGCAAGTCACCTTTGATGGCCTCTGATTGTCCAGGTCATGGATTGTGGCCCGGCCTGTACTCTCTCAGCTATGAGCCCACTCATTTGGGCAATAAAGAGCTGAGGTCACCCAACTGACCTTTCACCAGGAAACCCCTGCTCAGCACCTCATCAGTCAAAGTGCACAGGACTGCAACATGGACTTGAGACATTCGGGTAGCTGGAGGCCACCGTGGTCAGTCAAAAAGAATGTAGCTTGAAATGTTCATAAAAACCTTCTCTTTTAAGAGATATTTCTAGACTTACTAAAAATAACAAAATCACGAAGGTAACACCCAATCAGGTTGGCTGCACTCTCACCATAGGCTCTTCCAAAAAGAGATTTAATTCATTGGCTGGTTTCAGACCTTCAATTTAAAAAATGTCTAGTTTGTGCTTGTCTACAAAGGAATGTGGCTGGGCACCTCCCACTGGCAACATTGAAAACAACTCCTACTGCCATCACCTGTTCTTGGAGATCAAGCCATATATAGGCAGACTGATCCCAGAAGGTCTGGCCAGAGAGCTAGCTTAACTCTCCAGTATCACACCACTGTTTTGACAGGTTCCCCCAGAACTGTCATTCAGCCAAGTGCTCATCTCCAAGTTTCAGAGCAACACACCAGGCAAAGGAAAAATGCACAAGGACTACCAAATGCTGTGGGGTATCAAAGCAGAGAAATTACAACCTTTCTCCTCTTGCCATGTCCTATGCCCCAGGACCTGATGCTATCAAGTGCCTGTATTCCAAGGATCACTGGGAACCCCTGAGTCTTAATACCAGAACTATGAAGAAAGGGGAAGGAAAGCCAATTGCTCAGCCCTGACGTGGAAGAATTAACCTAAAAAGGGGAGTCCAGTTGATTTTTTGTTCTGTTTACAGGCTAAGTGGCCTAGAGCAAGTTGGGTAACCTCTCTGAAGGTCAGTTCCCTCATCTGTAAAGTGAGGTTAAGAATTCTGGGCTAATGTGATGCCAGGCTGAAGAACAGGTGGGAAAGTATATATATATATATATATATATATATATATATATATATATATATATATATGCTATAATGAGCTGTTGTAGGACCTGTCCCAGCATCAAAAAATACTTGTTTCAAGCTAGGCATTATGGCACATACCTGTAATCCTAGTGCTCAGGAGGCTGAGGAAGGAAGATCTTGAGTTCGAGTTCATAAGGCCAGTGTGGACTACACAGAGAGACCCCTATCTCAAATAAACATGTTTCAATATTGTTCTCCTTGACTGGGAGCCCCAAGAAGGCAGGGATGTTCTTTTTTCCACCGCTATATACCCAGTGTCTAAAAACAGTGGCTGGCATGCATTAAATACTTCTAGACCCTATGCTTGTTACAGCTAGAATAAAATCCAAGATCCTTGCAAGAGGTATACTCTGCCTGCTGTTACCTCTCTGATGTCACCTCAGGGTGTTCTGCTTACTTGGTCCAAGTGGCATGATGTCTTTTTATTTCTCTCATCCCACATCCCTCAGGGCCTCCAGACTGAATACCCTTCCCTTTTCCCAGGTTGGCACTTTTTCACCACCACTGCCACCACCTCAGAAAGGTCTCCCTTACCATTTCCACCCAATCTACAAATTCCCACAGTCTCCCTTTTGTTATAGATGTGTGCTTGAGACAAAGTCTCATTATGTTGCCCAGGTTGGCCTCAAACACCTGGGCCCAACTGATCCTTCTACTTTAGTGTTCCTAATCATTAGGACAATAGGTGTGTGCCACTGTACTAGCTTCCCACAGCCCCCTTTCTAGGGCTCTGCTTGTTTCAGCTACAGAAGTTATCATGATTTGGAATACACTACATATTTGAGATTTTTGTGGTTGTTGTTGATGGATGCCTATCTCCCCCACTACACTGTAAGCTCTGCAAGAACAGGAAGAGTAATTTTGTTCAAATTTCCTTATCCATCACCTTGCTTATGTCACACACTGGATAAATGTTCAGTAAACTCTGAATAGACATCATCATCATCATCAACCATGCTGAGGTCAATTATTAGAAAATGCTGAAAGGGCTTCTCTTTACTAGTCTATTGCTCTCTCCTTTCTTCTCAAGAGGTATTTTGCTTCCTTTCTCCGTCCATTCTAAATTCCCTCAAAAGGATATAATTTTTTTTAAAACTCTCACATTCCAAGTAAATTCTGCTGTGTGACCCATATGGCTGGCAGCAAAATCTACTAGAAGCCCTTAGCACTTTGATCTCTACCCTGATTGTAACCTGGGTTACAAACCCTGAAAAACTAGAAATTCTCTCATTCTAATCACTGTAACACAGCTGAACAAAGTGATAGGCAGCTAGATGATAAAAGTCTCCTCTGCCCAGCTGTTTTTCTGGTGAAAAGCCCTTTCCCTCACCGAGGGTTTCCATTCATGGAGAGGCAGTGAGTAATGAGAAGTATTACAACCATTTTTCCTCCAGCTATTTCTAGGTACACAAATAACATCTAAGGACTCAAGGTCAGCTTATGAAAACAATTGAGCCAGGAAATACTCAAGCCAGTGTGAAGGCAACAGAGTCCCAAAAAGTTAAAAGTTGAGGGTGATGCCTGTGTGGAAAGATTCATGACTTTTCTCACACAGACAACTCCAAATGCAGTTTGATAAGGACTACAGGACTATTAATCTAATTAGCAGGGGACTTAATTTGAGCTTAGAAAAAAAGTCACATTAATTTCTCAAGGGTAAGTGCCAATTTCTGCCCTAAATCAACAAATTTATCACACACCTACTATATTGCATTTTCCTGAAATCTATCAACTCATATTAGTAAGAAGTAATGTGCTTGGGCTTTTCTATCTACATTGATCTTAGCATTGACTTCTTTCACAAAACTTGGACTGCTAAGATCTTCCAAGTAAGTGATCCATGCTGAGCAAGCATTTCTGTGCATCTTCCACTTAGGTGCAGACTTTGAAATGGCAGTACATTTTGAAGGCTGACATCCTCCACCAGGTTACTTTATATACAGAACAGCTACTTTGTATGAAAGTGTCACTTTAGGCCTTCTAAAACAAACAGTAACAAAAAACTTTCCACTATTTTTGTTCCTAGAAATAGAGGCAGGTCCTAAAAACAGTGAAAGGAGTTCTGAGGAGCCAACTCTAGTATCTAAGGTAATGAGAAAAGGGAAGAGTCTAGGAATAGACTACCACAGATAAGGCAAACTCTTACTGCTGCTATTTGTTCCAATTACCTTTTATTAGAGCTACCACTGAGGAGCAAAAGAAAATGGATTTTCTCTCTCAGTAAGAGGATTAAATAGTAGCAACTCAGTCAAGAGGAAAGAAAAACAACAAAACACCCCCCTCCCAAAAAAAGAGTAGAGAGAGGACCTAGATCATTTGAGGTCAGAAGTTACAAGTGGGTAACTCTTGGAGCTAAATAGGACCCATTCTGTAAGCTCTGCAAGTTTGGTTGTTGTATTGCTCTTAAACTGAATTAAATACCCCATAAAACTTTAGATTTCTAGCTTCTCAGATAATGAAGTCCTAGATCCTCATCCCCACACCTGGCTGGGGTTACTTAAGCTATTTCACTGATTTTTGTGACCTGCCGCATGATAATCCAGGGCCACCAGAAGAAAACCAGGAACATACATCCGACTCCCCTCACAATGACTCAACTGTCAGGATGATATCTCCAAGTGACAAGAAATCAAGAGGGTGCCACCCCTGTTCTTGCTGTTACAGAAAATGGTCTGAGAGTGGAAGTCCCTGATCCAAATTCTAGCTCCTCTGAGCTTCCACTTCACCTGTGCTCTCAAGTCTCAGGTAGAGTCAAGACAACCCCCATAAACTGAAACATGAAACTTCCCAGGGCACCTAGGAGACATTCCTTCCTCCTAGCCTATACTACTTCTGGGGTTGGGATGCTATAATGGAACAAACAGAGGAGAAAGGTGTGGTCAGGAAAATGTTAGGAACACAAATATACTACTGGCTCTGTAGGCCACTGAGGAAGTACCCCTTTAGTAAGCAGCCAACATTTTCCAATTGTCACTAAGAGTGAACAGCATTCCACAAAGATCAGAAAAGCTCTAAAGTTTCCATACATTCAAATCCAAGCATTGAAATTCTTGGCTGAGCTACAACTGCCTTTCCTTCATTTGCCCAACTCTTGTTTCAAACTACCCATGAGTCTTTTATTGTGGAGCTAGTAAGCCAACGTTCCAATAGTTTCTAAACTGGCCCCAAAGAACGAAATCCTAGGGCTACAACCATGACAGTGTCAACTGTAGTACTACCACAGTCCATCAAAAATGGTGCTAGTTTCACCAACTTCTGAGGCCACAGTGGGCTCAGCTTCCTAGCAGTTACCACAAAGATGTGGCACTAAGCTCCTAAAGCAGGCAGCAGCTCAAGCAATCCACAGGGAACCATGTGCTTCAGCAATAGATGTGGCTTTTGCCACTACACCCACCATGGTCTCCACCATCTCCTTCCCACCTGCCTCACATACACTGCCAGGCTAAGGAAACCCAGCAAACTTGCATACCCCAGTCATCACTGCAAAACCAGCCTGGGCTATCTAACCTCCTCCCATGTAGAAATTCCAGCTATCCCACTACAGAAGATGTCAGCAGATCAGTTTTCCTTGGGTGGTGACGCATCCTCATCTAGATGTCATTCCTCCCCAGCAACAGGTCCTAAGTTAGGAAGAAAGAATAGGTTGGATTCCAAGGGGACTCCTCAACCCTGTGAAACCACAATCAAGAACCAAACACCCAGGACTATGTTGGGTGTGATAGCACATGCCTGGAATCTTAGTACTCCTGGAGGCTGAGGCAGGAGGACTACAAGTTTGAGCCTGGTCTGGGCAACTTAGTGAGACCTTGCCTCAAAATAAAAAATAAAAAAAGTCTGGGGATATAGCTTTATGCAAAGACCCTGGGTTTAATCCCCAATACTGGGGGAAAATGATCACAGGATGTGAACTACAGGAAACTTGCATGGTTCTCTTCTTTCATTCTCAAACTTCCTTCTAAAGCTGTTGGGAGTATTAGGAGGGGCACAAGAAGGGGTATAATCTTACTGTCTCTGGATCTTACATTAGCATTTCTAAGGCCAACAGTTCCATCAAAAAACTGGACTATGCAAAGTATGAAAGGAGACACCATATTACAACGTTGTCATCTGAGTAATCGCCTGTAGTTTATTTGGAATTCTAAGGAGCAGGTACCTCAAAAGAAACAACTCTTCTTAACCAGGCCTGGATCTTCTTATGACTGACTGCCTTCTGCCATATAAATAGTAAGCCAGCTTGCATATTTTGCATTAATGTCTTCATGCAGGGCTGCTTTAGTTTATTTTTGTTGCTTTCATTTTAAGACTGTGTTTATGCCTCTCTATTAGACTTCCAGCCAGTGGAAAAATGACAAGATGCAAAGCTTGTCCTTTTTTCTGAGACAGTCCAGACGGTTCCTGGAGGCACATGTGAAGATTAACAACTTATAGATGCCAACTCACTGGCACTGGGTAGCTTTCCAAAAAAATCTTTTTTTCATGGATGAAGTAGATATATCAAACTAGTTCTGTCAGTTTCTGTACTTCCTAATGCCAGAGTAAGTGGTAGCCAGTGCCTAACTACTTACTACACTGCCTGTGGGTGATAAATTCTGCACTGTAACAGCTACTTACTCAAAGCACTAAATGGGGAATAGCTCAGAAAAGGCTATCTCCAAAAAAGCAGTAGCACTTTCAAGAGCAAGAATAGGAAGATGTTTTTTTCTTGTTTAATTTAGAAAAACAAGAAAAGTTCAACCCCGCCATTTCCAAGATCCTCCCTTGTGAGTTCTCTCCCACTCAGCTTTTTATTTGACCTGTTTCTTCTGAAGACAGCTAAACACACACTCACAAACTCATTTTTTAATCCCATAACCCTCCTTCCTCCAGGCCAGAGGTTTGGTGGTGACAGCCTCAAACAATGACATCACCCCAGGTTTGCCGCCTTGGCAGGGTCACCAATATTGTTCGCAGTGAATTTCCTGTAAAGGTTCTTAAGACAGGAAACTAGCCCTGTGCCTGGGTCCCGCCTGTTCTGAGCCATCCTGTCAGGTTGAAACAAAAGCTTTTTGTGTTTTTCCCTTAAAACACACACACACACACACACACACACACACACACACACACACACTCACACACTTTCTTCCCTGCATTTTTTAATGAGTACCTTAATTACAAGCTAAAGAAATAGACATATTTACAGATGACCTCATGCTTGCTGATAATTAGCAATTTGAAAGATCTGGCACATCCCTGGGCCCTGTTCCTTCTCCTCTGCCCTCCCCCAACATTCAGGTTAATTACGAAGCTTGACCTTCCAAAACAAATCGAAGGTTTAGGCCAGTGGACTCCTCCTGCAGGGCTGCCACCAGAGCCCTCCTCCTCCACGTTTCAGTTTAGAATGGAAAGTGTTTCAGAGAGGGTTGACTTGCCTGGGATAATGACATAGGAGGGGTGATACAGCCACAGGTTAGAGCAGGGGCTCACTCTCAGTGTTGACAAGTCTTAATTAACACCTTTGATACTTTAACGCTGCCAGAGTCAAGGAAAGAAAACTGCTCATCTCAGAGGCAAGAAGTGTTGGGATTTGCACAGACCCCATCCTGCTGAGGAGAGATGCTCCTTAAGGGCTCCCACTGCAGACTTTCCTTTGTACTTTGTGTTCTCCTGGCATGCAAATCCCACAACTGGAGCTGACTCAGGCTGTACTTTCCACACTTTTTTATGCTAGAGAGGTGTCAACTGCTTGATTTAGAAAAAGCAAGCCGGGTGGCCCTCCCTCAGGGTCCTGCCTGCTGCCAACAATGGGAGCTCCTGAAAAAGGTTGCTGGGCTGCCCCCCATCCCCCAGTCAGTTGTCACTCTGCTGTAACATTTTCCAAATTTGCTGCAGGCCGGAGCCCTGTTAGGGGAGAGGCTGGGAGGCGGACATTCTCCTCATTCTTTTGCCTTATTAGGCTGTGAGTCTGATTGCTTTTGGGGGGGACAGGGGCTAAGCTGAGGAATGGCATCAGGAAGTGACCCTGGGAAAGTGAGCCCCCCTCAAGAAGAAAAGAATGGAGCCACAGGGGAGAAGTACCTTGAGGAAAGAGGCCTGGAGGGGACACGGCTGCTCTAAGTCCCCCAGAATGTCCCATGTTCAGGATCAACAGCTGGACACAGGTTCCTGGGTACAAGCTCCTGTGCACCTCTTGGCCCCATTTGACAGCCTTTCTGGGCAGTTATTTTGGGGTTATCAGTGGGAAGCCCTTCTTGTTTCCACATCAGTTAGCAGCTGAAGAGAAGGCGGCGGACTCGTGGCTGTGGGTTGTTTCTAACTTGAGTTAAGAATTTTTGCTCTGCTTTGCTTTGCTCTGCTCTGCTTTGCTGGGAAAGGGAAAGGTGGAGACCCAGGGAAAGAACTCCTTAGTTGATAGCAAATTTTTTAAAGCTGAATTACGAACAAGATTTCCTGGCACTGCCTGTGCTCATTCAGGGCTCAAAACTCTTGAAACAAGAAGCCACCTCCCAGATAATGAGGCCCAGATGGATGCAGAAGCCGGGAAGAACTACACTGTGTCACTCGCAGCCCAAGTGTGCGTTGCCACTGGACAGAGGGTGTCCTTTGAAGTTGCTGGCTGGGTTTAGGCTCTGGACTCCCCACCCCGGGAGAGAACTTTAGGAAGGGAGTAGATGTTTGGGTTTTCCACTGTGCTGCACATTTCAGCAGACCCTTTCAATCCCTTTGAAGAGCAAACTTCAGCAGCAGACCCCACCTGGACGCAGGATGGGAGCTGCTGAAATAATTATTGAGCACTTACAATGTGCCAGGCACTGTGCCAAATGCTTCGCACACAGTATTGCATTTAATCCTCAGAATCATCCTGTGAGGTAGAAGTATTTCCCTCTTCAGAGGCCGACAGAGACTTGCCCAGGGCAAGCAGACCTTGGGGGAAAGATAGAGAAAGTGAAGAGCCCAGGTCTGTCTCCCTGCTAGGACGAGCTCTGACTCTACCCCTCCCCTCCCATACTTTTCATTGTCTCCTGACCAAGTGTGGAGACGGGATGCCAAAAGCACTTTCCCACAGGTGTTCAGAGCTCAACACTGCCTCCCGGGGTGCAGCTGCTGGGCCCAGAGACAGCCTGCATCCCAGTGTCACCTGAGCCGCCTCTAGTGTCTGCCTGGGTAGGCTGGGTCTGCTAACCCACTAGCTGAGCCAGCTGTCCTGCAGATCCTGTGTTCATACAAGAAACTTTGACCCTGCATGCTTCTCCAGAATCTCCTCTCCAATTGAGGTGAAGCAACACATTCCTCGCTAAGTTATGAGTCCCTTAATTCTCTTCTCAAGAAATGCGCACCTCCAGAGCATCTTTTCTTTCAAAAAAGAGAAAAGAAGTTAGAGGGAGTGCACACACATCTATAATCTCAGCACTCAGGAAGCTGAGGCAGGAGGATTACTATACAAATTCAAGGCTACCTCGGGCGAATTCAAGTGAATTCAAGGCTAGCTTGAACTACATAGTGAGAACTTGTCTCAAAAACAAACAAAAAAAGGAGGCGAGAGAAAAACCTAATAAAGCCACCAGCAAGTCTTAGGGAGGTGAAAAAGGAAATAGAAACTGGTTGATCTAATATCTTCCAGCCCTTTCCCCCCAAGCCGCCAAGTCACAAAGACTAGCTCAATCTAGGTGACACCTGTGCCTTCACCAAATCCCTCTATGGCAAATCTATCAATTCCATATCAATCCCAGGCAGTCTAAAAAAATGAGGCCAGGTTCTACTGGTTGACTTCTGTCACTATTTCACCTTCTTGAGCTGAGCCGTATCTTAGGTTTCCATGCACCATCTGCAGTGGGGGAACCCGCCTGAAACCACCTGAAAAAGAAAAGGTATGGCTACTCAGGCCAACCTCATCTCACAAGGGCAACAATGTAGCTTGAAGATTAAAAAAAAAAAAAATATATATATATATATATATATAAAATATATATATATATATATATATATATATATATATATATGTGTGTGTGTGTGTGTGTGTGTCTTTTTGAGACAGGGTCTCTCTATGCAGTTCAGGCTGGCCTTGAGCTCACCTTGTAGCCTAGACTGGTCTCAAACTTGCAATGATCCTACTGCCTCAGCCTCCTGAGTGCTGGGATTACAGGCGTGAGCCACCACACCTGGCTTGAAGATTTAATTTTCAGAAAGCACATCAAGAGTACTGCATTACTTGAGTCATACACTTGGCCCTGAGCAAATGAATGAATCTTAAAAAAACAAAACAAAACAAAAAAAACAGTAAAGCATTTCCTGGGATGGGAACTCTTAAAATTCCACAAGCCAGCTCTAAGGCCATTTATTTATAAAAAGAGTAGCACCTGGAGGTTTAGCTTGGCAGGCATGCAAGAATAAATTGAATACAATTCTGAGCTACTCTCGTCACAGGGACAGCATACTACTACCTGTGGTACACCCAGCAGCTGGCCTCCGGGCACCTCTGTGCTCTCAGGACAGAACACCCATCCTCAGTTTGAGCCATCACTGGGAAGAAAAAGCAATGTTCAGCCCCACACACTCTGAGGAGCTACCGAAGCATGGGGCTTGAAGAGACCCTCAGACATAAAGAGTCTCTCTCTCTTCCTCTTTGTTTGAAATTGTGCTTATTTTGAAAAAAACATCAGAGAGGTAAAAGCAAACATCTCAGACAGCAGTCACCCAAGCAGGAAGAGAAGAGGCTGACCACCTGCTCTGTTTAGGAAAGCAGCAGAACCTGGGACCTTGCTATTCAGAGGTCCACAGAAGAATTAAGAATGAGCATAGTGTATAACCCTAACACCTGAAGCTCCCCAAAGACATTGCACATTGTGGGAAGATCTTGCAGGACTCCTTGACAGAGGCAGCTATGTTTGGCTGCAAACAGGATCCACTCACACTTGCCCCCAGCCGAGCAAAGGCCCGCCCCTCCTGCACACTCACCTCCTTTATGAACGTTTCCATGACTGACCCCGCCTGCCCTTATTCACCCCTTTCCTCTCCTGAGACACAGCTACAGTGCTGTGGGCTTGTTGGGGTGCCGCTTAGTGTCCTCTGTCATCTCATGTGGCCTTGCTCTCCCCAACCACACTGTGAGCTTCTTGAGAGCATGGGCCGGGTCTCCGGTTTCTCTCATACCCCCAAAGGCACAGCGCAGAGCCCTGCTTTGCAGAGGGGCCCAGTGAGGGCTGCTGTCTGGCCCTGGCGGTCATGTTTCTACCTAGCACTGGACTCCAGAGTCCACGAAGCCCTAACTCATGTTACACAAGAAGCTGGTTGGCTATGAAATGCAGACCCACTCTGATCAGTGAGTAGCACTAGTCTTCCTGCTCTCCAAGAGGTGGCTTTCAAAGGACCCTCCACATCTTTATAGTGTGATAGGAAGAGGCAGCTTTGCCCCCAACAAAGCCTTTCCTGCAATGACTTGAAACGGGTTCAGCTCAGTATAAATGTGTAATAAGCCACCCACCATGGAAACTTAGAGCTGTATCCCAAACATGGGGTAGGACTCAATATAATTTGACACATTTTCCATTGCCACAGACTTTCTTGCCCACTCTGAATCAATTTTATAAAGCAAGAGTTTTATTTCCATAGTTCACAGGATGTAGATAAATACACACACATGCACACATACCCCCCCCGCCCCTCCTATATGGCTACTTAAAAAGGTTTAACAAGTTCACAGGGGTACACTGCCAGGACAGTAGAAACCTTGCCATCTTCTTTCCAGCCAAAGCAGCTGCAATAGCTGTGCCACTACAGACAATTCATGTTCAGCTGCTCTTTGTATCTTGTTGACAGGGAAGATGTCCGCGGTCAAGAAAGGCAGGGAGAAGGATAGGAGAGGGAACCTCTTCTTTATGATAGGAAAGGGGAACCTCTTGTTGAGTGCTGTATACAGAGAAAGGAATGCTATTTTGTGTGTTTGGGGTTGAGGGTCTTGAGACAAGACCTGGATCAGATCAGGCTGACCTTGAATTCACTAGTGACCCAGGTTGCCTCAAATCTGTTGCAATCCTCCTGCCTCAGCCTCCCGAGTGTTTGATTACTGGTCTGGTGCTCCCAGGCTGGAGGCAAGAATGCTGATAGCTCAAAACTGTCATTGTTCCTCCCTCTCTGAGTAAAAGCTACAGAACTAGTCTGACAAGCTGTAGCTTCAAATGGAGATCTACAGGCCCAAAGAAATCCATGTGTTTCTGGATTGGTTTCCAGCGCTATCCAGAAAGCTGAATGCCTCAGAATGAATCAGCCTGCATGTCTATCTTTCTGAACCAAAACCATCCTACCTCCACATGACCAAAGGGAATACTGAATAGAGGAGAGAGGAATTTACAAAGAAGGAGGGACCTAGCAGGACATAATTAAAAATCAGACTTCAGTTCAGTGGCATAAGCGCCTGACTGGCAAATGCAAGGTCCTGAGTTTGATTCCCAGTAAAAAAAAACAAAAAAAATCAGACTTCTAACTTCAAGTTGGCACACTTAACATTTAAAAAAAACCAAGTGGCCAAGTGGCTTTTTTGTAGAATCAGAGGGTGCCATAACTTGTTCACATGACAAAAGTTAAGCTTTCTGAAAGAATACACTACAAAGCCAGGAGTATACAGTGCTATAAAACTCCATATTCAAAAGTTACCAAGACTTTAATCAAACACAGGTGTCTACTGTAGCAACAATGACAGAGATAATTGAAGCTTTCAGTTTAATGTTCTCCAGTCCTGGACTTCCCACTTTAGAAGTCTGGTTTGGCCTGTCCAGGGGGCCTGGAAGGAAAGGGGTGGTGGAGTGCCAGAGTTCTGGAAGCATGAGGCTCCTGACTTACTGGATTCAATCGAGACCTCCTCAGCACTTCTGACAACAAAACTAAGATCTGGCTGTGCCCATCTCCTCTTCTTGCCCTGCTTCTGCCAGTCTGACCTTGCCTCTGCTCCTCGGGGCCTCTGGTACTCGGGTTCCCTCTGATGGGAACAGCCCTCCCCAGTGGTCTTGATGTTCCCTCTTCCTCATTCTTTAGGGAACAGCTGAATCTCATCTTTTCCGGAGACTGTCCTCTCCAGTTAAAGCACCCTTTCTACATCCTTCTGCCCTCATCTCCCTCTCCCAAAACCATTCCTAGTCACTGGACTATAACAAAGTATAGAAATAAGAGTATAAACTTGAAGCTGACCCTTCTAGGCTGAAATCCTGGCGCTGTCACCTGGGCCAGTGGCTTAACCGCTCACAAGTCCATTTCTGCATGCTTTCTGCAAGCATAACACCGATCTCATGAGATGAATTACATGTCCCAGGCATATGTCACTGTGTCCATGTGAAGGACACCTGAAAGTATCTTACACAGCCGGGGATTTAGCTCAGCGGTATAAGCGCCTGCCTGGCAAGTGCAAGGTGATCCCTGGTACCAAAAGAAAGTATCTTACACAAAGTAAAATACTAGAATACTTAAGTTACTTTATTATTCATAGGCTTGTCTGCCTCTTCAACTTGTGAGCAGATCAAAAAGAGATGGAGGATGGTCTGCATTTGGTCATCTGACTTCCTTGGTGGTCACTGCCCAAAGACCCTCACTGTCTCACATAATTGAACTCACACAACTTGAAGTCTCATGTTTAAACTATGCTTGGAATGTTTGATAGGAACATGCACTTATTTTTAGGCAAGAAACTTGTCTCCTAAGCTAACCCTATGGCCCCAGAGCAGGCCGTATTTGGCAAGGATTACTCTGTTTTTGTTTATTAAAGAGACCCAAAGCTTTCTCAAATCCCAAGTAGTTGCTCAGAGAACTCAGTCAGGGCACTGTGAGTCTGTTACTTTTGTGATCAAAGCTTGTTCCCTCTGAAATCTTGGAGGTGGTTCTGTTTACAGGGTTTCCCTTAACTTTTGCAGCTTTGAGCCTTGACCTATTAACTAATCATCCCTACATTGGTTAACAGGTCTCAAATCACTGAATTCTCTTCCATGGGCTTTCCCTTGTTGAGTTAGGAAAATTACAAAGGGAGAAGAAAAATTAGTTGCAAAAAGTTGCCAAGAAGGCCCTTCCCTAACCGGTCTGGGTATTTTCTCTCAACCTCTCAGGAGATACAGTGCTGGATGACTAAAGCCAACATCCTGAAAAAGACATTGTGATACAGGCCTTTCTGTTTAACAGCAAGTCAAATCCTACCACAGTCTTGGCAGCATAGCTCAAATGATCAAAAAAAAAGTAACTGCCTTACAGTCCTGGTGATGTTTACTGTCTGGATACTTTCCAGGACTTGAAAATCTGAATCATGACTGGTTAGCAGACACCCTATAAGAAAGGTCGATTCATCAGACTGCCCTTAAAACCAGCCTGGCAAGTTCACTGCTTCCAGACATTTTGGATTCTGAAACCAAGTTTACTTCATAGGCCAGACCTGGAAGATCATACATGTCTTAAAGTAAAAACTGAAGCAAGACAATCTGACCCTTCCAAATGTGAGCAACCAAAAAAAGAAAGGGGAAAAAAACTGAAAAGCAAGCCAGGCCCCTTAACAGCTAAAGAAGCATTTGCAAAAGCACTTAACGGTTTCAGACACATAGCTTAATGGGAAGCCACTCATTGTCCTGAAGTGAAGGAGTGGAGTGACAGGGAGGAAAAGGGCTATTTACTGTCAGAGTCAGGAGGGTGTGGCTTTAAAAAAAATTACTGGGCTGGGGAATATAGTTCAGTGGTATAAGTTGCCTGCCTGGAAAGCACAAGGGCCGGGGATATAGTTCAGTGGCAGGATTCTTGGTTGGCAAGAGCAAGGTTGTGAGTTTGATTCTCGGTACCAAAAAAAAAAAAAAAAAAAAAAAAAAAAAAAAAAAAAAAAAAAAAAAAAAAAAAAAAAACGCTACACAAAACTGTCAATGTTTTCAAAAGCAGGCAAAAGATGCAGATACATTTTGCCATTTGCCCCATTATCAAGAAGTCATGGTCCGGTGTTTAGCTTAGCTGTGTAAGTGCCCACCCTGGTAAGCGGGAGGTCCTGAGTTTGAACCCAGATACAGAAAAAAAAAAAGGAGAAGTCACACAGCTGAGAGTCCAACTCTAAATGGCCTAAAACAGTGGTAGTGAACCCATAGCATATGTGGTTGTCATCACTGAAAATTCTAAAAGGTTCACCATGCTGGCCTAGAAGAAACATGCACATGCACTGGCTACCAGTGCACATCCCATTACTGATAAAGTAGTGGACTGGCTCAACTGCTCACCAGAGAACAGAGGCCCTTACCTTCCTTTCCAAGATGGCCACCGGGAATGAGGATATTATCCCAGACCACCTGACTGCAATTTTTTTTTTTTTTTTTTTTTTTTGGTCAGAACCTTGCTGTGCATTGTAGTTCAGGTTGAACTCACTAGGTAGCCCAGGCTGGCCTCAAAGAGATCCTCTTGCCTCAGCCTACTGAGTGCTGGGATTAAAGGACTACACTACCATACCTGTAGGACAGCAACATTTTCCAGCCCTGGGACCCAACACTCCACCATTAGTGCTGCCTCTGGGCATGGTGGCACTCATCAAAACAGTAAGCAGGCAGCCGGGGCGTGGTAGCTCACGTCTGTAACCCCAGCACTTGGGAGGCTGAGGCAGGAGGATTGTTGTGAATTCGAGACCAGCCTGGGCTACAAAGTAAGCTCAAGGCCAGCCTGAACTGCATAGCATGACCCTGTCTCAAAAAGACAAAAAAAAAAAAAAAAAAAAAAAAACAGCAGGCAACACAGTTTCCACGGTAAACTAAATACCTTTTATCCACACCCAGATTTAGACAGATTGCAGAGCACTGATGTGTTAACCTTTACACCTGCACAGAGTGAAGTCAGCTTTTTGCACTGCCTTTGGTTCTCTGCCATGGAAGGCCTGTTATTCTGATCATTCACGGTGTACACCCATACCTCCTCTTATTGTGACACCCCCTCCAACATCGTCCCAGTAATGCCTGGATGCTGAATCACCTGTAAGGTTCTTGCGTGATGTTTCTCCTAACTTCAAACTGGTCTTTTTCCACTACTAAAAGGAAGCACACCACAGAGAAATGTGCATCTATTTCATTTCCTGCTGTGTCCTCCCTCATTGTGGATGGCTGCTAATTTAGACATTCTTAGAACTGAAATCAGTCATTACTACTCAAGAGGTGAAATAAACTCTTTATCTTGGGCTTTTAGGAGATTAAAAAACCAAATGTGTTACCCCTTTGGACTTGGAGGAGTTAAGACACTGGCTATTTCCGATCCACTGTGGCTTCCACCCACTCTCAAAAGCCATCGGAAGGGGTAAAAGATGAAAAGAAAAACCCACTAGAAAGCTAGCGACAGACATCACTCAATCCTATAGCTTGGGGGGGGGGGCTTTAAAAAGCTTAAAACAAACCACAAAGTCTTCTTTATTCCTGCCTGAAGCCCAACACACAAATGCTATTGTACTGCTGTGATTGAGCATTGGATTCAATCACTGCAACCCCACAATGATAATTCCCAAGTCAATTTCACTGTGCTCCATAGGGCCCTAACTGCCACTTCCAACTCCTGTTCCCTGTCCAGTTCCACTGGAAAACAAGGAATGTGTTCTGCTCTGATATTTGGAAGAAAAACATTTAAATAGCCTTTCTTACCTCAGAAGCAGAGCACAGCTTTCCTTTCAGAATGTAGGGCTCAAATATCCCCTAGGACAACAGTATGCTTTACTAACAGGAATGGCTGGACTTTTTAAAAAACCTAAAAGCATGAGAAGCAAATGATAAAACCCACAATTCTTATATTAACAGTGTGACCTGGTGTCTTAAAAATCAAAACCCAAATAAGCTCTAACGCTTGAAAGCAAAGATGGATAAAGTTACCCAATTATGGGCAATATGTGCAATTCTACTATGGCAGAATGGTGCAAAGGGCAAGGGGCTATGTGTCCCAGGGAAGTCACTGCCCTACCTACCTCCACAGCTATTTCCATGCTCAGAGATAAGTTAGAAGTTTTTCTAAAGTGTGGCACACTGGGAGATTTTAAAAATTATACTAAATTAAACCTACATACTAAATTAAACCTTGCATCACCCTGAGAGGGTTAATCCCTTTGATTCATGTGTAAACCTGGTGATTTAAAAGAAAGTCTCAGCTTGGTACTGGGGGGCTTTAGCATCTCAGCATCACATGTCAGTCTCTTTTTAACAAAGAGAAGCCAAACTCTCCTAGCTAGAAATCAGCAACTCTGTTTTGCTTTCAATACAATTATTTTTGCAGTTTCCTTCTATTTATGCTCAGGAAAGCTAGATTTTCCATTTACCATACTCATATCAACTTTCCTTTTAATATTTACATTAAAAAATTCAAAATGGCCTAATGATAATTGTTAAGTATATAAAACTAAAAGTAAGCATGGAAAAAAAATCACACTGATGTTGAAAAAGTAGAGACCAGCATAGATAGAATGGTCTGGCTGGAGCAGTACTTGGTGACACATGCTTGTAATCCTAATACTCAGAAGGCTGAGGCAGGAGAATTACCAGTTTGAGGCCAGCCTGGGCTACACAGTCTTTTAAAAAAAGAACCACAGTCCTTTCCTTCCTGGAAACACAAGATGTTCCCTCACTCTTGGGGGGAAGAAGTATGTATATGGGGAGGCTCTCCCCACAGGAAGACAGGAGCCAACGGGTGGCAAATAGCAAATCTCAAGTAAATCCAATCTGTTGGCTTTTAGATAACACTTCAATAAACCCCATCTAAGGAAAAGATCACTAGCCTCTTTCAGAGGAACTGTAGGTGAAACAAAATGGAAATCAACCATATTACTGCAGGCTGCTTCTAGACTTTCCAAGGCCATTCCAAGTTAATGCCTTTGCTGTTTACAAAAGTGGAAGGGGGTGAAACCAAAAAAGGCACAACACCAAAACAAATGTCTCAGGAATTTTTATAATGCCAGGGAGACTCGCAATTAGGATAAAACATCCAAAGCAGTGATTTAAGGGCATTTTTGCCTACTAAATATGTGTAACGATTTAACTTTCTCAGAGTCCTGTCCTTTCCTTCTCAGCCAACTGGTTTACCTGCTCCCTGACCCCCAACTCCTACAAGATCAATCTTTAAGTGGAGGCTAGAATTTAAAATGGTTTGGCTTCTCTTTTAATTCATTGAGCCCTATACTCCTTGATATCTGGGATACAGACTAAAATGTAACACACAAACCTCCCTGAAGAAAAGTGATACTCGCTGCCACTTTCAGACACTCTATAACAAATCCTGGCGCCTACACTGCCAACACTGTAAAACTAAGTTTCCTTATAACTCTTCTTTGATGTTTCAAAGTTTAAACGGCCTTAAAGGAGACTAATCTTGGGCTCTCAAACTACCTATGAAATAAAGACTTCTTTCACACTTGCATGGATGAAGTTATATCTGCTCAAGTAGAGACTTCCGTCTACCTTTTAATGGGTCAGTATTTCAGTTCCCTCAGCCATTGAATTACCAACTTGTTATCACTTGCCACTTATTTCCATGAAAAAAGAAAAAGAGAGGAAAAGTGTTAAGGTAACATGAGTGCTTGGTTAGTCTGTAAACTAAATACATAAATAAAAGGAACTGAAGGAAACTGAGGGAAGGGAGTTCACTGCTGAGAATATGGACATCACTGAGTAAAAAAACAAAGATAAAGCTGGAGGAAACACTGATCTAGAATATACTAAGAGCCTTGGAAGAGATCAACATGTTGCTCTTCTGGTTATTCCAAACTTCAAGGAGCAAGGGGTTCTAAAGCAAATAGCTGTTTGCTAATCCACACCCCCTTCAAAACACAGGAGCAGCAGCAGCAGCAGCAGTTGTGCTTTTAATGAACCCTAAGATGTGGTCAAAGGCTTGTGCAATTCCCAGCACACTATAAATCAATATAGCAAAAGCCTAAAGTGTTCACCTCAATAGTCTCAAATTCCCTGGGCCTTCCCAAATCAATTGTTTTTTTGGCTTCATTCTCCATGTTGTAATCTGCTAGACAGCACTGACAGATAACTTGCACTATGCACTCAGTTAACGCTGAAAAAGGGTGCTGTCTGGCCAAAGTTTGCCATGACCAGAGAGTGTCCAAACAATAGAACTTGGAGACGCTAGAAGCTTGTTTAGACTGGATCCAGGCTGGTTTCTGCTCTCTCTGACCCATTCTGATTAAGAGGACATGTTGAGAGTACAAGGCTACCTTTTAACTCATCTCCCTGACTGTATCTCACCTAAACATGAAGACCCAACCTTACTTCCTGGATTGTTTCTTCCAACATTTTTACCCAACTTTCCAACAAGGCAGCACACTTGAGGCCTAGCAACTGGCTACCATTAAAAGATAGCTTGAAGCACCAGTTCCAACTGGAAAGTAAGTCAGCTCCTTGTTGCCAAAATAGCCTTCTTGGGCTGGAAAACCAGAAGCAAGGAGGGTGTTTCAAAAGAGAGGGTAATCTCAAACAGGCGCACACCCTGATTAACCTAAAATGAGGCAAAGTGGCAGGCACCACTCACAGCCACCAGACATCAACTCCCAAGCAGGTGTGAGCTCCAGGGCCATCCTACCATACCTACTTCTTTTGTCATTAGAAAAGTCATTTTAAAACAATATTTTCTTTCTTTCTTTCTTTCTTTTTATTGGGAATTGAACTCAGGACCTTGTGCTTCCCAGGCAAGCACTGTGCCACTGAGCTATATTCCCAGCCCTAAAACAACATTTTCTGAGAGAAAAGGAACAGAATTCTAACAGCTGAGTGGCTGTCCCCACACAGTTCAAGAGAGCATGTAGAGTTTACTTGCCCCAGTCTTTTTTGTGGAGGAAAACTGAGTGCAGTAACTTGTTTTTTTGTAAGCATGTTATTCAATTGTAAAGACTCCTAAGGACCTGTTAGTCATAGCCAGGCAAGCAATGAAGAGCAATGGAACGAAATAACAGATGGCTATTTTAGGGCCTCCGTGAAAGAAAAGAAAAGAAAAGAAAAGAAAAGAAAAGAAAAGAAAAGAAAAGAAAAGAAAAGAAAAGAAGGGAAAAGAAGAGAAAGAGAGAGAGCACACACACACATGACACCAAGACCAAGACCTACTTGGGGAAAAACAAAATCAGAACTTTGAAATAATTAACTCGTATCTAACTAAAACAGCCCAAGTCAAAGGTCAGGGTCTAAACCTCCAAATAAAGATGTTCCAATGAACAAACAGGCTAGCGAGTAAAGTCTGTCCTCTTGTGATGAGAAGTCACAGGATAACTGTCAAAAGATCTAACCCTAAACCGGGTGTGGTAGCACAGGCCTGTAATTCCAGCATTTGAGAGGCTGAGGCAGGAGGACTGCTGAGACTTCCAGGCCAGCATGGGCCCCTAAGTGGATTCAACAGAGACCCTGTCCCAAAAAAACAAAAGAATAAACGAACAAAAAGATCTCACCCTTCCATGAAAGCAGGGCATAACAAGGCTATTCAGACCCATTTTAGAAACTGAGAAGGGGTACTGTGGACTCTTAACTGCCCAAGAATGCCTGTAATCCCAGCTACTCTGAAGTGTAAGAAGGGAAAATCACCTGAATCCAGGACATTTTTTTTCTTCCTCAAAGACCAAACCAACCCTTTGTCCCCCTAGGAAAATATTCCAAGCCATTCCATGTAAAAACTGTTGCATAACCTACTTATTAGATAATGCTTTGAGGCCCCCTAGAAAGTCAGAGCAAAGGGCATCCAGGTAGACATGAATTCACACATTTCCTGAGTTGGGTCAGCACCTGCTTCAGCTGTTCTGGCCACAGGATTCAGAGTTTGTGAGTAGGTATGTATAAGACTGTCACTCTTTCTGTGCTCAGTGGGTTAGCCTTGGAGAGGCAAGAAAAGCAATCTGTCATTTCCTAAAGCAACATTATACTATTAAAAAAGATCAGCCAGCCCATTTGGGGTAATGGTGGAGGTTCTCTTGGAAGAGACTAGTATAAAATAGTGTACAAAAATTCTTTCCCCATGACCTACAAGGTCCACTACTCCACAGGGAAAAGGACACAGAGGTGAAGCACTGTTTCCCTTACAGAACAGCTAAGTGTAAATATTTGCTCTCATAGGTATAAGGTAGGGCGTACTAGAACTTGGTCCTCACTGCAAATGTAAAGCAGCTGGTTTTAGAGGACATTGTGAGCCACCCTTTCCTGCAAATTCGACTGGCTCCGGAGGAAAGGAGCTGTGAAGCAGAAAGGAGAGTTACACATGTATGGAGGCCTTGGGGTTCCTGTAGACCTGGTTCCCACCCAGGGTTCAGTGTGCCAGCCTCACCCTGTGGGCAAAGGAGACTATAACCATGAAGACTGACACACCCTAACTCTCAGGAGGGAGGAGAAAAGAGCTAGCAAAAGGAGCCACTTGGGGAGTAGTAGAAGACAGGAAAAGGAAGGTCTCCTACTAGCACCACCTGAGAAAAAAGGGCAGGGGCTCATTTTCCCAAGCACTTAGAGATGGAGAAGACAGATCCAAAGCATTCTCAAAAATGACACTGTGGCCCCCTGTTCCCCTCCCAATTTTCCAAGCCTTTTGGCAATCCTCAGCCTTTTCCAACCCTGCACTGCTTCGGGCAATAAATTATTGCTGGGGCTCCAGGATGATCTCCCCTTCCCCTCCAAATGCATTTCAGGGGCAGCTATCTCAACACGCCCACCCTCAGATAGGTGGGGCAATGGCAAAGGACAGGAAGCCACCACCACCCTCCTCTCTCCCATTAGGACTGATGAGTACATTCAAGCTGACGTTGGTAATTCAGCCAAGGTTATACCAGGCCCTACCTCAGGCTGCCCTGAAAACAGTTCCTCCTCCCACTTTCTCCACCAGCCTCCAGACTGGGCTGCCTGTGCCCAGCCCAGAACACCAACTCGCGCCCACTACACACTTCCAGTCATTCTCCACTTTCAAGTCTGAAAAATCTCCACCAAACTCCTCTCCCACGTCCTCGGAGCCCTCAATTCAAAGCCCCATGTCCACATACATTCACCTTTGGGGAATTACCGAGGTGCCTTTTGATACCTTTGCTCATTTTACAAATAACAGAATTACTATAAGAGATCAAGGATCTTGCACAAGGCCACAGGGCTGGTCTACGACAAATATGAAAGGAAAACCCAGATTTCCATAACAAATTAAATGCTTCTAACTTTAAGTACTTCCCACCCTCTTCACACAGCTCTTCTGTACACCCCCTCCCCACACATGCCCACTCAACACACTCCTTTCTTTAGCTCTTCCCACACACTCTCAAATCCCCTCTTGGATCACTCAGAGCTCCCTCTCTCAACCATGCTAGATTATCAGCTCCCAACACACCAACACTCTCCCTGGGCCCCTGCTATACACTCCCTTTCACACCTGTGAGTCTCCCATGTTGCTTCCAAACCCCAAAGTAAACCAGAAAAGGCATTCTGCTTTAGGATCCCTTTACCACCCACTCCCTGAACAAAAACAAAACAAAACAAAAAGACACAATTCTCCCTGGCTTTTTACCTCCTCCTCCCCAAATAACCCACCCCCATTCCTTTTTCAGTCTGTCCACTACACCTTTGCACTAAGGAGATTTTATTTTCCTAAACTAACCTCCCTCCCACTCTCCTCCATTCCAGCGTACATTCCCTCCCACTGCTCTCACCTTCTCCTCAGGCCCTTTTTCCACCCTTTGCTGAGCTTCCCAACCTCACCAACTTTCTGGAAACCTCTCCTTAAAACACCTCCAAATGCTGTTCTTCCTTTAGTTTCTCTATCAACTCTTTTCATCTTTTGATCTTTTCTGCTCAAACACCCCAAATAAATCTCACTCCTCCAAAAACATCTTATCTGCAGGCCCCTAAGTTCTCCTGTCAGCCCCTCATCAGATCCCTAGTCCCGAGACCTCCTTAGCACCCCTACCCACTCTCACACCCTAAACCCGTGTCTCTTCAGACCTTTTTCCCTTAGCTCCTTTATTCCTTTCATCTTCCCAGGCTCCCTGGTGCTCCTGTCCCTCTTTAGACTCCAAAACCCCTTCCTTGGTCCCCCCCCACTCCACCTTTGATTTTCTGACTCTTCCCCCCGCCCCAGTCTAAGCTCCCCCAGTTCTGATCTTCCTCAAACTTTCTGTACTCCAAAGAATCGTCTCTATACTCAGGCTTCCAGATCCCTCATTCCACTGTGGCCCAAAAATTCCCTTCCCACACTCAGTTTTCCCCTTCAGCCCTCCCAACCCGCCCTCTGACACTGGATCCCGCCTCAGACTCCAATTCCATTTTAGCCTCTGTCTCCTCAGTTCTCCCAGCTCCCACCCAGACCCTTCGAACCATCACAAGGTTTCCTGATTCCTTTCGTAGATTCCCATATTCCCTAGCTGGGCACCAATTATTTTTTCGGATTCCCAATTCCTTGCTCAAGCACTAGGATTTCTTTTCAGGACTTCAAAGCGCTCTCCAGGCCCGCCAGTTCCTTCTCAGGACTCACGATTCCCGTCAAACCCTCCAATTCCTCCTGTGGACTCCGACCTCCTCCCAGCGCGCCCGGCCTCCCTCGGAAGCCCCCTCCAACCCGTCCCGCACACCTTGCGCTGCTGCTTCTCCCAGGCCGGGTCCAACAGCAGGTCTCGGTCCCAGTCATCCTCCTGGGCCATGTAGTCGCCCATGCCTCCCCCACCGCCAGCGCCATTGCCCGCGCTGCTGGGGCCGTACTGGTACGACTGGTTTGCCGCGTGGTAGTCCACCATTCTGCCGCCTCTCGCTCGACCACCAGCCTGTCCGTTCCCGCCTCAGCTCCCGCCCCTATGCTGGAGCCTCCGCCGCGGCCGCCGCTTTAGCTGCTTCAGCCCGCTTTCCGTATGCGCTTGCGCACTGACGCTGCGCCTGCGCACCTCGCCTCCGCCGCCGCCCTCCCGCGCGCGCACCTGACGAACCGAGACTGCCCCCGGGAGTTTGGCGCCTGCGCAGAATTCAACTTTCCACGCATCCCTTCTGCTCGGGTACGTGCCGGGCCCGTTCTCGCGCGTGAACGCGCACGTCATTCGCTTGTGGGCGGGCAAACTTATAAATGATTCATAAGGTAGTTCTCCACATCGAGCGTTAACCTTCTCTGCCCTGAAATACTTTTATGTATGTGTCTTTTAGAGACCAGGTTTCACTATGCAGTTTAGACTGGCCTTGAACTCACTTTGTAGCCAGGCTGGCCTCAGACTTGCTGGCTATCCTCCTGCCTCAGCCTCCCGAGTGTTGGGACTAGACATGCTATGCCACACTTTGCCAGCTTTGAGTATTTACTTTTGAGAAACTTATTAATATAGCATTGCCATTCATATCTGTTTGCTTATTTATTGTTGCTCTTCTCCACTGCAAGGTCACCTGACAACTGACGGGTTAATTGCATTCACCTCTCACTATATGACTAGTGCCCGAGAACACAGCTTGCACATTGAGGTAGGTGCTCAATAAGTGTTTTCTGCATGAATGAAGACAGACACATCCCAAAAAATATTCCAGCTTCCTAGTCAGCCAGTACCTGTGCCAGTCTAACCTAGCTCCCATGTCCTTGTTTTTCCCAGGTCTCACACTAAGTTACAGCCCCAACCCTTTTTATTTTTTGAGATGGGGTCCTGCTAAACTGCCCAGGTGGGACCTGAACCTGTGACACTCCTGCCTGAGCCTCCTAAGTGCCAAAATTAGTGATCTCTACCCGGCTCCATCATCCATTTTGTGAGCTTCAGGTTTTTGTTCAAATGTCCACCATGAAGCCTATCCAGCCTAAACACTATGTTTCATCTCATGTTGGTGTCTTCCCCAGGGCCTTAACATTTTGTTTGGCTCTCTCTCACTAGAAGATAGTTTCAAGTCAGAGATTTTGGTTTGTCTTCTTTATTGACAATGGATAAAACATGGTCTAGTACACAGTAGGCGTCCAATAAATATTTGTTGTTTTTTGCCAGGCATAGTACCACGTATGTAAGCCCAGCCTGCTGGGTGGCTGAGGCAGAATGATGGCAAGTTTGAGCCCAGTCTAGCCAATTTAGCAATTTAGAGACCTTGTCTCAAAGAAAAAGAAAAAAAGAAAAGGAGGGTGGGGAAATAGGAGAGCCAGGGATATAGCTTAATGGCACAAGCACCTGCTTGGCAAGTGCAAGATCCTGAGTTCGATCCCCAGAAAAAGAAAAGAAAAAAGTGCAGCCTTGGGTTTCCAGTACCATAAAGTAAATAAATGAATATATAAATAAATATTTGTTGCACCTGAATGCTAAATAAGAAAGCATGCCATGGCCAGGCGTGGTGGTGCATGCATATTAATTCCAGCACTTCAGAGTCTGAAGCCTGCCTGGCTACAGAGTTCAATGAGACAGAATCACTGAGAGTTCAAGGCCATCCTAGGCTAGTGAGACCCTCCCTGTCTTAAAAAAAAAAAAAAGGAAAGAAAGAAAAAAAAATTGAAGCTGAATTCTTTTTTTTTTTTAGCTGAACTCTTGATCTTCGCCCTAAACCAGATTACTCAACAGTCATCCAGGTCTCAGTTCATGGCCCCTCTATCCTCCAGCTGTCCGGAAAAACCTTAGAGTCATCTTTTATTTCTCGTCTTTACAGCCTGTATCATATGCCAGGAAATCTGGTCATTCCATCTCCACTGTGCCTGCAGAACCCACCCACTCCCTCCTGCACCCACCCGGTGCTCCACCTGGTTCCATCCGCCCCTGCAGCAGCCCCCTGCAGCCCTCACACTATCTTTTCCACAAGAATTTGGGACGAAGCCTGAAGCATAGGAATCAGATCCCAGCTCTTCCTGCTCTGCTCAGAGCCTTCCTGAGGCTCTGCATTGAGAGCAAGAATGCCCAGGCCAAGGAAAGAGGGGAAGCATGCAGGAGAAGCTTGCCCTGGCTTGGCCCTGCCTAGCTTGTTTTGTTTGTGTGTTTGGGGATTTTTGTGTTATTGTTTATTATTGTTGTTTTTTAGGGGGTTTTTTTTTGGTTTATTTTTGGCTTATCTTTTTTGAAACAGGGTCTCATTATGTACTTCAGGCTGGCCTCCAACTCCCACTCACATCAGTCCTCCCTCAGCCTCCCAAGCAGTAGGATTACAGGACTGTGCCACTGAGCCTGATTTTTCTTTTTGGTGGCAGTATTGAGGATTGAGCATAAGGCCTTTGTCCCTGAGCTATACCCCCAGCTCTTATTACTTTTCAGTTTCAGACTGGTCTTGCCAAATCAAATTTTCCAGGTAGAATTTGCAATCCTCCTGCCTCAGATTCTCAAGGACTTATAATTATGGGTGTGTGCCACTGAGTGCAAAAAATGGGATGAGAACTCAACAGTCCAAGTCAGTTTACTGCTTTTTTGTTGTTTTTGTATTTTGGAAACAGGGTCTTGCTATGTAGTGCAGACTGGCCTCAAATTGCAAGCTAATCCTCTTGCCTCAGCCTCCTGAGTGCTGGGACAAGTGTGTACCACCACCACATCAGCCAAGGAGGTTTAGTGCTAAACGAGATGGACCTCTGTGCAGAACACTCTCTCACAGGCCAAGAGGCTTTAAAAAAATATAAAAAATAAAAAAATAAAAAAAGCTTTTTTTCTGGGCTTTTGAGGGAATGGGTCAGAGAAGTCACAGGCTTGTGGCTTGCTGACATGGCCTCTGTGACCCATAGACATATCCCCTGGGGACTGCTCATGACCTAAAAAATAAGACCTAAGATGCCAGGTGGGCTCATTTGAACTGGCAGTGTTCCTGTCTGGGCTCTGTCTGCTACCATGCCAGGTTCTTGTGCAGATTTTGAAGCATTAGGAAGTCCTGGGTCTTGAGCCAGACCCCAAAGGTCTTTCACATGCTGGTTCCCACCTCTCTCCCAGTTCACCTCCCATTCTCCTCCTAAATCACTGGCTTCGCTGCTCCTCCAGTATAGCAGACACTGCTCTTGACCACAAAGCCTTTGTACATGATGGCACGTGTTGACACTTGGTACCAGGATTGAGAGGGGGGACTCTGCACTTACATCCCCAACCCCCAGCCCTTTTTTTGGTATTGGGGATCAAACTCACAACTTCTTGCATGCCAGGTAGGCACTTATGCTGAGCTAAATCCCCAGCATCCCTAACCTCTTTTGAGACAGGCTAGGCTCAAATTTTCCACCTTTTTGCCTCAGCCTCCCAGAGTGCTGGGATTATAAGTATGGGCCACCATACCAGGTTTGGTGACAAGTTCTTATCCCTGCCATAGTTCCCCCAAATTCTGGGTCTCCATGGCTCATGGCCTTCTTTCCTGCAGGTCTCCTCAGAAATATCACCTGCTTGGTGATATCCCTGCCCATCTCCTATAGAACAACACCCTGACCAGAGTCACTGTTAGGAGAAACAAGGTAGGCTCAGAAAGACAAACACACCATGTTCTCCCTAATGGGATCTGAGGAAGATGGCATGGCAGTAGGGAGGAGACCATTATCAAAGAAAAAGAAAGGAATAAGGGGGAGTGGAGGGGAACATGAAGAGCACTAAGGAATGGAAAGAATCAAAATACACACATTAAAACCTAGTATTTTGCTGGTAGCACATGCCTATAATCTCAACACTCTGGAGGCTGAGGCAGGAGAATCCTGAGTTTAAGCCTAGTGTGAGCAATTTAGCAAAATGCTGCCTCAGAAAAAGTAAACAAAAACAAGAGCCAAGGACGTAGCTCAGCAAGAAGGCTCTCAGTTCAATCCTTGTACCACAAAAAAAAAAAAAAAAAAGAAACCCTGTATTTTGTAAAGTTAGTAAGAACTATTAATACAAGGACAATAAAGATAAAAATAGGATTCTTGGGCTATGTGTCTCTCAGTGGTAGAGCTTACCTCACATGTATAAGGCCCAGTGTTGAAGCCCCAGAACTAAAAAAAAAAAAAAGAAAAGAAAAATCCTGGCATAGTGATGCACACCTGTGATCCCAGCACTTGGGAGGCTGAGGCAGGAGGTTCACTGCTGAGTTAGAGGCCAGCTTGGGCTACGAAGACCAGCCTGAACAGCACTGTAAAACCCAGTCTCAAAAAAAAAAAAAAAAAAATCCCCATACCTTTGTTTACAGTACTTATCATTTAACATTCTGATTATTTGTCCTATATCTTACCTGTTTTTTCTGCAGGCATTTCAGCCTGTGAGGGAGGGGGCTCCTCTGGTCACCTGTGTATCCCTATCTCTGAAGCAGTGTCTGGCAGAAAAGAGCTTAATCAATCCTAAACAGATGAGTGAATGGGTATAAAACCTTGGTGTGGAATTGACATTTTTTGTTGGTTTTTGCAGTGAAAGGGACTGAAGATAGGGTCTATAGCACAAAAGGAAATGCTCTATCTACCACTGAGCAACAGGCTGAATGGACACAGAACTTTAAATGCAATGGGAAGTAGGGTTTTCAGTCAGAGGGCTGGATCAGGCCACTTGAGGGGACAGCCTGTATTAGTGGGCACATCCCTGTGAGGTTGGAGAGACGTGTCCTGCCGGAAGCAAGCACCACAGGAGAGGCAAGCTGACAAGACTATCCAGAATGACTGTGGGACCCAGTCAGAGCCCACAGCTGTCCAGGCTGCAGACTGAGGTGGCCCCTCCTGCTGGGCGTGGAGCCCCTTGCGAGCCTGGGTGCTGCAAGGCTTCCCCGCTGGACTCTCAGAAATTTCCCAGACCAAGGGTGCAGAGATGGCAGCAGCCACAGCCAGATTCAAGAGCTCCCTGTAATTGCAATCTTGAGGCTACTTCCTGGTAGCATCCAGCATGGTGATAACTGACATGTCTACTGAGGGTCCAAAGGCAGAGGGCAGAAAGGGACCAGATGGGCTTTATTCTCATTTTTTCCAGATAGGTCTATGTACCCCAGGCTGGTCTTGAACTCAGCAATCCTCCTGCCTCAGTCTCCCAAGTACTGGGATCACAAGGTGTACAAAGAAGCCTAGCTAGAGGTATATCTGGGTCACCATTTCTGTCCACCCGAGCCTCCAGGCAGAACTAAATGCTGTATTGCATTGTTTTAATTTTGTGTGTGTGCGTGTGCGCGTGTGTGTGTGTGTGTTAGGGATGTAATCCAGGGCTTCACACACGCTGAGCAAGCACTCACCCTACCCCTGAGCTTTGCAGCCTCCTGCACTTCATTGTTAATACTACTTAGGAAAGAAGACTGGTTAGATATGGTGGTACACACTTGTAACCCTAGCACCTGGGAGGCTGAGGCAGGAGGATTGCTATTGAATTCTAGGCCAGCCTGAACTACATAGCAAGACTCTGTCTCAGGGCCGGGGATTTAGCTCAGTGGCAAAAGTGCCTGTCTGGCAAGCACAAGGTCGTGAGTTTGATCCCGGATACGGCAAAAAAAAAAAAAAAAAAAAAGACTGGAGAGGGCTGTGTCCTCCCAGATGGGACAGAGAACAGACTCAGTATTGCTGACTTGTGGAAGCTCCTGAGCGGCAGTGTGGAGGAACAGCAGGTTTGCAATCTCTCGTCCTGTGTTAAGCTGTGTTCCAAACTCCTCGCAAGCATTAATTCACTTTTTTCCAGAACTGGGGGTTGAACCCAGGGCCTTTGCACTGAGCCACATTCCAACTCCCCCACACTTGCTATCCTCCTACCTCAGGCTCCCAGAGGGCTGGAATTACAGGCATGAACCACAACCACATCTGGCTCAGAATTTAAGGGCGTATAGTTGTGACTCTCCCCATCAACAAAACTGAGGCTCAGAGAGGCAAACTAACACACTCAAAAGCCACAAAGCTCGGCTTTGCACCTAGAAGTCTTCTCCAGAAACCTGGGAAAGCTGCTCAAAGGATGGGCCCCTTGGAGTGAAAGCAGGCTGCCAAAGCAGGAGATGCCACTGCCAAAAAGGAAGGGCTCATTTCTAACTGCACAGCAGCTGTACAGGGCTCATCTTACACCAGGACAGTGTCAAGGTGGTGTTCTGACCCCCACCCAGAGGAACACTGTCTGCCAATCCCAGTCCTCTTGTGCTCTACCCGAGGAGCTCCTAACAAGCAGCCACATTCCTGTTCTGCCTGGGCTGGGCCACTTCCTAGTTCCTGGGGCCTTTCCTGATGTCTAACCCAGGGCAAAGGTTGCTGGCTCCACCCTGCAAGGCCTCCCTGGAATGCTGGGCGGCACAGGGAGCAGGGAGGAAGGCCCACAGCGGTGCTTAGAATAGGGTGCAACGTCAGAATGCCGTGCAATGGCACTGCCAGGGCACACCTGGGCAGTGCCCAAATGCCATTTCACCTCCTCTCTGTCCCTGCAGTGACAGGCTATGGGGAAATCACCAGCACAAGGTCAGTCTGCAACACTTCCTGAACTCCCATGAGTGAAAGCCACCCAGCAGCCAGGTGTGGTAGCACATGCATATAATCCTAACACTCAGGAGGCTGAGGCAGGATGATCACTGAGAGTTTGAGGCCAGCCTAGGCTACAAAGTTGAGTTCAAGGCCAGTCTGAGCTATATAGTGAGTTCCTGTCTGGAAACAAACCAAACCAAAACACCAAAAAGCAAACTACAATCAAGGGACAGCCTTGAGAATGGCTGCTCCGCTAATACCTAGTTAGTTCTGAAAGCAGTCCCAATTTTCTGATCAAAGTCTCTGCCTCCTGAGGACTGAAGGCCAGACCACAACTTGGGCAACATGCGGCTCACAATCGCTGGACACTGTCCTCCCCTTCCAGAGAAGGAAATGGAGGCTCAGAGAGGCCGGGGCCCTGGACCAAGGACACAGAACAGAGCCAGGATGCGGACACAGACCCACCCTTCACTCCTGTAGAGCCAGTCCTCACAGCCATTCACAGAGTCCTTCTCCTGGCTGACTCACTGCTGCCCTCCCCACCTGCACCTGGCAGGTCAGGAAGGTGGGGTGATGAGGGAAAAAGCAGGGCTCCAACCTGGGCATAAAGCTCCTGGGCGGCCTCTGCTGGCTGAGGGGAATAAAGCAGGAAGCCTACATGGAGGAGACAGCACACCTGAGCCAACTCTTTATTAAAGGTCTGCAGCTACTGGGAGGAGGCCATGATGCTGGACACACCTGTAGAGGAGAGAAGACACAGGGTTAACATGGGAAGGCCCAGAGGCGAACCTCAAAACACCTACACAGACACAACACCAGATCCCCAAAGAGTGATCACAAGCCCCTCCCAGAGCCACGTCACTATCAAAGGTAGTTTGTTTGCATCAGTAGTTTTTTTCTTTTTTTTGCGGGAGTACCAGGAAACGAACTCAAGTCCTTGCACCAGGCAGGCACTTGTGCCACTGAGTTATAGCCCCAACCCCTAGTTTATTTTTATTTACTTTTTGGTACCAGAAATGGAACTTAGGACCTTGTGCTTGCCAGGCAGGTGCTGTGCCACTGAGCTACATCCCCAGCCCTGCATCAGCAGTTTAAAAACAAAACAAAAAACTCTCAAAAAGCCCGGGACTCTATAGTCCCCAGTTACTTTTTTGGGGGGGCAGTGGGTAACCAGGGATTGAATTTATGACCTCATGCTTGCGAGGTAGGCACTTATACCACTGAGCTAAACCCCTGGCCAAGGCCCAAGTTACTTAACAGTTCTGTGCCTCAGTTTCCACATTTCCCCTATAGGGTAGCCGGGTTAAGTGCTTAGAACCATGCTTGGCACCAAATAAATGGGGTTTGTAATTATCACTATGGTAGTTTGGATTTTTTTTCTTGGTAGTTCAGCCTGGCCTCAAACTTCCAATCTTTCTGCCTCAGCCACCCAGATGCTAGGATTACAGGTGTATGTTATTTCACCCAGTTTACAGGATTTCTGTTTTGTTGTGGCACTGGGGAATGAAAGCAGGGCCTTTACACTGAACTATCTCCAGTTCTGTCCCCCCACCCTCTTTAAAACAGCTTAAACCACTAAGCTGCCTGAGCTGGGCTAGAACTTGCTGCAGCCTCCTGGACTGCTGGCTGGGATTATAGGTGCGCACCACCACATCCAACTTCCTGTCCATTTTTTAAGATGAGAGATCTGAGGCACAGAAGCTATGAAGTTCAGAACTCAGATTCCTACTCACTAACTGGACTGCAAGGCCTGAGAGGCCCCTCAAGCCCTAGAATAAAGAAGAGCCAAAGGGACAGTGTGTCGGGGACCACGTGAGCATGGTGACACCTGCCAGCCCCACTAGCCCTGGGAAATCTCGTTGAAACAGGACACCCAGCACCCCCTTTTCCTCCCTGGCTAGGCACCCCTGTGATAGGCCCTGGAATATGGAGTGCACGTTTCCCAGCTGGTCTTCACGGAGAGCTCCCCTCAGCCCTGGCCCCACAGCCCAAGACCTCGGCCAGCACTCACTGTCAAAGTCAATCTTCTCCACAATGTTCTTGGGCTTAATGCTCTCCTCCTGACTGCAGATAAAGATCTGCCCCGACTCGTCTGCACTCCAGCCGTATTTGCTCATCCACACCTTCAGCTGGCTGTCTGCAGGTGACACAAGCAGCACAGGGGCACGGGTCAGTTGAATCCTATAGTACTGTGGTGTCAGGAAGGCCAAGGATCAAGATACTCCTTGGCCAACTGTAGCTGCCATCTCCTGCCGGGACAGCAACAGGAGCCAGATGGTCTTGCTTCCTTCTGTGGCTCAAGACCACCGCCAGAGGGCACACTTAGCTCTCTTGTCCTTCCTAGACAGGGCTTTTGTCTTCACCTTTCTTACTTAGTGTGGTATCATGGATAGAACCCTGGGCCTTTGCACTAAAACACATCTGCAGTCCCTTTCGTTTTAAGATTCTCTAAGTCACTTAATGGCAGGACTGGGTTTGAACGTGCAATCGCGCCTTAGCCTTTCAGAGAACTTAAGATTACAGGGTACATGTACCTCCTCCTCTGGCTTTCCTTAGTTATTTGACTTTTTTTGCAAAAATAAGCACGCAGACATTCTGTTTTTGGAGATCTTTTAAAAACATCAATCTGGTCACAACCTTCCATGCTCAGAGCCTTCCTGTGGCTGTCTCTCCCTTAAGGAAAGAACAACGTCCTGCAGAGACACCCCGGAGCACTTGGAGCTCCCCTTCCAGCCACCCTCTGCCCACACCATGGCACCCGGCCACCTGTGAACGACAAGCAGACCCTGCTCCAGATCTTAGGTACCTGTCCTTAGGACCCCGCCTCAGTCCACACTACTGTTCAAACACCCCACTCTGTGTACGCTGACCTGCTGTCTTTCACAGCATCAACCACCATGGGGCATATGAAACTTGTAGTGTTTGTAATCTTTTTCTTCTTTTTTGGCACCAGAAATCAAATTCAGGACCTTGTGCTTGCCAGCAGGCACTTATGCCACTGAGCTATATCCCCAGTTGTGTTTGTAATCTTCTACATTTTGTTCTGAAATGCTGGGGGCTGATGCTAAGCCTATGCACTGTCACTGAGGCTTTCTCTTGTGCTCACTGCCCAGAGTCCAGGACACCGTCTGGAGTAGGGTCAAAATTCAAGTAGTTAGTTGGGCGTGGCAGTGCATGCCTGTAATTATGGCACTTGGCAGGCTGAAGCATGACTGAGTTCGAGGCCAGGCTGGGCTACAAAGTGAGTTCAAAGCCTGCCTGAAATGCACAGCAAAACCCTGTCTCAAAAAAAGACAAAAACAATTAGTTGCCACAGGAATGAATGATAAATGGTGCAAGCTCTCCCCAGGACAGAAGCATTCGATGACAAACCCTTGTTTCCTCCCTGGGCTTGCTGATACTGACAGCCTAGAGGCTGGGATGGGCCCACCAGAGGAGCTAGCAAAGGCCCCTGTCCCTGACCATCCCACCTCCCAGACTAGCACAAGGAACCCAGTGGCCTCACCTGACAGATCCCCGAGCATCTCAGCCAGCAGCCAGCGGTCTATGTGCTGGTATGTGATGCCCACGACATGGCATATAACTGTGGAGGGAGGGGACAGGCAGTGGTGAGGGGCTGTCCCCCAGGACCCAGATCCCCATCCCAGCCCTCCCTTGCAGAGTTCAGAGGGACATACATTTTCGGACGGAGTCTTCAAAGCCAGTTATACCTTCCAGGAGGTCCAGGTTTTCATCCAGGGCTTGCTGAGAGGGGAATGATGTACTCAGTATTGCAAGCATGACATTCATGACACTGTTTCCAGCAGCTAACACATGACCACTCACCCACACATGGGACATTCTGTGTGTGACCCTATGACATAAGTTCCTGTGGCTGTGCATTTTACAGACAGGGAGACCAAGACCTACCGCAGCTAAGTGACTTGCAGCTTAAACCCAGCTGGCAGAAAACAGCCAGAAGTGGGGACATAGATCAGACAACTGCACTCGATCACAGAACCTTGACTGTTTCTGTCTCAGAGAAAAGGCCAACCTCTGAGCAAGCCCCACAAGTGGGTCTGTGTCACCTCTGCTGGCTCTCAGCTCCAGCCACAGGGGCCTCCCCAGCTCACCAGGCCCCACCCACCTCCGGCCCTTTGCACTGCTGTTCTGCACCTCATACTCTCCTCCCTCAGGGTTGGCACCTTCAGCTCCTTCAGGCTTCTGTTCAAGTGTCACTCTCAGCAAAGGCTCCCTCCAACAGGAGCAGGGAATGAGAGCAGTATGTGGGGGGAAAGCAGCTGGGCAGGTGGGAGAAACCACAACACCACCCGGAAGCTGAGTCACAGTGGCCTCAGTAGGTTGGTAGGGTGGGTTCCAGTGCAGAGCACAGGCAAGTGGTCCCCACAGGCTGAGAGCACTCTGGGAGAGGAGCCTTCTGTTTTGTTTCACTTAGTGGGCAGCCATCTGATGTCTCCAGCTTGGATGAGCAGAAGTCCTCAAAGGGTCTAATGTATCCCAGCAAACAGCACCCTGGTGCTGGCTCCAGACTTTGAGGTTTAGAACCAGGAAAGACCCAGGCACTGAGATAGCACATCCCCTGGCCAGAAGTGCAGCTGCAAAGGAGAGTAGAGCGGTGGTGCTTGTGGGGAATGTGAAAGGGTTTTCTTTTGTTCTCCATGTTTCTGTGGTGGCAGAAACCACTTAGGAAAGGAAAGCTTTTTTTTCCTTTTTTTTTTTTTTGGTGAGACAGGGTTTTGCTATGTAGGTCAAGCTAACCTCAAACGTCCAGCAATGCTCCTGCCTCAGCCTCCTGAGTGCTGGGATTACATGGAAAGTTTTTTTGTAAAAGGTGTATTTTTGACATAGGGCAGCGATGGTGAACTTAGGGCAGGTGTGGCACAGCAGGTTATTTGTATCACTGAATTCTCTAAAAGGTTTACCATCACTGATACAGGGTCTTGCTAAGCAACCTAGTTGTCCAAGATGGGGTCAAATTTGCAACCATCCTGCCTCAGCTTCCAAGTACCTGGGATTACAGGGTGTGTGCACCACCATGCTCAGCTAGGAAGGGAAGGGCAAGGTTGATATCAGGAGAAGTGGGGAGAATGGCTGGTGTGCTACACTGGGAGGGAGGGAAGGGGTAGCCTGAGACATTGGCCCCTGCTGAAATAGAAGATACAGTGCGCTGCCCCCAAGATGCCAGGGCTTGCAAACACTTGGAAGTTCTGCTCCCTTCCTGGTTTCTCATAAAGCGAGAACCCTGGTTATAAGCTGAGGTAGGAAAAAAGGGTGAGATGAGATATAAGGTATACCCTGGAGCATGTGGGAAGCACTGTGGGAGGACATGACAAGGAAGACAAGGCCTCTGTGCTCTGGGGCCTCACAGACAGAGCTGTGGGGAGGCACACAGGTCTGAGGAGGAGGAAGCACAGTCCAAGACACCTGACAGAGGCCCAGAACTGTGCTCAGGCTCAAGAAATGGCAGGGTAGAGGATGCCCTGGACTGGGCTTGGGATCTACAAAGAGCCAGGATCAACTCAAGGAACTGTGGTGAGGATAGGGCGAAGACAGTGGCTCCCCACCTTGGCTCAATGCCAGAATCACCAGGGCTAACATGTTAGAATCCCAAAGCTGAGACCACACACAACTATGTCCACCGAGCCCTGTGCAAGCAGGAGCCCAGTATTGGCAACAGCGCTTCTGAAACCTCCCATAGGCCAGTATGCAGGGAGCCAGCCCAGAATGCCTGGTACTGAGGGGCTCAGAGTGGGTGGAGGACAAGCCAGATGTACCAGGATCAGGTCAGGATGTGTTTTCAAAGTCTCAATGAGGGTAGGAAGGCATGGTAAAAAGAAGAAAGGAATTATTCAAAACAGCTAGGTGCGCCACCTGGGGGCTGGGACCAACAAAATGGTGCAGGAAGTAGTGGCACAGGAGCTCCAGGATTGGGAGGAAGAGCTTTGAGGAGGAACAGGAAGGTGGCATTGGCAGGGGCAGTGCAGACCAAGGAGGCCATGTGGCCTCCCACTCAGGGACAGCAGATGTGAGGGCTGAGCTCCAGACAAAAGCATAAAAACAGCATTCCTAATGGCTGGTGACAAAGGATGGGGTCAGCTTGAGTTTGCAGGCACAGGGTCACTTGTGAACACTGGTGCTTCCTGTGCATGACCACTGAGCCCAGGGAAGTCAAAGGTGCACCGCATCTTTCTTTCCTATTTATATACTGCGCTCACGGCCACTACCCTGACCCTGGACCCAAGGGAAGTTACCCAGAAGGCCTGGAAGTGACAAGTCTCCAGCAGGTCCCCAAGGTACAAAATCTGACGAATAGGTCGCTCTTCTTGCTGGTAGGGGAAACGTTAAGAGAAAATGGCCCCAAACCCATAGAGACTGGGGTTCCCAGTCCTAGATCACCTCTCCCACCTACCTTCTTAAGTCTAGGCCCTTTCTTCAAAAAGTTCAGTTCAGAGAAAGAACTGGGGTCTTGGGGTATGGCTCAGTGGCAGAACAGTTGCCCAGCAAGCATCTAACCCTGGGTTTCATTTCCAGTGCCACAAAAATAAAACATCAAAATAAAATGCTGGAAAAAAAAAAAAAAAAAGAACTGGGAATTGAAGTCATCTCACATCTTATTTTCCCTATGGACTGAGGCAGAAGAAAAGCTGTTTATCACAGCACTGTCCCTAATGGCCAAAAGTGAGGAACAAGCTACCAGCTCAGTGATGGGTCACTAGTAGAGGACCCATCTGCCTCCTCACTGAACGGTGAGAGTTCCATGAGGGCACAGACCCTGCCCAAGTCAGCACCATGCCAGGCTGAGCCCGCAGAGGACCTTGGTGCTGTATCATTAACCCTGCCTCCGCGCCCTCCTGGCCCTGGAAGGATACATGCGCCTGGTCGATCATGCACTTGCACAGGGTGAAGTCGGTGTGGGGCAGGTTGGTGAGGGCCTTCAGCAGGATCTGGGCAGTGACTGTAGTCTGAAAGAAGGCTGGGTTGAACTGGTACCTGGGAAGGGCAACAAGAGACATAGCAACAGTGACCCCTTCATATCCCTGAGCCTCACTAGGTACTGGCTGCTGCTTGAGTCTGGAGCTTGGGCTCCAGCCCCACCCACATCTTCTGACTTTGTAACCTTAACCTCTCTATAGAGATGGGGACAGTTCATCCTCACAACTGCACAACAGACACTGTCAAGTGATTCTTAAACAACTGAGGACAGAAACAGCAGTGGTTAAGGTTCTGGAGCAGGATGCTTGAAACTTTCCCATGAGTGACCTTGGCCTGCTTTTTTCTTTTTTCCCCATGGTGCTAGGGAATGAACTCAGGTCTTTTTGCACTAAGCTAAACCCCAACCTGCTTTTAAAGAAAAAATTTTTTTTCTTTGTCTTTTTGAAAAAGGGTCTCACTGTGCAGTTCAGACTGGTCTTGAGCTCACTGTGTAGCCCAGGCTGGTCTTGAACTTACAATGATCTTCCTGCCTCAGCCTCCTGAGTGCTGGGATTACAGATGTGTGCCACCATGCCCAGCTCCTTTTTTAACTTTTTATTTTGAAATAGGATCTTGCTAAGTTGCCCATGCTTGGCTCAAATTTGTGATCCTCCAGCCTCAGTCCTCCCAGAGTGCTGTGATTATAGGTGTATACCACCATGCTTGGTTTGGACTGCCTAGTTTTTAATTAAATGCCTCAGTTTCTTTCCTTTCTAAAAGGCCCTGGGTTTGACTCCTAACACCAAACAAACAAAACTCACACCTGCCATCCAGGGGCAATATAGCAATTGAGATAACACACACACACAGAGCCTGCAGCATTAGTAGTCATCACAGACACTTTTCTCCATTTTAAAGATGAGAACTCAGAGGCTATGTACTTCACAAAAACTACACAGCTGGTAGTGTCAAGAAAGCACCCAAAGAGGAAGAACACAAAAGAAACAAATCAGAAAAACAGAGCCTATATTCACAATACTCAGGAGGGTAAGGCAGGAGAATTGAAGTGAGTTTGAGGTGAGACTGGGCTACAAAGTGAGTTCAAAGCCAGACTGAACTATATTGCAAGAGACTGTCCAAAAGAAAAAAGAAAAGAATAAAGTAACATGGTAGAACATTATACAATAGAGACAACAAATTACAACCACATAAAAAATTGGATAGGCATCACAAACCCAGCGGCAAGTGGGAGATATTTTATGCAAAACAGCTCATGCTGATTATAGCTGTGTCAAGTTCAAAGGCGACAAACCTGAGCTAAGGGGATCTGGATGCAAGCATGAATGGTAAACAATCACAAAAGGCCAGGCCATGAGTATATCCGCAGTTACCAGAATGGTGGTTGGTCAGGGACTGAGCATATGGGCAGAGGGCCTGGGGTGCTACTAACACTTGTGCAAAACAGACAATGGGTAGTGAGAGTACGTGACTGTTATCTATAATTACTCATTAAAATACACATCTTTATGCATTTAAAAATTAATTTTAAGCTAGGCATGGAGGCACACACCTGTAATTCCAGCACTCGGGAGGCTGAGGCAGGATTGCAAAGTTCAAGACCAGCCTAAACTGCATAGAAAAACTGTCTCAAAAAGAAAAAAAAAAAAAATCCCCAACTTTCTTGCCTTCCTAGTCTTGCACACTACAGAGAAGCCACATCCTGCAGGCTACCCCAGCAACTCCTCCCATGCTGGGAGTGGCACCTTGCTAGCTGTGCAGGCACAGGGGATAGGGCCAGTAGACACTCACAACTTCAGGACAGCCAGGTTGGCTTCCAAATCATAGGCATTCTCCTTGGCTTGCGTCTCCACATAGCGCTCGAGGGTGGCCAGGTTCTCAGGATTGTATCTAGACAAGAAGGAAAATGGAAGAGACAGCAGCTAAAACCCGTCCTTTTAAAAGTTCCGAGGGGGTAATCGTGACCTGCTTCTCCTTTCTTTTGCCTTTAAATCTAGCCCTGGCCTCAGATTCTGAATAGTCAGCTCTAAAACCTCTTACAAAACTTACCCACATCCTGACCTCTCTCCTAGGCTCTTATCCCGTTGGAGCTCTGGGTTTTACTTGGGATGCATCCCAATCTCAGCCAGTCAATGCAGCCTGTGTACATGGCCTCCCGAACACAATTGTTACCCTCACCTTCTAGGTCTCCACAGGGGTCCAGACTCATCTCCTGCCTAGTTCAATGCCTAATCGCCTCTCCCCACGACGTCCTTCCTGAATTTCCGGGCCTTTGCTTGCCCCAGTCTGGCCCGGACACTTCCTAGCTACCAGTCTGCTATCGGACTCGTCTCCCTTCTGAAAAGGGAACTCGGCCCATAAAAGCCAGACTCGTGGCTTGCCAGGCACTGAGAGTGGACGTCCATGAACCCGTAATGAGTGAATGACAGAAGGGGCAAAGAAAACATTAAGAAGTTTCCTTTTAATGAGGAGCTGAGCGGGGCTGAAAAAGCAAGGAACAGAGAAACAGGCAGTTAATTACAGAAACCGAAGGGCAGGCGCTCTCTTGCCTCTAGGCCTTTACCGTGCTCTCTCCGTAAACCTGTCCTTCTCCAGGATGACCTTCTGCCGTACACAGTGACGGAGAAACCCATCCCTGGGCAAGCCCGGGCTCCCCGGCCACCCCTTGCTGTCGGCGGAAACCCTCTTCTCCGCCCCGCTGGGCCTGAGCGGTCCCTCCGATCGGGCTCGGACCTGTCGATACCCTTGAGCAACTTGCCCACGTTCGCTCTCATCTGCTCAAACATCGCCATGACCACTGCCTCCTTCCACGACCACTGCTACGGTAGAACACCAGCCAGCCGCGCCGGCCTCGAGGACCGGAAGAAAAAAAAAGTAGGAAACGGAAATACGTCACTACTGCCGCTCCAGCTCCGGGGGACGCTGAAGGGGAAGGTTCTTCCCGCAGCTGCCACGCTTTCCCGTTGCCACGTGATTTCTTTCCAGTAGGCGCAATTGGCGCGTGCGCATTCACTCCACCCAAGGGAGAATCGCCGTGAGAAAAGCCCAGTCTACCGCAATGCGCAGGCGCCTTCTTAGGGCTAGGGGCGCGGCTTTCCCCGGGTTTGGCGAATCCCCTCCCTTAGCCAGAGGTGCTGGCGTGCCAGTTGTCAGAGCGCCCTCTTCCTGGAGAATTCGTACGCGCGCACGGGCGCGCGCGTTATGTTGAGTGTGGTTATGAACGCGGAGCTGTCTGGGAATCCACCTAGTATCGCGCACTTTGGTACTCGACCAAGTTCCAAGGGAAGCGCTCTGTAAGGTCCTCCTTGCTTCGGGCCTGGGCTCCTGATGCAGAATCCAGGATGCTTACCTCGCCAGTTTCAAGTCTTTGGCCCTGGTTGTCACCCTTCATCCCAGTTGCTTGAATAGGAGCTGATAAAAATATTGCGTTCTGCGGTGAAGGAAGTGGGTAGGGAGGTGAGGGCTCCTGGCTGCCGCCCTAACTAGAGGCCGAGGGTGAACATAAATGCGTGCCGCCATGGGTTATTCCTGCACACATGTTCTACACTGCAAGCCTGCGTGCACAGGCATGTGCCCCGCGTGTGGAGGTGTGTGCTCTGAATACCTCGCACGTGTACACACAGGCATTACAGCACAAGCACCGCATATGCACTGCAGCAGGCATGCAGGAGGTAACATTTTTGAGACAGGGTCTCGCTACATAGTCTAGGCTGGCTTCGAACTCGCGACAATCTTCTTCCTACCTCTGTCTGCCCAATGCTGGGATTACAGGCATGCACCACTACCACAGCCGGCAGGGGCTAACACTGAAGTGCATGTATGTGTCCCAGTGAACAGGAATGTATGCTAGTCATCCCTGTGCAGACCTGCAAACTGGGTTGCAGCCAAACTCCCAAGCAGAGGTTTAGCTAGGGTTTATAGTCCCGCCTAAAACGGGGGAGAGGTGCTGGGATACCCCCCATTATAATTAGTATTGTTTGCATCTCATTTACATCCAACACTGAGCTTTCAGGGTGCAGAGGAGTCCCACGGGTGCCAAAGCAAACTGCCCCCCCCAGGCTCTCAGAGCCCAGGGGACAGGGGGTGGAGCCCATAGCACAGCCCTGCAGCTGGGGCAGGAAGCGAGAAGAGGGGGGAGGCCACAGCCCGCAGAAGCAAGGCGGGTGCAGGGTTTGTGGGGAGGGAAGGAGGTGCCAAAGCTTGAGCCCTGAGGCCCTGCTGGCCCCTGGGCGCAGGCCCAGCTCCTGCCTCCAGGAATGGACCTCGTGGATCCTGACATCTTTAATAGGGACCCTCGGGACCACTATGACCTGTTGCAGCGGCTGGGCGGCGGCACCTATGGGGAAGTCTTCAAGGTGAGAAGTCCCTCTGTCTCCATCACCCTCAGACTAGTGACCTTTAGAGTGAGACCCGGGAAGAGAACAGGCACTAAGAGGGTCCCAATCCTTAGCTTGGTTTGGGGATACTGACAAAAGGCTCGGACGAATGGAGCCTGCCTGACACCAACTTCCCCTTTACAAGGCTCGAGACAAGGTGTCTGGGGACGTGGTGGCACTGAAGATGGTGAAGATGGAGCCTGGTGAGAGGGAACCCGGGAAATCCAACACCCTGCCTCCACCTTGTGGGACATGAGGAGCATCTCTCCCATAGCTCCCTGCCTGCAGCTACCCTTTCTCTCCTGTCCCTCCTTGCAGACGATGATGTCTCCACCCTCCAGAAGGAAATCCTCATGTTGAAAACCTGCCGGCACGCCAACATCGTGGCCTACCATGGCAGCTACCTCTGGTGAAAATCAGCAGCCCACCCCACCTCCCGCAGTCTAGTCCCCAGCCCAGAACCCTCCTTTCTGAGTGGGCACCCCTAGCCTGATCCCCAATCTTGAACTTTCATTTTTGACTCTGACACCTATCCTGCCGTGGACCCCTACTTTTAACTGGAGGATCCCCATCCTGATCCCCAGTCCACTTTCCCACATTTCTGATCAGAGCGCCCCCTAATCTAACCCGCATTTCTAATTTGGGGCTCACCAAACTGACCTTCATAATCTCCAAGTCTGAAATTGACTTTTCTAGTACTAATCTCTCGCCATTCTGTCTTTTGGGTTCTCTCATTTTATCAGCTTCTTTAATACAAATTCCTAAATTCTCTGATCCCCAGAAT
This sequence comes from Hydrochoerus hydrochaeris, assembly GCA_004027455.1. NCBI lineage: Eukaryota > Metazoa > Chordata > Mammalia > Rodentia > Hydrochaeridae > Hydrochoerus > Hydrochoerus hydrochaeris. Next base: position 42,362 of record PVLA01003396.1, read on the forward strand.
AATTTCCCAGATGCCCTAATGATGACCTTGTTCCCTAGACCATGCACCCTGGGCCCCTCCTACCCATCCAGATGCTGAAATATGTGAGATCTCCACTTCGTCCCCTGGCTTAGCCTGGGAAGGCAGAGGGGTGCCCTGGATCTGGGGTCCAGAGATCTATGCTTAACCCAAGTTGCCCCTCAGTGTACATTTCCCAGCGGAGCCTGAGCTTCCCCTCTGGGAATGGAACAGTCTTATTCTGGTGGGCAAGGGGGACAAGGGAGATGAGAGCTAGTACATTAAAATTCTTACCAGACTAGAATCAGACAGTGAGCCAAAACTGATGTATTGCTCTACTGTTATTATTATGATCATTATTCCTCTCGGATCTTTGTAGGTTGCAGAAGCTCTGGATCTGCATGGAATTCTGCGGGGCTGGGTCTCTCCAGGATATCTACCAAGGTCAGAGGACAGACAGGGGACCCAGGCCCCCTAGTCCCTCAAATTTATACTGCTTGTCTCTCTCTGTCTGTGCCTCTGGAAACTGTCTTCCTGGTCCACATCTCACCCAGTGAGCCCCTCTCTGGGCCTGGACCATGCTGGGGACCTCATGGTGACTCTGCAGGCCTTGTACCCTGCCTGCCAGCACCTGCCTGTCCACGCTGGTATTCTGCATGCAGGAGCCTGCTCTGCCTCTCACTCCATCTCTTTGATGAGATCTATTTGTATGTTTCTGGATTTTTTGGTGGTGCAGAGTAGGTATCCAGACTTCTGTTGAATGCATGGATGAATTTCTGATTCTGTCCCTCAGACTGTCTTTTTAGTCCAGGGGAACTTTGTGCATGTGTGTGGGGGGGTAGCATCTCTTTGAATTCTGCACTTTTGTTCTGGTTTTTTTGTTTTTTTTTTCTCTTCGGCAGTGCTAGAGATTGAATCCAGGATTTTTGCACTAAGCTACATTATACCCTTAACCCTTTCTTTTTTCTGTCTTGTTGCTATTCTTTTTCTCCTCCCTTCTATTTTTTTATCTTTTGTAATTGAACCCATGGCTGTTGTACTGAACTACATCCCTATCCCTTATTTTTATTGTGAGGCAGGGCCTTGCTAAATTGCTGATATAACTCAAACTTGAGATCTTCCTGCCTCAGTTTCCCAGAGTGCTGGGATTACAGGTGTATCCCACCATGCCTGGCTCTTTTCTATTTTTTATTTTGAGTCAGGATCTCTTTAAGTCACTGACTTGTCCAGGCTGGGCTGGAACTTGAGATCTGCCTGCTTCAGACTCCCAGAATGCTGGGATGACAGGCATCGGCTATTGTACCCAGCTCCTCTCTGAATTTTTTTTTTCCATTTTGCTTACTGAATCTCTGATACCAACTTCTGTCTTCAGTCATCTCCTTGACTGCCTCTAGTCTCTTCCAAGACCTCAGAAGTCAGGAGGAAGGGCTTCATTAAGAAGCTCTGGGTTGGTGAGGGGGCTGGATGTGGCTTAGAAGTAGTGCACCGCTTGCCTAGCATCCTCAAGGCCCTGGGTTCCATGCCCAGCATTGCAAACCAAAAAAATGCAGGGGGGAAACTGAGGCCCACACAAAGGAAGTGACTCACTCAGCCTGTCTGTGAGATCTGGTCTCTGGGCACCTCTGTCCTTCTCATTCAGAATAGAGCTGTCTCCCACACTTTGGTCCCTGTGTTGTTTGGCTCTGTTCCCGTTTCCCTGTCTTTCTGTCTTGGCCTTTCCTCATTTGCAAGCACCACTCTCCCCTGTGCTGGGCCTCCCCTGGCCCAGTCCCCAGCCAGAGCCCACCCAGCTGGCCAGCCCCTCCTCCTACTCTTTCCTCCCCTCCCACCCCTGCACTTTTGCTGTTCCTCTTCTCCCTACCAGTGGGACCCGACCCTTCATGTCCCCAGCTGTTACTTTCCCCTCCTCCTCTTCCTCCTTCTTCATTTGCAGTACTGGGGATTGAACCCAGGGCCTTTGCACGGAGCTATACCCCCAGCCCTTCCTTAATTTTATTTTTGAGACAGAGTCTGGCTAAGTTGCTAATTGCCCAAGTGCGACTCAGCCTTGCAATCCTCCCACTTCAGCCTCCTGGAGTAGCCGGATTACAGATGCGTGTCACCAGGCCCAGCCTCTGTCAGCTTCTTAAAGTAGCCTCGCTGACCACCTGATGTAAAATGTCATAACCCTTCCCACACATATTTCCTGTTGTCTTTTCTTGTTACTTATTAGCATCTTGCTGCTTCTTTATTTTGCGGTGCTGGAGATGGAACCCAAGGCCTGGTATGTGCTAGGCAAGTGCTCTACCACTGAGCCTCGGCCAGCTGGACACACTGTATTTCACTTGTGACCTTGCTTACTGTCCCACTGTGGACTGTCTCTCCAGGAGGGTAGGGATGTGTCTCTTTTGTCCACAGCCATATCCCTAGCGCCTGCCACACAGCAGACAGTGGAAGTTGTCTGCTGAATGTGTCTCCCTTTTGCTTGTTGCCCTGCATGGCCTCCTCTGTCTGTCATCAACATCCCTCATCTCCCACCCACTTCTCCCACGGGCTCGCCTGTCCTTTGGGCCCCTCTCAGCTGGTGTGGGTGGGTCCAGCTTCCTGGCCACCATCCAACCTTGGCCGGCCCGGCCTGACCTTCACAGTGACAGGCTCCCTGTCTGAGCTCCAGATTAGCTATGTCTGCCGGGAAGTCCTCCAGGTGAGGAGAGGCCTGGGGCCTTGGAGGGGTGGCAGGGCCCCTCTCCCTCCAGCAGGCCTTATGATGGCCCTCGAATGCTTCTCCCCAGGGGTTGGCCTACCTGCACTCCCAGAAGAAGATTCACCGGGACATCAAGGTGTGCTGGGGTTGGGGGTGCCACAGGGAGTGGGGGGGCAGCATTTGAGAGGCTCAGGACTGAGCTGTGGGGTGGGGCAGCAGTGGACTGGGGAGAGGTCTCTGACAGCATTTGTCCCTCCTCTTGCCCCCAGGGAGCCAACATCCTTATCAATGATGCTGGGGAGGTCAAGCTGGGTAAGTGCAACTGTTGGGAGGCCACAGGTGGGTGACTGGGGTTGGGTGGAGACACTATATCACTCCCTCTGTCTCCAGCTGACTTCGGTATCTCAGCCCAGATTGGGGCGACGCTGGCTCGACGCCTCTCCTTCATTGGGACACCCTATTGGTGAGGGGTACCGGCTGGGATGGGCTGGGGGTGGGCAGTGACTTTTCCAACCCTGGCTCCCTGGGAATCTTGATTGAGACTTTTTGTTTTTTTGGTGGTAATGGGGCTTGAACTCAGGGCTTTGTCTGTGCTAGGCAAACACACTACCACTGAGCTATACCTCCAGCCCCCATCCCTGAGAATCTTGTCCCCTGCCTCTGTCTTTGATTCACTTTGACTTTGTCTGGTCTCCCTGTGCCCCTTTCTGCCTGTCCTTCTCAGTGTTTGTGTTAGCTTTTATCTTGATCTGTCTCTTCCTATCTGTCTCTTCTCAGCCTGTGGCCCTCTCCTGCCTCTGTTTCTATCTCTCTCTGATACTTGTAGGGATTTCCTAGTAGGGGGGACTGAAACCAGGGCCTTCACCCTGAGCTGTATCCTCAGGCCTTTTTTATTTTTTATCTTTTGTGAGACAGGGGCTTGATAAGTCACTAAGTTGCCCAGGGTGGGTTTGAACTTTTGATTCTCATGCCACAGCCTCACAGAGCCATGCCTGGCACTTTGTGTCCATCTTTATTTCCGGGTCCCTTAGCATCTGGCTCTCTCTGGACCCCATCTTCCCTTGCCCCATTCTCTGTCTTCCCCCTCCCTCTCCCCGTGTCATCTCTGGCTCTCTGAGGGTCTCTGTCCCCAGGATGGCTCCAGAAGTGGCTGCAGTGGCCCTGAAGGGAGGATATAATGAGCTGTGTGACATCTGGTCCCTGGGTATCACGGCCATTGAACTAGCTGAGCTGCAGCCACCACTCTTTGATGTGCACCCTCTCAGGTAGGCAGGTGTGACAGGTGCCCTGAGTGCAGGGGCCCTGAAGACACCACACAGCTTCCCTGCAGGAGGCCTTCCTGTGCTCCCAGAGCCGCAGCCTGGCTGCAGCCTTCCACAGCAGGAAGCCCTGGCTTGGGGACCCTATCTTGAGCCCCCTGCTGCATGGCCATGGCTCTAGTGTGATAAGTGGCTTCCCTTAAAAATGGCCTCTTACCACTTTGTGAGTCCCAGCCCTGCTCCCACTTGTCCCTCACTGCCGACTGCTGACCTCAGTGCTGCTGGGTCCCCCGCGGGTCTGGACCTCATGCTCTTCCTCTACTGTTCTAGAGTTCTTTTCCTCATGACTAAGAGTGGCTACCAGCCTCCCCGACTGAAGGAAAAGAGCAAATGGTAAGGGGGTGACATGGGGAGGGAAGGTCCCACATTCTGGAATGTCTCTGCTCCCCTCACCCCTGAACCTGCCTTCTTCCTCCCCAGGTCAGCTGCCTTCCACAACTTTATCAAAGTCACCCTCACTAAGAACCCCAAGAAACGACCTGGTGCCACCAAGATACTCAGTGTAAACCTCGCCTCTCTGAGGAGCCCTTCTTCTCGCCCCGGGACATACCTTCTAGGGCCCTCTGTGATCCCCTAGAACACTCTGAATTTAGTTCCACAGAACCCCTGTGCCTCCTTTAAAGCCCTTGTCCCTCAGATTTCTCAGGATGCCCCCCAGAGCTTCACATTGCACCTTTCTGAGATCCCCAAGTTACTAGAACTTGCAGACTCCCCAAGGCCTCAAGACCCATTCCAGAGACTCCTCTCAAATTCCAAGGAAACCCCGAGGACACTTCTGAAATTCTCCAAGCCCCCTTCAGAGGATCCTGAATTCTTATAATCCTCTGAGAATTCCCCAGGTTCCTGAATTCCCTAATGCCCTGTCCCCTCCCTTGGCTGGACCTTCCTCACTGGGCTCCTGTTCCTGCCCTGCCCCAGCCTTCTGTCTGCTGATTACCCCTCTCCTCCCCTCCCCAGCATCAGCTGGTGTCTCAGCCTGGGCTGAACAGAGGCCTTATCCTAGATCTTCTTGACAAACTGAGGAACCCCGGGAAGGGGCCCTCCATTGCCGAGAGTGAAGATGAAGAGCACGAGGTGAGGACCTTGGCAGATCAGAGCTCAGGAAGCTCCAGGCCTTTGTTCAAACTGTGCCCCAACCCAGCCCCCCAGGGATGCCTTCCTGGAGCCTCTGTAAGACACAGCCTGTGGAGGCAGGGGTGCTGCGGGGGTTTGGGGTAAGAGGAGGCTACAGGCTTCAGGGGGCTACCTGGGGCCATGAGTCCTGATGCTGCTGCCTCTCTGCCCAGCCGCCCCCTGCCATCCCTCGCCGGATCAGATCTACCCACCGGGCCACCTCGCTGGGGATCCCAGAAGCAGACTGCTACCGTGAGTAGATATTCCTACAGCATGGGGACGCCTGACCCTAGAGAGATCCCCTCTCCTTCTGACCACCAGATACCCTCATCACCATCTGATCCTATAAGAGACTCCAGAGAACCTCAAAATGACCTACAGAATGATCACAAAGCCCCCATCCTGAGCTGCAAACAGAACCTCCTGAGAACTTGTCATTGTTCTGACCCCTGCAAGAGACCTCAGAAATCTCAGAACCCTGGTACCCAGTGGACTCTGAAAATGAACACTCTGACTACTCTGACCATCTCCATCTCAGGATCCCAAACCTTGACCCTCAAAATGAGACCCCCATGAACCAAGACCCCTCTTGCTGAGGGACAGTACCAATCTCTTAAGACCGTAACTCCAAAGCTCCCAAATCTGTTTCCTCTTCCCCAATCCAAGTTGGTGCCCTCGGGTCACTGGGTTGTCACTCTCCCAACTCCAGGGCGCCACATGGAGTTCCGGAGGCTCCAAGGAGCAGAGCCCAGACCCTCCGCTGACAGGGTAAGATGCCTCCCTGCTCCCCCATATCCCCTTTGCACCTGGGCCATCGCTGACCCCTTCCCTGTCCTGCAGGTGTGCTTACAGCTCCCCGGAGACCCCAGGAGCAGCAGTCCCAGGTCAGAGATCCAGGGGTGAGGGTGGGGCCCTGGGATATGTGTGGGGGCCACCCGAGGCTCATGCCTGTCACTCTTCAGGAGCCACCTGTCAGAGTCTGATGACGACTATGACGACGTGGACATGTAAGAAGCCCAGCCCTTGCCCTACAGACTCTCACCCTGGCCCCCTACTTCTGACAGCCCCCCCGACTTGACTTCACCGAGACTCCGACCTTCCCTTGCCTTCCTTCCATCTCTGATCCTTGAGGCCCAACCTTACTCCCAGTGCAGCCCTCCCCTCCCTTCTGCCCCAGCTCCTGGTCCCTAACCCCAGCCACCCTATATCCTTCACTTTCAACACCTGATGCTCAATCCCAACCCCAGCTTTCACCTTTTATTTTATTTATTTATTTATTTATAAATAAATAAATAGAGATTGAACTCATGACCTTGCACTTGCCAGGCAGGCACTTAGGCTGCTGAGCTAAATCCACAGCCCTTTATTTTATTTTTTATTTTTTGGTTTTTCTTGAGGATCTCACTATGTCGTGCAAGCTGGCCTTGAACTCACTATGTAGCCCCGGTTGGCTTTAAGCTTATGGGGATCCTCCTGCCTCAGCCTCCCAAGTGCTGGAATTATAGGTGTATACCACCATGCCCAGCTCCACCTTTTTATACAACCTTTAATTCAACCACCAACTTTAGCCTTCACCCTCCCTGAACCCAGACCTGAGCCCAGGTCCCTCCAGAATGTCCTCCTGCTCCAACTCCAGATTTTTCCCAGATGTTGCTCCAACCTTCAGAACCACCTCCAAACTTCCACTTCAGCCTCTCCCCAGGCCAGCATCTTTTGTCATCTTCTTGCCCAACCCCAGAATGCACCTTGGCTCCTGGAAATGCTAAGCAAATACTCCACCACTGAGCTACATCCCCAGCCCTGGCTCCTGAAAATGTTCTAAAAGCCGGACCTCCAGCCACAGATCCAAACCTCCACAATAGCAACCACCATCTATCCCCTGTCCCCTGGCCAGGGACAGCCTCAAAGCCCCCTCCTCATTCATTCCCTGCATGTCCTGTGTGTGGATGTGGAGCAGGTGAAAAGTGAGAATGGAATCCTAGAGATTAATTACCTGAGTGCCTGGGGGTGTGAAGACTCAAGCCCAGAGTTGCTGTTACTGCTGTCACCATGGCAACTTGTCCTGTAAACCCTACTCCAAGTCACCCCTTCCTCCCCAGCATCCCAGTCCCAGGCCTCAGAGCCTGGCTACCTCATCTTCCCCTGTCCTGGTTCCCCACACCCCCCACCTGTTTACTCCATCTTTGTGTTTCAGCCCCGCCCCGGTAGAAGACACACCTCCCCCACTGCCCCCCAAGGTAGGCCCCAAGGCCAGGTCCCCAGAGCCCAGGACCTGGTGCTGGCCAGGGCCGGGAGTCTGGCAGTCTGGGATGCTGGGTACATTGGGACCTGGAAGTGGCATCCCTCAAACCAGGGGTAAAATTCCTAGGAGTCCTCTGCTGGGTCCAATATTAACCCTTTGGTTTCTGAGTGTGCTGATATGGTGGGGGGCGGTGTTGGGAAGCCTGAAGGGGAGGCAGGGCTTTGTGGGTGGATCAGAGCCAGAGCTGACTCAAAGTTCTGGTGGAGGCAGGGCCTGAGGTGCAAAGGGTATCCTCTCTCTGAGATCACCTGATGTATTTCCGCATGCTCCTTCCTTGTCTCCAAAGCCCAAGTTCCGGTCTCCCTCAGATGATGGTACTGGGGGGCTGGGAGATGAAGGGCAGCTGAGCCCTGGGGTGCTGGTCCGGTGCGCCAGTGGGCCTCCCCCACGTACCCCTCGTCCAGGGCCTCCTCCGGTCACCCGCAGCCCTCATCTCACTGCCCACTCAGGTAACGGGGATGAGCTGGGGTGGAGGCTGGGCCAAGGTGAGGGGTCTCAGGCTGATCCATTCCCAGTCCCTCTCAGAACCCTCACTCTGGAACTCAGCTTCCCAGGAGCCTAACCAGCCCCCACTGCTGCCTCCTAAGAAAGAAAAGATGAAGCGGAAGGTGAGGCCCAAGGAGTGGGCAGGGCTTGGGAAGGGGGTTCCTAGGTGTCAGACACAGATGTCTAGCTTTGCATGGCGTAAATCCTTAACCTAAATCCTTAACAGGCAGCACAGATGCGGAGTCTGAAGCACAGAGAGGCTAAGTAGTTTGCCCAAGGTTGTATGTATAGTAGTCCCCCCATCTGCTAGACCTCTAATGAATACTTGAAACCGAGTTTAATATCCAGCTACACACACACACATATATATGTGTATGTATGTGTATTTTTTCCTATACATACTTACCTATGATAAAGTTAAATTGATAAATTTGTCACAGTAAGAGATTAATCCTAATAACTAATAATCAACTAGGAGGGGCTGGGGATTTAGCTCAGTGGCATAAGCACCTGCCTTGCAAGCATGCGGTCATGAGTTCAATCCCCAGTACCGATAAAATAATAATAATAATCAACTAGAATAATTATAATGGTGTACTATAATATTTGAAAGTTAGGAGGTTTTTTTCCTGGAATTTTCCATGTAATATTTTTGGATCACAGTTAACTGTGGATAACTAAATCCACAGAAAGTAGAAGTAGGAATGAAGCAAGTGACTATATAGTTTGGAGAGGCAGAGGCAGGATTTGAACCTAGGCACTCTTGCTTCAGGGTTTTAACTACTGCATCTTTCTGTCCCCTGCCCTCCTCCTCTGGATCTGCTGCCCGGCCCACGGGGCCCACCCAGGGATGTGCCCTTCTTGTGAAGCTATTCAATGGCTGCCCACTCCGGATCCACAGCACAGCTGCCTGGACACACCCCTCCACCAAGGGTGGGCCTGGGCAGGGGGAGGGGACATGGGGCTCTAGAAGATAGGGAGTGGCCCAGAAGATAGGGAAAAAGGGAAGATGAGTTACTAAAAACTAGGGAAATTACAGTGTGGGGAAAGGGGTGTCCAAATATAACAGATTGGCTAGAGTTTGGGGGACAGGATGGAAATGAGTGGTTAATAGCTGGAGGTTTATGGTGGAGAAACTGGGATCGGCATTTTAGGGTCAGAAGTTTTAGGGATCAGGCGGGGTGTAGTGATGCACACCTGTAATCCCAGCACTCAGGAGGCTGAGCAGGAGGATGCATAAATTTGAGGGCAGCCCGGGCTGCACAGTGGGACTGTGTTTTTGTTTTTGTTTTAAATTTTAGGGATCAGAATGCAGCATAAAAAGACAGAAACTAGGGACCAAAGATAGACAAGGTCAACCAAATGTCAGTGCTAAAGGAGTTGTGTCAGAGTTCAAAGGCCACACTGCACAGAAAAAGTTGTGTTTGAGGATATCTTGAGTTTGAGAATCAGTGTGAAGACAGGACTAACAGTTGGAGGTCAGAAGTGGGCAGAAAGAAGGACAGATGTTAAAGGGCTATTCTGAGTAGCAGGTCGAAAGGTGGGGTGGCCTCTGGGGAGATGGAGGACCAGGATTTGTGAGGTGGAGTTGGAAGAACCACCAGAATCTGGCAAGTCACTGATAAGGGACACTAAGACTGGCCTATGGGACTGGGCAGCATTTGTAATCACATTTGGGGAAACAGAGGCTGAGAGTATCAGTTTGGGCTGAGAGTTAGGGAATAAAAGGTCAAAACTGAGGGCCTGAGAGAGAGTCACTGTTTGGATTCAGACTAGTGGAGACTGGCGAGCCCAGGATGAAGTGGGTGCTAGTGTCCTGCTTATCTGTCCCCTGCAGAGCAACACCTGCTCCTGGGGGCGGAGGAAGGCATTTTCATCCTGAACCGGAATGATCAGGAGGCCACGCTGGAGATGGTGAGGCTCTGTGCCTGGAGTGATGCAGGGTCGGTGTGGAGTTGGGGGACAGGGTCACCAGGTGCCATATGACTCATTGCCTCTGCTCTCCGCAGCTCTTTCCTAGCCGGACAACCTGGGTGTACTCCATCAACAACGTCCTCATGTCTCTGTCAGGTCTGGTGGTGGGTTGGGGGAGGAGCAAAGGGTTAAGGTTTGGGAGCTTCCTCATCCCAAGCTGTGGGTTCAAATTCCAGCCACCTTTACAAGTAAGGCAATAGACTTCAGCTCTCTGAGCCTCAGTTTTCCTGTCTGCAAATTAAATTGGGGCTCACAATAGTCCTTTCCTCTCAAATCAGCCTGGAGGTGATTTCTACAATAAATTAGTCCTTACATAGTTTTGATGTGCAGATGACCATCAGACCTTATTCCACTTTGCTAAGACAAGGTGAGAACATTATAAATTTAAAAATCTAGGGCTGGAAAAGCTCAGTGGCAAAGTACTTACATAGCATGTATAAGGCCCTGGGTTTCATCCCCAGCATAACAAAAAAAAAAAAAGGTATGTTATTTTTAAAAAACTGTTTTGCATAAAAGAATTTCTAATTTTTCTTTTGTTTTGTTTTTGGCGGTATGGAGGATTGAACTCAAGACCTCGCACTTGTCAGGCAGGCACTTATGCCGCTGAGCTAAATCCCCAGCCCAGAGTTTCTAATTTTGAGGTACACAACAAGCCAAAGAAGAACTTCTGGGTCTTTTTAGTACTGAGGATTCAACCCAGGATCTTGCACTGAGCTGCATCCTCAGCCCTATTTTTTACTTTGCGATGGATCTTGCTAAGTCATTAAGTTACTCCAGCCAGGCTTGAAGTTTTGAGCCTCCTGCTTCAGCCTCTCAGAGTACTGGAATTAAATGCATGAACCACCATGCCAAGCACCCCTCTCCCAAAGTCTCAGTATGAGTCCAGGCTGACCTCAAACTCACTATGTAGCTGAAGCTGCCCTCGAATTCACGGTCCTCTTGCCTCAGTCTCCTGAGTGCTGGGATCGCAGGCTTGTGCCACCATGGCTGACCCCAAATAAGGTTTACGAGCCAGTTAATATCCTATCTGTGATGACAAACTTTAGGAGAAATTCGAGATGTTTTTTCTTAAGCTTTAATATGTGTAGTATGTAATCGGTGTAACTTCATCTGTACTATGTGTAGTGTGTATCAGTGGTAACTCCTTGTGTGGCTATTTGGACTCTGAGGGTAGAGAACATATTTATTTTGCTCACCTCTGTTTACCAGAGCAGAGCACAATACCTGGCCTACACTGGGTCTCTAAAATGTTTGAGAGAGCAACCACGGAACAAAGAGGGCTTGGCATTGGCAGGCTTGGGAGTTTCAGAGGTGGGGGAAAGAGGTGGTATCCAGGGTCCTCTAACTGCTTCCTACTAACCCCCACATGCGCATGCACTGCAGGAAAGACCCCCCACCTGTATTCTCACAGCATCCTGGGCCTGCTGGAACGGAAGGAGGCCAGAATGGGCAGCCCCATAGCTCACATTAGCCCCCACCGGCTGCTGGCAAGGTACCTGCCTCGGAACAGCACAAGTTCCTCGAACCTCCCCTCCCTCTACAGCCGTCCCACCGCCCCCTCACACCTACCTCTTCCTCAGGAAGAACATGGTCTCCACCAAGATCCAGGACACCAAGGGCTGCCGGGCGTGCTGTGTGGGTGAGAGCGAAGCCCGCGGGTGTGCAAAGGAGGCAGGGCCAGGGCTTGGGCAGGGTCCACTGGAGAGGGATGTGGCATTAAGGCTAGGTGTCCAGAGCCCAGGGAAAGAAGGGTGGCACTCTGGGCCTCTCGGGGAAGAGGCAGAAAAGGACTGACTCTGATCGATCCATTCTTGCCCAAACCTACAGCGGAGAGTGCGAGCTCTGAGGGCCCTTTCCTGTGCGGGGCCTTGGAAACGTCTGTAGTTCTGCTCCAGTGGTACCAGCCCATGAACAAGTTCCTGCTCGTCCGGGTAAGGGCCCTGGGGCAGGGGGTACTGGGGACCTGAGCAGTAGCTAGGGCCTTGCACCCTTTGGGCGAGCCTAGAGGGCTCCACCGAGCCCGCCAACACCGTGCTGGAGGAGACCACGCCCACAGACACCACGCCCCCACGGGCCCGCCCATCCGAGGTTGGTGTAGGAGTCTCACTTCCTGACCTTTAAGATCCCCCACCTCGAACCTGGGCCTGATTATGTCTCACACCCTATATACCCTGTTTCCTAAACCAACCAACCTCCCTCGCAAGGAGATTCCATTCAGGCTTTGTCCCTTTGAGTCTGAGATTTTGCTGCCCTTGAAGCCCTGTAGTTTGTGGTCCTTGCCTTTCTGTCGCCAAGGGGGCTCCCCTCAAACCAAGCCACACCCACCAGAGGGCACACCCTTTATCTGCTAAAGTCGCACACCTAAGTCCTCTGAGGCCTCTGACTACCCTGAAATGTCTAGAAGTCACCTCCTGAGACTGAGGGCCAGGAAAGGCTACTTAGAAAGTCTCAGGTCCCGCCTCTCCCCATTGGCCCGTAGCAGGTGCTGTTCCCGCTACCCACACCTCTGCCGGTGTTCACGCTGCTGACCATGCCAGGCTCCGAGCTGCCAGCAGTGTGCATAGGAGTGAGCCCCGGGCGGCCAGCGAAGTCGGTGCTTTTCCACACCGTGCGCTTTGGCGCCCTGTCCTGTTGGCTGGGCGAGATGAGCACTGGTGAGTTGGGCGGTCTCGCTGAGGGGCGGAGCTTATGTTTTCAAGAGGGTGGGTCTGAGTGACTGGGCGGAGCTTCCCCTGAGCCAATCCTGAAAAGGGCAGATAATAACGGGTTTAATTGGTGAGTTTGATGACAGGGTGGGGCCTGAATGGTGGGTGGGGCTTAGTTTCCTTGCTTGGAATTTGAGGATCTGCTAGCGGAGACAGCCTTCTAGAGGCAGTGTGGGGAACCTGGTAGAGTTGTTCTTAACTAACTCCGCCTCTCTCAGAGCACAAGGGAGCAGTGCAGGTGACCCAGGTAAACGATGACATGGTGATGGTGTTGATGGATGGTAAGAACCGTTCTTCTGCTCACCCTCCCTGGTTCCGTACCTCTCCTGCCTCTCAGAGTCCCTAGCCCCTTTAGTTGGAGTGGGAGCGGGGTGGTAAACACGTGTAGCCAGGATTTAGGAAGGCTGAGACAGGAGAGTTCCAAGTTCAAACCTAACCTGGGGAATTTAGAAATTTAGCAAGATCTTGCTTCAAAATGTAAAGAGGAAGGCCGGGGATTTAGCTCAGTGGCATAAGCACCTGCCTTGCAAGCACGAGGTTGTAAGTTTGATCCCCGGTACCAAAAATAAAAAAATAAAAATGTAAAAACAGGTATCCTGGGAAGGTAGCTCATCTCGGAGGCCTTGTGTTTGATAATATGCCAAAATTAAAAAATTAAGAGAATGCCTGAGCCCCTCTAGGCTTGGCCCACTCCACCTATCTCCTTTTCTTTTCAGCTTTTCACACTGAATCTGTTGCCCTGTTCCTTAGTGGTCCTCACAGTCCTATTCGCAGTTCTTACGTGCCTCGCTGTATCCATTTCTAGGCTGTTTGAAACTGGTGACCCCAGAAGGAGCCCCAGTCCCGGGCCTTCGCACCCCGGAGATCCCTATGACAGAAGCAATGGAAGCCGTGGGTAAGTGCAGGAGTGGAGCAGGGTTTGGGCAGAGGCAGGAGAGACCTCCCCACCCCACCCCACCCAGCTGAGTAACAGTGCTGCTTTCTCTTCAGCTATGGTCGGAGGTCGGCTTCAGGCCTTCTGGAAGCATGGAGTGCAGGTGTGGGCTCCAGGTTCTGACAGGGTAAGCCCTTTCTCTGCAGACCACCACTCAGCTCCTCCCACCTCAGTTGTCCTGTGTGACAGATGAGAACAGAGGACTCCTGAGCTGGAAGCTCCCACCAACTGCAGAGCAGATGGGCCCTCTTCTCTGCCCATGTCTCTTGAGTTCCAGTCTTAGCCTGGGCCACTGTGTGACCTTGTTCAAGGGATTTTTGCTTTTCCAAGCCTCTGTTCTCCAGCTGCAAAATAGGGATCACCATAGAGGTAGACAGGTGATTAAGAGCAGGAACCTAAGCTGGAATCTGGCTGGGTGACTTAGGCATGTGACCTGCCTGTGCCTCACAGCCCTCATTTGGAAAATGGAGAAGAAAATAGAGTTTCTGTCACAGAGCAGTGTGTCAGACTCTGCCCATGCACTTTAATATTTTATTTAATTTTTATAATCACCTGTTAAGTACTAAGATTTTACAGGTCATAAGGTGAGGCACAGTGAGGTTAAGTAACTTGCTTGAGGTTAGGCAGCTGGTGCGTGGTATTGGAAAGATTGGTTGCCTGGATATTAAGACTTTTCCTTGTTTTGAAGGGAGCCATGCTAGGGGCATGCTGCTTCTTGACACTGACAGATATATACTTTTCCACAGCTACTGCAGGAGCTGAGAGACCCCACCCTCACCTTCCGTCTGCTTGGCTCACCCAGGTATGGTGTTGGGGAGAGATATAGAGGAGCTGGAAGGGGTATCCTGGGGTGTATGCCACCACTGTATCTTTGCCTGCTCCCTGCTTCCATCTCTGTTCCCAAAGGCTGTTCCCAGCATAGCAGCCAAGGAGTCATTTTCATATTTTAATTTTATTTCTATTTTAAACTGTTAAAAATAACATTACTTACTTCATTAAGTTTTGCAGTACTGGGGATTGAACCCAGGGCCTTGCTACTGAGCTACATCCCCAGCCCTTTTTATTTTGCAACAGGCTCTTATAAGTTACCAAGTTGCCCAGGCTGGGCTTGAACTTGCCACCCTCCTTCTTCAGCCTACCTTAGTGCTGAGATTACAGCCATGTTTCACTGGCCTACTGTTTTAAAATTTTTTTATTTTTCTTAGTGTGTATTTGCAGTACACAATGATTACAGTCACTATAGGGAGTTGGTACATGTACATAACACATCTTAATTCTTTTTATATTCCCTTTTCCACTCCTTCTTCTTCCTCCCTGCATCTCTTAGTCCTCTTCTCATTTGCAAAAGACCTATCTCCTTTTGCCCTGTGATCGGTTCTTTTTTTATTTTACTCTTTATGTTTTGGAATTTTTTCTTTTCTTTTTTTAAGCCTTTTTCACTTTATTCTTCTTTCCATTGTGTCTTCTCAGGTATTCTTTTATTTTGGTACCAGGACTCAAACTCAGGACCTTGTGCTTGCTAGGCAGGCACTTATGCTATATCTCCTGTTTTGAGCTTCTTGTACAAGAAAAACTGTACAGTATTTAAGTTTGTGTGTCTGACTTCACTTAACATTAAGATCTCAAGGTACATCCATTTTCACACAAAAGATACAAATTTATCTTTCTTTATAGCAGGATAGTACTCTATTGTGTATAGATACCACATTTTTGCTGGGTGTGCTTGTACACACCTGTAATAGCAGCACTCAGGAGGCTGAGGCAGGAGGATCATTGTAAGTTCAAGACCAGCCTGGGCTACAAAGTGAGCTCAAGGCCAGCCTGAACTGCATAGCGAGACCATGTCTCAAAAAGACCAAAAAAAAAAAAAAAAAAAGACTCCACATTTTCTTTATCCGTGCATCTGTTCATTTAGCCATTATGAATTGTGCTGCTGTAAACATGGATATGCATGTATCACTGTGATATGATGAATTTCACTCTTTGGGGAAGATACATAGAAGGAAAATTGCTGAGTCAAATAGAATTTTTATTTTCAATTTTATGAGGAATCTCCATACTTATTTCCATAATGATTGTAGTAGTTTACACCCTCACCAACAATGTAAAAGAGTTCCTTTTCCCCACATCCTCTCAAGCTTTAGTTATTATTTGATTTCTTGGTGATACTCAGTCTTTCTGGAGTAAATGGAATCTGTGTTGTTTTAATTTGCATTTCTCTATGGCCAGTGATGTTGAGCATTTTTTTAAATGTATCCATTGGCTCTTTGTACTTTTTCTGAGAAGTGTCTGTTCATTTCAGTTTCCTGGGGGGTTTTTTTGGGTTTTTTTTTGGTACCAGGGATTGAACTCACGACCATGCGCTTACAAGACAGGTGCTTATGCCGCTGAACTAAATCCATGGCCCTCAAGTTTCCTGTTTTTGATTCAGTCTTTTATTGGGGGGGGGTCTAGTATTTTTAGTTCTTTATATATTCTAGATATTAGTCTTCCGTCCAAGGTACACTCTGCAAATTTTTTGTTTCATTCTGAGGATTGTCTCTTTACTGTTGTTTCCTTTGATTTGCAGAAGTTTTTAGTTTTATTTTTAGAAGCTTGTTAATTGGTGTACTATAATTCCATTTGTTGATTCTTGATGTTATTTCTCATGCAATTGGGATTCTGTTCAGAAAGCTCTTGCTTATGCTTATGTCTTCAAGAGTTTTACCTGTTTTGTCTTCCAGCAACTTAAGTGTTTCTTTTAATATTTAGATCTTTGACTGATTTTAATTTTATTTTTTATTTTATTTGAGACATAGACTTGCTACATAGTTCAGTCTGGTCTTGAACTTACTATGTAGCCCAGGCTTATAATGATCCTCCTGCCTCAGCCTCTCCAGTGCTGGGATTACATGTTTATACCACCATACCCAGCCCATTTTTAGTTTACTACATGGTGACTGATCCAGCTTCATTTTTCATTTTGACATAATTTTAGACAGGTCTCAAAAATAATACAAAAAATGTTTGTGTCCCCTTCACCTAGATTCCCCAGATGTTAACCTTTCGTTTTGGTGCCGGAGCTTGAATTCAGGGCCTTACACATGTGGTGGAGGTGTGGGGCTGTGTCCTCAGTGCATCATTTCCAGGGCGTCGGCTTGATCTCTTTGGTTAAGGTGCAGACAACCAATTCTCTCCACTGTAAAGTTCTCCCCTTGTAAAAACAAGTATGTCTGGGGGGAAGTTTCACTGAGACAGTGTAACTATACTCTTTCATCAAACTTTTATTTTTAAAACCCCATTAATGAAAAAAAACCCATTAATGTTTTGTTTGAATCTACTATTTTAGAATCAATTATGTTACCAAGTGATCTCGATACTTCCCCACTTTGTGGTACTGGGGATGGAACCCGTGCTATCACACATGCTAAGCATGCACTTTACTTCTATCCTTCCTTCTGTATGTTTATCAGTGGGCATTCTGCTGTGGAGGGAGGAAAGGGGCTTCGTTCCTTTTCTTTTCTTTTCTTTTCTTTTTCTGTGCTAGGGATTGGTGGATTGATTGGTTTTGTTTCTTTTTGAGACACGGCCTCACTCTGTAGTCTAGACTGGCTTTGAACTTCTTTATGTAGCCCAGGCTGACCTGGAACTCATGATGATCCTCCTGCCTCAGCCTCTTGAGTGCTAGGATTACAGGTTTGTCCCACTATGCTCAGCTGATTGATTCATTTTTGAGACAAAGTCTCCTTGAGTTGCTACATTGCCCAGGCTGGGATTATACTTGAGATCCTTCTGCCTGCGCCTCCTAGAATGCTAGGATTACAGGTGTGCACCTTCATAACTGCCACCTACTACTTCAGCATCATCTCCTGGGTTTCTGTTTCACTCTATAGGTTGTAATTTGTGACCCTCATTATTTATTTTGAGGCACAAAGAGTCTCAGATTTAGTCAGTGGTAGCCCTTTTAAGGATCTCATATGTCAGTGATAGTGAACCTTTTAGAGCTTTCAGTGATACAGCCCACTACAGCATAGGTACTGTAGGTTCGCCACCACTGTCCTATGTCCTGCTGATATCCACCAGTCTTTTTAAAATTCAAAGCTGACCATCTCCCTCTGCTTAAAATCCCTCTATGTCCTCAAAAAACACTCAGTCCTGCCCATAGCCTACGAGGCCATGGAACCTCTGGCCAAGCCCCAGCCTCCCTCCACTTCAGGGCCTTTGCATAGGCTGTTCTCTGGCCAAAACACCCTTCCCTGTGCTTTTCCTGGCTCCCCTCCATCATGCATCCTTTGATGCAGTCCGGGCTGACCTCCTGGGCTGCTTTCCTTGCTTGCCCCATGCTGCTTTACACTTACATAATTCACTGGTCTGTTGGTCTCCCTCCAGCTGTGAGCTCCCAAGGGCCAGGACTGTCTCATTGTTGTGCCCCTGCACTGGGCTGACAGAGTCTCTACTTACTACTTTGTGAATGAATGAACAAATGCATGAACAAATGAGTAAATGACCTAACTTGTCCCTTCCCCAGGCCTGTGGTGGTGGAGACACGACCAGCAGATGACCCTACTGCACCCAGCAACCTCTATATCCAGGAATGAGCCCTTAGGAGGGGTGTCAGGAACCAGACCCTGCTTCCTCTCTCCAAAAGACACACTAGTGGCCATGTCACCTCCCAGTCTTCCAATAAACATGATGTTAGCTCCTTGCTGCCATCTTGTCTTTTTTTGAGGGAATTTTTTTGAAAATTTCTGGATGCCCACTCTCCCAAAATTTCAGCAGCCCAACACAGTGATGGCAGGTGGTGCAGCACAGACTTTATTTCTCGGGTGGGAGATCGCCTCTCCCTCAGCTGCCTTAGCGGGGAGGGCCTTGGGGGCTGAGGGGCTTGCAATGATAATAAGGCACTTGAGGTGGGAGTGGAGGGCCAGCTGGGAGCGTCTCAGCTTAGCTGGTCCTCATACTGCTTGCGGAAACAGTCGCCGGCTGGGAAGAAATCCCAACATCTCTCTTGGTACATCTTCCAGACATATGATTCCTACAATAAGTATAAGAAGAATCCATCAGTCACATCTTCAAATGCTTGATATTGACTCCAGCTTTCTACTGCCATCTGCTGAGTAGCCTTAGATCAAACTTTCATGACCCTGTCCGTGTCCTTTAATAACACCCTCTTACCTGACCCGTGTGTTCTGTCTCATCTTTGTTTATCAGATACATTAGGAAGAACCTGAGGGAGGCAGGGAAGAACCATCCTTATTTTCTGTTTTCATTGTTTGTGGGAGTACTAGGGATGGAACCTAGGGTCATCTCTATATTGGAGCCACACCCCCAGCCCTGACCCTTAACCTTCTGATTGGCCACCTGGGACCCCACCCACACATACACCACACAGTCCCCTAAGCAGCCAAGACAGTAGCCCCACCCCTAGATGACAAAGGTCACGCCCCAACTTCCTGATTGGCTAGTCCTCCCCCCCAACCCGTGCTCACATATAATTGGCCAAATTGTGCTCCTCTAGCGTGTGGGTTTCAAACCCATGCGGTGTCGAATCAAAATAGTCGCTGCCTATTCCACAGATGAAACACTTGGTCTGTAGGTAGTGAAAGACATCAGAGTCAGGCTCATTTGGCACCCCCAGGCCCCAGCATACCTCTGGGTCACTCCCACACATGACACACCTCCATGTCCTCTCTCACTTGCTCTTGTTGGTCTCGGAGCTCACCAAAAGCATCGATAATCAGACCTGGAGTGGCAGGAAGCAGATTAGTACCTGACCTGGACCCACTTCAGACTCTTCTGGCTACCCAGCTCGAGGACTGGCCTTCTATCCCCTACCTCCCCAGTCTCACCCTGCTTCCTAAGAAGAATGAAACTAAGGGTTTATTGGGCACTTACTACGAGACATTCAAAGGTATGAGTTGTAATCCACATGACAACCCCATGAAGTTAGTACTACGAACACCTCCATTTTTGCAGGTGGAGAAGCTGAGGCCCAGAGAGGCCACTTGGCTGAGGTCTCATGGTAGGGGGAGGCCAAGCTGGGACAGGACTCCAGTCAGAATGGACCCTGGGCCTGCTCTCTTAGCTATGGAGCTAACACCTGCTTCTGGGCACTGAGCTCACTCGCACCCACACCCCCAGTGCTGACCCTGGATGATAGCCAGCAGGATGACAATGACAAAGAAGAAGAAGGTGATGTCGAAGACCACTCGGTAGAGCTCATATTCATCGCCTGCTGGGTCCTCAATCTCATCCCCGATACCTCCACCAGCTCGGACACCCACGTACATGTGAAACAGGTAACACTGGGGAGAAGGAGCACATTGATCATTTAGTCCATCATTTGCCTCACTGACTGAGCCCTGCATCAGGCGAGGCTGGGGACACAGCAGTAAGGGAACAGCCCTGGGCCCCCCTGTCTGTCAGAGATCACAGGTACAGCATCTGGAAATAAGAGCCCAGAGGTGGCCCTGAGTGAGATAGGAAGACAAAGGCAGAGACCTTAGGGCTGGGATAGGATCAGCACAAGAAGCTTTGAAAGCCCAGCAAGGCATCTGAGCCAACCCCAGTGATGGGCAATCAGTGAGGCTTCCTGGAAGAGGCCGTGTGTGTGAGCTGGAACTCAAAGGAGGTGTCAGGTGAATGGGTAGAGGGAGAGAGTGTTCCAGGCAGAGAAAACCACATGTGCTACATCACCACTAGGGAGGAAAGAATAAATCTCGCAGTCTGGGGATGCAGCTCAGTGGCAGAGCATTTGCTTAGCGTGCATGAGGTCGTGGGTTTGATACTAAATACCACACCAAAAACAAAAACAAAAAAAAAAAAACCTTGCTCCTGTGAGGAACTGAAAGAAGTTGGGTGAGGCTGAAAAATGGAGCTTCTGTGAGAACTGCCTGAGAGGAAGCAGGATCTGGTTCCATGGGTTCTGCAGGCCCAGCCCAGGCATGGTCAGAGAGCACTTCCTGTAGGAGGCAGCAGTTAAGTTGGGAGGGAAGGTGTTTGGTGAAGGGAGTGTGTGCATGTCACGCCCCAGATTGGGGCAGAGAGAAGTCAGGTGCAAAGGCCAGAATCAGAAGGAAACACATGGTCTCAGAGGAACTGAAAGAGGACCAAGCAGCCAGAAAGCAAAAAGCAAGAGGGATTGTGGTTAGATTTAGAAAGGTTAAACTCAAGTAGCATCAGCTCCATCTTGGTTTTGTAAGCCATGGTGGGTGATTTGGTGCTACCCACTGGGTGTGAAAGAGGCACAAGATAGTTCTGAGCAGAGGAGAGGGCAGGGCATGGGCCACCTGGTATCTAGGAAAGACTTCATGCTTGTTCTGTGTCCCCAGGAATGAAACAAACCCAGTTGTCTTTGGGATGAGCTAAGGCCAGGGACCAATGGTGGAACAAGTTTGTGGGCGGTAGGGCCAGGCCTGGCAGGCCTCAAATGTCAGGCTGAGGGGCTGGACTCTTCTGAGGCAGAGACCCATGGAGCTAGGTTACAGGTCCCTTTCTGACATTCACTCCCTGAAATGACTCCTTCATCTGTGGCCTCTGCTTCTAGGAAGATAAAGTCATTAGAGTTAGGGTCACCATTGTTACGTGAGGAGGATATATATATATATATATGAACTGTATGTTAGGTTAACCCAGGGATTTTTCACTGAGCTACATCCCTAACCCTTTATTTTTATTTTGAGACAAGGTCTTGCTAAATTGCCCAGACTGGGCTCAAACTTGCAATCTTCTTGGCTTAGCCTTCCAGAACTCTGGGATTACAGGTGTATGCCACCACACCTGGCCCTCTGAAACTGTTTAAAATTATAGGTAATGTAATTAACATTTAAATAAGCTTTAATACCCATCAGGCACTGTTTTAAGACTTTTTTTTTTGGTGGTAGTGGGGATCAAACCCAGGACTTTGTGTATGGTAAGTACATGCTTTACAACTGAGCTATATCCTAACTCCCATTCTAAGCTGTCAGTGGCCAGGGAGGATATTTCATTCCTACAAAAAAACCCTGTGAAGTTGGCATTATTTATTTATTTTTGTGGTGCTGGGGGTTAAGCTCTGGGCTTCATGAGTGCTAGGTGAGCACCCTTCTACTAAGCTACATCCTTAGCCCAAGAATTTTTAGTTTAAGCAGCCTAAACAGTACTGAAACAATAACATTTAGGGAGCACTTATTATGTACCTGGCACTGTTTAATGTAGCGTAGATGGTCCCAGCTCACTGCGCCAATGATATAGGTGTATTTTTTCTGTTTTGTCTGATTCTGGGGGAACTGGGTATTAAACCCAGGGTTAACACTGAGCTACATGTCCAGATTTTTCCTTCTTTTCTTTTGCTTGCTTTTTTTTTTTTGAGACAAGGTCTAGCTAAGTTTCCTAGCTGGACTTGAATTTGTAATCGTCTTACCTCAGCCTCTCAGAGTTACTGGAATTAGAGGTAAGTGCCACCATGCCCACCTGGCCAGGTGCTACTACTAGTAACTCCCTTCACAGATAGGAACGACAGCCCGGTAAGCTCTAGGAGAGGGGCTCACCGTCATCATGTCATCACACTTCATGTCAGGCTCGTCCTCATCCTCACTCTTGTTGTAGAACTTGCGGAAGAAGTTGAAGGCCACCACAGTGTACAGGTAGACCACCACAGCCAGGAGGCCCACGGTCATCACCAGCTGTGAACAGGCAGGGCTGCGTCAGCTGTGGTTTGGTTTGGTTTGGTGATACTGGGGATTGAAGGTGGGGCCCTCACATTGAGCAATATTACCAGCCCTTTTTAAATTTTTCATTTTGAGACAGGGTCTAGCTAAATCACTAAGCTGCCCAGGCTGGGCTTGAACTTACCACCTTCCTGCCTCAAGCTTTTTTTTTTTGTATCAGGGATCTAACTTATGACCTCACACTTTCCAGCAGGCTCTGTGCCACTGAGCTAAAACCCCAATGCCTCAGGCTTCTTGAATGCTGAGATTATAGCTGTGCAATACCAAGCCCAGCTCCCTGCCTGGTCCTTATCCCATTCAGCCCGCAGGGCCCTTGCCCTGTCCTCACTGCCCACTGCACTCAGGCACAGTCCGCTGGCCTTGCCCCAGTTCACCCCAGCTGCTTGCTACCAGATTACCACACCCCTCCCTGCCAGGTCCCTTCTACACCTGCTTCCCATTGTGGGTGACAGATGAGAGGATGGTGCGAAGCGTCTTGACTCCCATGGCGATGTCCAAGAGGTGGGCAGCGAAGAAGAAGTTGTTGTAGTGTCCCAGGAGAGACATCACCATGTACCAGCCCAGGTACAGGAAAGACTGTGGGTGCACAGGGCCCAGGGTCAGAGACGCATGGGGACATAGCCAGAGGGACCCCCGGGGATGGGGCCCAACTCTTAAGGCTGCACCCCACTGAGTCCCTCCCCACCTATGGGCCCCTCCTCACGTTGTCTGTGAAGATGACCCCAAACTTCCAGATCTGGTACTTGACATCGATGGACATGAGCCTATATGGGAGAGGGGGAGATGGTGAAATGCCTGAGGGCCATACCCTGGCCACCTCCCCTGCCTGCCCCAGGCCTGAGGGTTGTCCCCAGCTTACCAGGTCAGCAGCCCTGGTGGAGGGTCAGGCTTGCGCTCATTGTGTGCTGTGATCTCCAGGGTGGCCAGATCCATGCCCAGCAGCTCAGCAATCCGCTCCCTCCCGTAGATGTCCCCGTGTTTGTCTAAGACCTGCCCACCCAGGAGAGTGTCAGGCCAGGCACATATGGTTGGGGTTGGGGGATGTCGTGGCCTGCATAGGAGTTCTGGGAACACTAACTTTGTGTTAGAAGTTGGGGTGCATTTTTCTGGGGAGAAAGGGTGGATCTTTCTTCAGATCCTTGGAGGAGGTTCCAAAAATGATCTAGCTGATTCAGTAACCACATTAGTCGGCTAATTTATTATTTTAAGTAGGCTGGCAAGGCAGCCTATAGAATGGGGCCCCCTGTCATCTATAAACTCATCTCCTCCTCTTCACTCCCACTCACTCTGTTCTAGCCTCATCTGCCTCCTTGAGGGTCCTCAAACACATCAGGTGTATCGCTGCCTCAGGGCCTTTGTACCCTGTTAGCTTACTCTTTTCTCGGATTTCCACCTGGCTCACTCCCTTATCTCCTTATAAATTACTATTTTCCTGACCCTTCTACAGGAAATAGCAATCTCCCCAGACCACGCCCACTGTCCCTGCCCTCTTCACTGCTTAATTTCCCCCACCACAGACCTTACGACTGCCTGCATGCTATAAATGTATTCATTCTCTGTCTTTCCAACCTGAGCGGCAGAATCACTGTTTTGTTTACTGCTGGATCCCAGACTCCTGAAATGCTTCCTGGCACACAGGAAATACTCAATAATTGAATAAATAAGTTTATGTTATCTATTGAGTGATGGATCAACAGGTAGCTAATGTTTTCTTTCAGGGTTACCAATTCTGTATACATATGAGGTCAAATAATTCTTCCAACAACCTTGTGGGGTTGGCCCTATTATTACCCTACTTTGAAAATGAGGGAAACTGAGGGACAGAAAGGTTGGGAAACTAGGAGTAAAAAAGCAGGCAATCTTTAAAATAAAATAATGTCCTCACATATTCTCTCACAACTACTATTTATTTATTAGCCCTTTTTATTTTTTATTTTTTGAGACATGATTTCGCTAAATCACTAAATTGCCCAGACAGAGCTCGAATTTGTAATCCTCCTACCTCAGCCTCCCAGAACCCTGGGATTACAGGCAGGTACTGCCCTACCCTCCACCCCCAGGTTATAACTGCTCTTAACTGAGTGTTTGCCCTGGGCCAGGCATTCTGCTCTGTGTTACATGTGTCATCTCCCTACAGAGGGAAGGTGATTATGTCCATGTTCCCAAGGAGAAACTGAGAAGCAACACCTCTTGCCCAAGGTCACACACAAAACAAGGGCTTGGTCAGGCTGGGATGGCCCAGTGGCAGCAGGGGACCCAGCAGCAGGGGACCCAGTCCAGACTTTTTCACCCCCTCCCCTCCCATGCCTTACCTTTCGCTTGACAAACTTGTCCCAGTAGTTGCTGGGGAAGGACCTGCCAAGAGAGAGCCCCTGTGAGATGCTAGGGCAGGAGGGGACAGAGGTACAGCCAGGCCAAGGCGGCTTGAAATTTCAGTGCTTTCTTCTTTTCTTTTCCCTTTCTTCCCTCCTCCTTTCTTGCTTTCTCTCTGTCTCTGTCTGTCTGTCTCCCCCTTACCCCCTTTAAGGCACTGTCTCAGTGTGTTGTCCAGGCTGGCCTGGAACTCTTGGGCCTCTGAATGGACAGGGCTACAAGTGTTGGGTACAGGTTCATTTGGTTCAATATCAGGGTCCCTGTACTGTGAGGACTTTGCTGTGTTTGGTGGGACCAAATGAGGCAGGGATCTTGCAGTCAGAGCCAGCAGTGAAATAAGGCACCAGAATTGTCCTTAACAGGGAGGTTTTGTGCACAGATGGCAGGGAGAACCTGAGTAGCAGCCTGACCCAGGCTAACTCCACTGAAATGGTCTGCTGTTTCTCACATGGCCAGCAGGCCAGCTGGCCTTCCTTCCTTCCTTCCTTCCTTCCTTCCTTCCTTCCTTCCTTCCTTCCTTCCTTCTTTCCTTCTTTCCTTCTTTCCTTCTTTCCTTTCTCTCTTCCTTCCTTCATCCTTCCTTCTTTCTTCTTCCTTTCTTCTTAAAGTGCTGGGAATTGAATCCAGGACTCAAGTACTCCAGCACTAAGCTATATCCCCAGATGTTTATTTTATTTTATTTGATGATTCTGGCCTTGGACTTACCAGTTTTCCCACTGACAAGTTGGTAGCTTAACATCTTGGCAAGGTAGCAAGGAATGCAGGGGTGGATGGGAGATTATTAGGAACCCATAGATTGAGAAGGCTTTGAAATATTTCAGTTCCCTGCACTTCCTACCCCTTCTGATGCTTGGATTGTCATTGATTAGTCCAGGGGAGACCCTCCTAGCAGGCTCCTTGTTCCTTTCAGCATGTCACTTTTCACGGAGTGTCTACTTTCTGGCCCACCTGGCCCATCCTGTATTTTCCTGCCCCAGCCCTGAAAACGTTTATTTCTCCAGGGAGCCTGCTTCCGCCTCCTTTTTTTTTTTTTTTTGTACTGGGAATTGAACCCAGGCTTTTATACTGAGCTACATCCTCAGCCCTTTTTTATTTTGGGATGATCTCCCTGCCTCAATCTCCCAGAGTGCTGGCATTATAGGCATGTGCCACCATGTGCAGCACTGTTCCTTTTCATGGGAAATGGTATTTAAGAGTCTAGGTTTCAGACAGATACTGTTTTAATTCACTCATTAGTATTTTTGCAGTACTAGAGACACCTTGCATATGCTGGGCAGGTGCTCCACCACTGAACTGCATCCTCTGCCTCCAGACACTATTTTATTTATTTATTTATTTATTTATTTATTTATTTATTTATTTTTGGTACTGGGGATCAAATTCACAACCTCATGCTTGCCAGGCAGGAGCTTACACCACTGAGTTAAATCCCCAGCCCTATTTATTTATTTATGGTACTGGGAATCGAACTCATGACCTTGTGCTTGCCAGACAGGGGCTGTGCCACTGAGCTATATCCCTTGGCCCCCAGACACTATTTTAAGCAGCTCCTTCTCCCTGTGTCTCTGTAAGCATATGTTCCTGAAACCCGGTAGGTTAAAGGTAGTTTTGACAGTGACAATGTATGTAGGATGTGCTTATCTCTCTTCCTTGTTGTGCAAAATCTTTCACTGGCCAAGACCCATAATAAGACACCCCATACGATGGGGTCCCTCTTTACAAACACATGAACTGGGCCTGATGGGGAATGGAGAGGGCTGGGGGTGCAGGGTGGGGTCCTCATATGCACTTTTCCTTTAAAACCCTAATGTAGTCTTGTTTCTCGCCCCCAAGACTTTTTTTTTTTTTTTTTTTGGTACCGAGGATCGAACTCACAACCTTATGCTTTCCAGGCGGGCGCTTAAGCCACTGAGCTAAATCCCCAGCCCTACCCTCAAGGCTTTAAATGCAGGTACCCTAACCCACCCTAGAGGTTCTGATCCAGTGAGGCTGGGGTGGGGCCTGGGAACCTCTCTCCAAACCCAGAACCCTCAGCAGAACACTACTGCTCAGGAAAGGGGTCTGCTTTGCGGAAAGGATCTGGGCCTAGACTGGTCTGGAAATCCAGCCCACTCCCCCTACACCCCTGAGGTGTGGCTGGTCCTTACGGTGTGTTGAGCACCAGGCGGTCCCACTGCCCCTTCACATCGTCATCCTCAGGCTGCTCTGTGATGTACAGGCCATCAAACTCCAACTTTCGGGCCAGCTCCTTCTCCCGCTTGAAGATCACCAGGGGCACCTAGATTGAGGGGGCAAAGGGTGAATGTCAGACACCTTGGTGAAGCTACCACCTCTGCAGAAGCCATGAGATTTCTCTGGAGCCTGCGTGAGACCTTATGTTAGAGGAGCTTCCCGAGGGGTCAGAACTGAAATAGGGACACAGGCAGGGAGTTAAGGGTGGTCACTGGCAGAGGGTCAGACCAAGATGGGAGGAAAACAGCTGTGGTGTACAGTGCAGGCCCAGGGCAGGCTGGCACTTCCCAAGGCATAGAGGTCCCACATGAGACCCCGAGGAAGGCTAAAACAGAAGCAGGTAGAAGATGGTGGTAGAAATGCAGCAAAGCACTGCAGACAGTGGGCACAGCATGCACAAAGCTTAAAGTCAGAAGAGCTCTGATGATTCTACAGTAAAATGACAGAGTTTATTTCCTGAAACTGCCAGATCTCATGGAACCCAAACTGATACTGTCATGCCAGGTCTATGGGGTATCACAAACCTTGGGCTGGTCTGATATCAGAACCCACATCGCTGTTAGCATCCAGGTTAGAAGACCACAGCACACCTGAGAGATCTTAATTCACCAAATGACTAACATATAGAAAATAATATTCCCAATGAGATTTGCCTCTGAATCCAAAAATTAACAGTCACATGTGCATGGCACAGAAAGTCCCAGACTTGGCCCCTCGGCTGTGATCTGCATCAGTTCCCAACTGCAATATTTTCTTGCTGAAGCTCCCAGTCCTTACCCAACTGCAAGCCCCTGCCTCAGGCCCTGGGCCAGATCCCCTCAGCCAGTGCCCAGGTTCCTGCTCTCCGAGTCCCTACCCTGGCACATGGCCATGACCCACCTTGAGGCAATTGTAGCCAATGATGCAGAGAAAGGCCACCAGCGTGTGCAGCAGGCTGAGGCACCGCAGAGCAGGTTCCATATAGCCCGTGCTCTCCTCCAGGAAGTAGTATACCATGTTGTCGTCCTCATCGCCCTCTGCCTCCTCACCAGCACCTGAGCCCCAACCCGAGCCGCCACCAGATCCTGCACCTGACATGTCCCCAGCTGCTGAGCCCTCCATATCGTCCTCCCCTGGTGGAGAGTCTGAGACCTGAAGTAGGGCAGAGATGAATCAGGGCAGGGATCCTGGTGTCCTGGTACGTGGTCTCGCTACTCAGAATCCATTTACATAATTAGCAACCTCCATTCTTGAGGCTGGACACAGCCCCTCTCAGACACATAGGCTTGAGCTGTCAATCAAGACTAGTGCCAGGCCCAGGACCCTAGTTAGCCAGTCAGATTCTGTTCTGTTCACTGAACAGAGGAGGACTGAAAACAGAATAGACTGTCTTGATGGTGGGACCCTAAAGACAATAGCCATTAATAATAATAAAATCAAGAGGACCAGTAGCTAACATTTATACCGTATGAACTTTTTTTTTTGGTTGTACTGGGGATTGAACCCAGGGCCTTCACATTGAGCTACATCCCCAGCCCCCACCCCTTTAAACAGGATCTCACTAAGTTGCTACATTGCCCTGTGTGGGCTCTGACACTTGATTCCCCTGCCTCAGCCTCCTAGAGTGCTGGGATTACAGCTATACATTACCTTGCCTGGCTATACAGTAACACTTCTTAAATGTCTGAAGTTCCAAGTGCTTTGCATGTGTTCACTCTTTTTTTAATTGTCATAGTTCTAAGAGGTAGACATGGTTACTACCCCATTATTTAGGTGAGGAAACTGAGGCATAGGGAAGCACCTTTCCTATTATCTAGCTGGTGAGTGATGAAGCCAGGACTTGATCCCACAGAAATCAAGATCTCTGTCTATCCTGCTGCTTGTCCTGTTATCTAGACCCCTGGCAAGACCCTGAGTGTCCCTTTGCCATTCTGATGCCGGGTTCTCAGTCCTTTCCCGACATCCTGTGAGTGGCCCACTTCCTCCTCCCCACATGCCTCTTTTGCTGAGGCAAAGCAGTGTGGTGTCCTGGGGGGCAAGAGGCTGCACCTAGGCACAAGACTGGCAGGTGGCTGCTCTAATTCCCGCAGCCTCAACCATCTGTCCCAGATGGACATGAATGCTCCCAACCCAGATACCCAGCCCAAAGCCTCCTAAGAAGCTGAGCCCAACATCTTGCCCCTGAGCTGTAGCAGCCTAAGAACCACTGGGGACCTGAGACTCGCCCCACAGCCTGGATATGGGTTGATCCCTCCAGCCCCACGTGATGAGCACCTTATAAAACAGCAAGATGAAGTTGATGGCAAACGCCAAGAAGAGGGCCAGGAATCGCAGTGTGTAAAAGTTCCGGGACAGGTAGTTCTAAGAGTGGGCAAGAAAGACAGAGATCATGGTCTGGCCTCTTCCCTAGAGAATCCAGCCCAGCATTCAACCACAACCAACACACCACCACTCCCCCCCCATCATCATCTTATTATTATTATTATGATTATTGGGCTGGTGATTGAGTCCATGGCCTTCACACAGAGCTACATCCCCAGCCCTTTCGAAAATTTTTATTTTGGGACAGGGTTTTGCTAAGAGGGTTAAGTGGCCAAGAAGAGGGTCATGAATCACACAGCATGTAAAAGTTCCAGGACAGGTAGTTCTAAGAGTGGGTTGGGCTTGAACCTGAATTGTATTCCTTCTGCCTCGGCCTCCCAGAGTCCTGAGATTACAGGTCTGCATCACCATGCCCTGCTCAGCCTCCTACTTATTGAATGCCTACTGGATACCAAGCCCTGGGATAAGCACTTTATATGCATGAATTTGCTATGAAGTGGGTGCTGCTGTTATGTTCACCTTGCAGATGAGGAAACTCAAAGCTCAGGGAGGTGGTGTCTTGCTCGAGGTCACATAACTAAGGAGTTGTGGACCCAGTTTTTCGTTGTTTTGTGTGTATGTGGTATTGATGGAACCCAGGGCCTCACACATTCTAGGCAAGTGCTCTACCACTGACCTGCATCCCCAGTCCACACTCCTTTGTTTTTTAAATTTTGAGACAGGTCTTGGTAAATTGGCCAAACTGGTCTTGAACTTGTAATCCTCCTGCCTCTGCTTTCCAAATAGCTGGGACTACAGGCACATGCCACCATAGCCAGCCACAAATGAGCTCTTGCACATGAACTTGAGTTTGAAGCCAGGGCAGGGAGGAGCAATACATGTGTGTATGAGGGGTTCCCCCCAGAGAGGATGTCTCAGCACATGTTGCTGAGGACTCACCAAGAACTTCACCCTCTGCACTTCTAGCTCCCCCCAGAATTCCATGCCGGCACCTCCAGCTTCCTCTTTCTTTGGAGGAGGAGGAGGTGCTGTCTTCTTGGGGGGTTCTGGTGGGGGCTCAGGGGCTTCTTCCTTCTCCCCATTTTCAGCACTGCAAGGTAGGACACAGGAAGAGGTCAAGAGGCACTAGGGGAATTCATTTACTCAGGGCCACTCACTGGGCCCACCCCATGCCTGGCCCAAGTCTGAATGGTGCTAGGGACACAGGGTAGTGTGACAACTTCAGGCCCTGCCCTCATGGGGCTCTAGTCCAGTGGAGTGGAATGGTCCTGGCTGGGTTGGGGTGGGGTTAGGGGAACCTGGAGGAGACATCTGCCTAACTTAGGAGGGCCTGAGTGTCAAAGGAGACTTTCTGGAGAAAGAGACACAAGGACGATGAAGACACATGAAACACAGGGAAGGTGTTCAAGCAGGGGAATGGCACAGAGAAAGGTCTGTTGCTAAGAGGACGCTTTCAGTCTCTGCTGTGCCCAGTCTGGATCAGGGGATGCTGAAGTCACAGGTGACCAGCACAGCTTCAGGCCTTAAGCTCAGAAGGCTCCCAGTCCAGGAGGAGGCAGTGACAGGGGCAGGCCCTTTCTGTGCAGAAGCACTCACTCAGCTTTCTCGGGTTCGGGCTCGGGCTCGGGCTCTGGAGGCAGCTCCTCCTCTTCTCCATCCACCTGGAGACAGGGTACATGGCTAAGCCTTTGGGGCTGACCCTCCAGTTCCTGTCAGTCCCTCTTCTTCTTTCTCCCCACTCCTGCCCCACCAGAAGAAAGTGGGGCTATGACTCCCCTTGTACAGGTGGGAAACTGAGGCTCAAAGAGGTGAGCACACACTGGGAAGAGTCAGGCTGACCCCAAAGCGAGCTTTTGTCTCCCCTGGTTTCTCATCATCTTAACAACTGCAAGCCACTATGACAGTCACACAGCACCATGGGCCTAAGAACATTTCAGGGCATTTTCCACATAGGCTGCTGAATTACCCACAACCATGTGTGTCTCTGAGGGTCTTTTCCTTGACAGAGTACTTGACCCTGTTTTCTTGAGTCTCTATTTATTCACTTTGCAGTGGTAGGAATACTATACTAGAGATTGAATCCAAAGCCTTTACACTGAGCTACATTCCCAGTCCTTTTTTCATTTATTGTTTTGAGACAGGGTCTCACTAAATCACTAACTTTCCCAGGATGGGCTCAAACTTAAAATCGTCCTGTCTCAGCCTCCCAGAGTGCTAGTATTACAGGCCTGCACGGCCATACTCCACTTCCCTGAGTTTTGATCCCTTCTCTCACTTATCTCTGGATCCCCATGACTGCGGCTCCAGGCCTTTCTCCCACACACTGAAGCTTTCTCCAGGTGACCATGGTCTCTGTCTCTGTGTCCCTCTGAGGTCTGTCTCATGGCTCCCCGGTCTGCCCCCTTTCTGGCCCTTCCTCCTCGCCCTGCAAGCATCTCCGCCCACCCAGTCTCCTGTTCCCTCCTACTCTCCTCTCCACACTCTGACGCCCCCATCTGCTTTCTCACCCCCAGCTTCCTCTTGAGTATTGGGGAGCCCTCGGGCGTGGGTGGCTCCACTGGAGTGGTGTCACCCATGTCCCCAAGGCCACCAGCCCCTTCGGGACGGAAGGGGCTTCCATCGGCCACTGCCACGGCCCCCTCAGCGCCGCCCGGCCCTGCTTCATCCGATGCGACCTCCTCGTCCCCGGCACCCTCTGCGGCATCGCCCTCGCCTTCACCAGCGCCCTCGCCGTCCGCGTCGCCGCCGGGCCCGGTCGGCTGCTCGCCGTGCACTTCGTCGCTGGTGGGGTCGGGCATGCCCGCCAGCAGCTCGGTCACGGTCACCTTCTTGGCACTGTCCACGAGGCCGCCGCCGAAAAGCGAGCCCCAGAGCAGGCGCAGCGCGCCCACCGCCGCCCCCGCGCTCGCCGCCCCAGCGCGCGCCAGCACCGCCCAAATGAGCGCGGCGACCGCGGTGGCCGCCTCGCGCGCCGTGAGCTTCCGCAGCCGCCGCACGCGCCGCCGCAGGCTGCGGTAACTGAGGCCGCGCAGTGCGCGCGCCGCAGCCGCCGCCAGCCGCGCTGTGGCCCCCGCTGCCACCGTGCCCGCCGCGCCCTCGGCGCCCCCTGCGCCCTCCTCTGCCGCTTCGGCGCCCGCCTCGGCTACGCCCTCGTCCTCGTCCTCCTCTGGCTCGCCCTCGGGCTCCGAGATCTGCGCGGCGATCTGCATCTCGAATATGGTGTCCTCGCAGAAGCTCACGAAGAGCTCCATCTTCTCCGCCTCGCCGCCCTCGTTCACCACGTCGAAGATGAACTGGCGCTTGGACTCCTTCACCTGCAGCGCGCGGAGGGGGCGCGAGGGGGCACCGTCAGTGGGGTCAGAAGGCGACACCAGGGCGCGAACAGTTAGGAGCAGGCACGTTCCAAATGCACGAACACGATCGTGACCATTATTGCTGTTAGAAGTTCGGGTCTCTCTGTGTTGTTCAGGTTGACCTCGAACTCCTGGGCTCAAACGATCCTTCTGCCTTAGCCTCCCAAGCACCTGGGACTATAAGTGAGCCATCACGCTCAGCCTAAAAATTACTAATAGCAAACACATATAGCCCTCGCTGTATGTGGCTTCATAAGCTGTAATCAGGGCAGATCCTGAATCGAGCTTTTTTTTTTTTTTTTTTTTTTTTTTACATACAACTCGTATAAATTTTCCAAAGCACCTTTGGAACAAGGGCAATAGTCTCTACTTTTATAGGCAGAAAAATGATGGCCCAGCAAGTCACTTGCCCAGAGTGATACAGATGAGAGGTGACAGATGTAGGAGTCAAACTTAACACACTGGCTTTAAAATCACGTTTTTAGTTATTTCCAGATCACACGCAGAATGGCTGAGAAAAGTTTTGAAGCCAGGATGCCGGGGTTCAAATCCTAATCAAATCCTAATTCAAATTCCTAATAGTTGGGTGATTTTGACTGAACTCTCTGGGCCTCAGTGTCTGCCTCTGTAAAATGGGCATGATAGTGGTCCCTGTGTCACAGAGTGTGAGGGTGAGATGCCGACTGAGTGGAAGGGCATTCCACACCTAATAAATGCTATGTGGTGTCATCACCATGAGCACACGCCTAATGCTTGAGGATATCAGGAGAGTGGGAACGGGAAGGGGTAGCAAGAGGAGTGGGTGCCTGAAGGAGCAACAGGAAGGGAAAATGAGGGGCAAGGGGAGGGGAGGGGTTCCCATGGTGTGGCAAGCACGGATGTACAGGGCTTCCTGCAGATGCGAGGATGTGCAGACTTCCTGGGTGCAAGGATAGAGCAACCACACATGGCCCAGATGACAAGTGAATGTGCAGTGCTGCCCAAGGGAGACGAGGAGTGTGCATGCTCCTGAAGGCTCCTGTGGAACATGAGGGGGCACCAGGGACTGGGAGGAATGAGTGTGTACAGAGGACAGGCATGCGAGGTCCTGGGATGATGTGAGAATGGGGGAGTGTGACTGTGCAAGGGAAGCAGGAGCCGGTGTAAGAGGGCCTAGAGCACAAGGGCATGGCTCTGTGTGGAACAGAAGTCCATGTGTGCATGAGCCAGGGTCCCTGAGGAGAGTTAGGAGGGGCTCAGTGGCTAAGGAGGTAATGAGTGTGCAAGCCATGTAGGCTATGAGTGTGATACAGGAAGGAGTGTGCACGAGCACATGTGCAGAGAGGATTGTTCAAGGCAGGACATGTGGCTCAGAGGTAGAGCACTTGCCTAGTATGCACAAGGCCCTAGGTTCAGTCCCCAGGACCACCAAAATGAGAGGACTATGCAGCCGCTGGGGGCATCTGAGGAGCAAGATGAGTGCAAGGGCTTGCAAGGGGGTGTGCAAGTGTGGTGTGCTGGGTGCCAGGGCCCAGGAGGCCACCAGGGTGACAGAGGCAGGTGTGAGGGCTGGGGGGAGTGTGAGAGAAGTGAGGTGGGAACCACAGGTGAGCTAAGTGCACAAGGCCAGGGCCATGTGAGTGCACTGTTTTTGCAGTACTGGGGATTGAACCCAGGGCCTTCACACTGAGCTACATCCCAAGCCTGTTTTAAAATTTTTTAAATTTTGACAATAGGTATGGTGGTGCCCCCCTACAATCCCAGCACTTGGGAGGCCATGACAGAAGGATCGTCAAGAGGTTGAGGCCAGCCTAGACTACACAGTGAGCTCAAGACCAGCCTGAACTACATAGTGAGATCCTGACTCAAAAATAAAGAAATTTAATAAAAATTTGTTTTGAGACAGGGTCTCACTAAGTCATTAAA
The DNA here is from genome assembly GCA_004027455.1 of Hydrochoerus hydrochaeris. NCBI lineage: Eukaryota > Metazoa > Chordata > Mammalia > Rodentia > Hydrochaeridae > Hydrochoerus > Hydrochoerus hydrochaeris. The sequence continues at coordinate 76,726 of PVLA01003396.1, forward strand.
TGGCCCAAACAGCTTGAATTTGGTGGTTCTCCTGCCTGAGCCTCACAGAGTGCTAGGATCAAAGCTCCATGGCTGGCCATGAGTGTATTCTTGGGGTACATCAGTGTGTTGGGGCCACTCACGAGTTTGTGGGCTGGACATGGCAGGCCTGGGCTGCTGAGGACAACAGGGCCCTGGCAGGTGTATTTGGGAGACTGGTCCAAGTATACCTGGATAATCGTGGTTATGCCAAGGATACAGGGAGGATGGATGAATGAGACACACCAGGGCTGCACAGGGCACACTGGCATCCTCAGGGTGAGTGTGCAAGAGGTGTGCACCCACATGTTGGCCTAGAATAAGTGTAGGTGACAACATGTACTAAAATTTCAGATGGAATTTGGGAGCTGGCATGGTGGCACATGCCTGTGATCCCAAGACTTAGGAGGCTGAGGCAGGAGGATCACTATGAATTTGAGGCCAGCCTGGGCTACATAGTGAGTTCAAGGCCAGCCTGAATTACACAGAGAGACCCTGTCACAAACCAAAGATACTTGGGAGTACATGTGGTTCCGGGGCCAGCATACCAGGGCACTTCAGAGCCCCAAAGTATGTGTGTGAAAAAGTAGGCACAGAGTCAGATGGAGGCACCCTGGGAGATTCTAGGAAGGTGAGCAAAGAGTGTATAGCCACATGGGTTCAAGTTCATGAGCAGTTTGCTGTGGCTGATCATGGCTCTAAGAGCATGCCAGTGCTCCTGGGGTGAGTGTGCAAGAGGTAGAGCGTGTGAGCAGCCAAAATGAGGGCACAAAAAGCTGTTGTTGCATGCACAAGGGTTGTGCTTCCTGGCGTGGATCAAGTCTACAAGAGGTGGGCATGGTGAGGAGGGGACAGGCCAGGTCACCTCAGGATCTATAAAACCTCTACAAAAGTTGGGCATGGGTTGCCAGAGCAAAGCAAGGGCTCACCGATGTGCAAGGCGTACACGGCCCCGTGTGGGGTCCAAGAGGGCAAGGAGTGAGCGGGCTCCGCAAGGTGAACATGCGCATGCGCAGGCCTACACACCTGGGGCATCTCCCACTGCGCACGGTTGGTCTCTGAGATCTCGAAGTAGACACGCTCAATGCGGCGCGAGGCGCCCATGATCTCGATGCGCCCCAGGTAGGGCCGGAAGTAATCAAGGATGCTCTCGGCCAGCTCCAGGAAGTTGCGCAGACGCGGATCGTGTGGCACATGCTCTGACAGGTTGGTCAGCAACACCGCCACGTTGAAGCCGATCTCACGGGCTGGCTCCTGGAAACGGTTGGCAAACTCCTCACAGTTGATCATCTCGTTCTCATCTGCTTCGGAGCACGAAAGCAGGAACTGGATTTCCGGCCCAGTGAACTGTTTCTGGCTGTCCATGGCCTGGGGGTGGGCAGGGGAGGTCAGTGCAGTGGCCTCAGAACCTCAGTGCTCTTCTTAAACTATCTGTGGACTTTACACAGAAAAATCCAGAATCGGGTATTGGGCACCTGACGCTGTACCAGCAGGACGGCACAGGGGAAGCTGCACCAACTGTCCAAATACTGAAGTGCGGCTGGGCTGAGCTTGGTGGTGCACACCTATAATCCCAGCAGTTGGGGGGGCTCGGTTGCTGAGGTAGAAAGATTGCAAGTTTGAGCCCAGCTCGGGCAACTTAATCAAGACCTTATCTCAAAACAAAAAGGGCTGGGGATGTAGCTCAGTGTGATGGCCCTGGGTTCAATTCCCAGTATCTTAAGAAAAAAAAAAAAAAAGAAAGAAAAAATAAAACCTGAGTGATCACCCACTGTAGGACACATTCTATTTTCACAGATGGTAAAATGTGGCCAATACCCCACTTTTTTGTTCCATTGCTTCATCCTCCCCACTGGTAAGCACTATCCTGGTATGAAACTTCCTGAACATGTGTCACCAATTCTCCCTGTGTCTAGTCATTGCCCACAGAAAAATATACAGTAATCCTATGCATATTTTTATTTAGAGAATCCTTATGATCACGTAATTTGACACTTGGTTTTTTTTCATTCATTTGTATGTTTTCAGTGTTGACAGACACACAGAGCGAATGAATTCATTTTCACTGCTGTGTAATATTTCCATTTTATATAACACTACTATTCTGGTGACAAACAAAATTTAAGTTGTTGGTAGCCTTTTGTGGTTCTGTCACATTTTACACACAAAACATTCATGGAACATACAACACCGCTCATGGAACATTTCTGTGCTGATTTATCATGCATTTTGCAAGTGGCTCTCAAGGCAGTTTTTCAAATATTCTTGACCACACTGGCAATAAGAATGCATTTTTTACTGTGACTCAGAAAAAGAAAAACACACTTTTTTGACTTTTGACTTTCACAACACACTTTTGACTTCTGCTGTGCATTACATTCTGCAGTGTTCTCTTTTCTTTTTAAAGATACTACTCGTGGTGGGTGTGTGGCACGTGTCTGCAGTCCCAGCTCTCCAGCAGATTGAGGCAGGAGAATTGTCAAGTTCGAGCTCAGCCCGAACAACTTGGTGATTTAGCAAGACTCTGTCTCAGAAAATAAAAAGGCTGGGAGTGGAGGTCACTGTGAAGGTCCTGGATTCAATTCCCAGTACTGTATAGAAAATAACAGCAAAAAAGATGCTGGTCATGACTTACCAAATTAATTTCATGACCTACACATGGGTTGCAAAATGCAGCTTGAGAAATGCTGCTCTGGGGGCATGAACAAAGGAGAAATGCTCTGGCTCTAAGGAGTGCTTTGTGAACAGCCAAGAGCTTTGCAAAATGTTTTCTAAATGAGTAATATGCTTTGCAAATCATGAAGGGCTCTAAAAACCACAGAGAGTGTCGACCTAATCACACAGGAACTTCTACCTCGCTCACTCGCCTCTCACCATGCTGAGAGGTGACACACTCTCTCTCAAAGCCCACCCTCCCTAGGCCTGAGATCCCTTCCCTCCATTCATGTCTGACTCTGTTCTTGTGATCTGCTGATCTCTATCATTGCCCTTGTTCCCGTGCCCTTCCTTTGAAATGCCTTCTCTGACTGCTGTCCATTTCTTTTGCTGGAGTCTCCTCCTTCTCTTTCTTCTCCAGATCTCTAAAGGCAAAGGTGGGGCAGTAGAGGGGGGTTAGGTGTTATATACCCTTTCTCTCATACTGGGAATTGAACTAAGGGCCTTTGCACTGAGCTACATCCCCAAGTCTTTCTTATTTTTTATTTTGAGAAAGGGTCTCACTGAGTTACTAAATTGCCCAGGTGGGGCTCAAACTGTTCACCCTCCTGCTTCAGCCTCCCAGGTTGTTGGAATTATACATGTGCACCACCATGCCCAGCTGCATCCCCTTCCTGAGACACACACTTTCATGCAAGTATCGCTGAGCCTCCAAGCTGTGAGTGCCACCCTACAGTGATTGTCAAGTCTATATTCAGCCCTGACTACTGTGCAGAACCCAGACTTTAATGGCTGAAGCTCAACATTTCTTTATGGATATCTCTCCCCAGACAGAAATGGCCAGAACTCAACTTTTGATTATAAAATCTATCCTCCCACAGTCTTACCCATCTCAGGAATCACATCCTCACCCACCGGTGCTTCAGTTAAAATCTTTGAGTCATCCCTGATTCCTCTCCTCTGTCTCACCACCCACATGTGATTCCTCAGTACATCTGTTAGCTCTGCTTTCAGAATAGATCTAGGGCCCACCCACTCCTGCCCCTTCACAGCCCTCACCCTCGTGCCACGCAGTGACCACCGCAGCAGCCTCTTCCCTAGATTCCCAGATTCCTCACTGTCCCTGAATGTAATGAGAGGAGCCCTGTAAGCTACCTGCTGCAGGTCACCTCCCTTCTCTAGACTTTTTTGTCCTCTTCAGACAGGGTCTCATTACATTGTTCAGGCTGGACTTGAACTTGCAAACCTCTTCCTCACCTTCCTGGAGTGCTAGGATCATATATGTGTGACACCATGCCAAGTCAGAATTTTCCCTTTGCTCCATCTCATTTGGGTTAGAAGTCAAAGTTCTCCCTGCAGCCAGCCAGGCCCTGCATGTTCCACAGTTTACCTCCTCCTCGACCGCCTCCCCAGCCACAGAAATGGGCCTCCTTTCTGCTCTCGTTCCCATCTTTCAGCCTGTACACTTGCTGTCCTCTTTGCTTGAGACCCTACAACTTCCCCAGCCGGCACGGAACCTTTGAGAGCTCGGCTTCTGCTACCCATCCCCAGTCCACACAGCTCACTTGCTGCTTACAGCCAGCTTCTGCCACCTCCTGCACACTGCAGATCATGGCCTGCGCTTATTTATTTGGAGTTATTTTCCCTCACCTCCCCCCACTGGCCCCCACTTGGAGGTGACAGGAGTCTAGCTCACTGCTGTGCCCTCAGGATGAGGGTACACTTGACACCTAACAGTTGTGCAGCCAGTGCTGTCATCTGGTGACTATCCCCAAAGGCTGGTGGATTAAAGCCTGGCTCACAGGTGGCGCTATCAGGAGGAGCTGTGAATCTTTGGGGAGGGGGATGGCTAGCAAGAGGTCCTTAAGGGGAATTGTAAAGTATGTGCCACCAAAATAAGAGTTTGGACATACTAAGTTATATGTATTTCTTTTTACTTATAAACGTAGCTACACTGCTGGGCATGGTGGCACATGCCTGTAATCCTAGCATTCATAGGAGTAATCTCAGGAGGCTGAGGCAGGAGGACCACCACAAATTCAAGGCCAGCTTGGGCTACATAGTGAGCTCAAGGCCAGCCTGAACTGCATAGTGAGAACCTGTCTAAAAAAAAAAAAAAAAAGATTGTAGGCCAGGGATTTAGCTCAGTGGCACAAGCACCTGCCTGGCAAGTGCAAGGTTGTGAGTTTGATTCCTGGTACCAAAATAAATAAATAAATAAAAATAAACTAAGTGGCTGCTGGAGCACTTTAAATGCTGCACGGTGCTCATCATGTGTTTCTGCTGGCAGTGCTGTTTTGCAGGGTCACTATCTAGGTTGTCAGAAGATAAACTACGAGGACAGAGAAAGAAAAAGTGGCTGTGGAAACCAATGGGTTAAAGGATATTTAAGGAAACATCTACCAACTGCAATGGGTGGACTTTGTTTGGATCCTGATTCAAAGAAACTGCAAAAAATAACCATGTGGGCTGAATCTGTGGCTCAGTGATAGAGCTCTTGCCTTGCATGCACAAGGCCCCGAGTTCCATCCCCAGCACCACAAAAAAAGAAAAGAAAAAAAAAGGAGAAAAAGAACTATGTGACAATTGAAAATTTGAACACCGTCTAGGTATTTCATTAATTGTGGATACTTCCTGTTTTGTTTCTGTTGTTTTGTTTTTGGTTAGGTGTGACAATGCCATTGTGCTTTTTCAAATGCAAGGAAAATCACATAAGACCACTCATGCCACGTGAGTGGAGCTATGAAGTGTGTAGAACAGGTGAGTTCACAGACACAGAAAGTTCCACCCAGGGGCTGGGGTGGAAACTGGGAAGTGACTGCCAAGGCTATGATGGTTCTTTTTTGAGACGGTTAAAATGTACCAAAATTAGACTGTAATGGTAGCAGTGCAACTTGGCAAATACACTAAATGCTATTGAACTGTACATTTTACACGGGTGACTTTAATGGAAGTAAATTTTATCTCAGTGAAGATGCTTTTATTAAAAAAGAAGCCATAGCTTTTATTAAAAAAGAAGCCATAGGTTTATAATTCCAGTACTCCTGGGAAGCTGAAGCAGGAGGATCACAAATTTGAGCCCAGCTTGGGCAATTTAGTAATTTAGCAAGTCTCTGTCTCAAAACAGAAAAATTTTAAAAAGGTTGGGGATGTAGTTCTGTGTGAAGGCCTTGGGTTCAAACTACAATATCTCAGTAAATAAACAAACAAGTTTTCTTTTTCTTTTGGTGCTGGGGATTGACCCAGGACACTACACATGCTAGACAAGTGCTCTACCAGCACATCCTTAGCACTTAAAAAGAAGTCTTCTAATTAAGAGATGCAAAGAAAAATATTTGCAGGTTTAAAAAAAAAGAGAGAGAGAAAAAAACCTTAACAGTGCTTACTAACCAGGAATAAATTAGTAAGCTACCATATGGCTTCAATCATCAGAAAGTTTCATTTTGTTTGGTTTAGTGCTGGGGATTGAACCCTGTCCTCACACATCCGGGGTAAAGGCTCCACCACTGAGCTCCCACAAAGGGTTCTCGAACCCACAGGAGCTGTTTCAGGCTCTCTGAAGACTTCACCAATGGAGACATGCTTTGTACATTGTCAAGAAATCCTGTTGCCCAGGATTAGAGAACACTGGTGTACCGTTCACGAAGAATCGCACAGGAATGAGATGCAGAGAAAACACCTGGAGAGAAGTCCAGCTCAGCAGGGTGCTGGCAGCCTTCGGAGAGGTTGGAGAGCAGGAATGGGGATGGGACCAAAGTGCCCTCAACTTTTTTTTTTTTTGGTACAGGGGATCGAACTCACGACCTTGCGCTTGCCAGGCAGGCTTATGCCGCTGAGCTAAATCCCCAGCCCAAAATGCCCTCAACTTTAGCCATAAGGTCTAATTTAGCAAGAGGAATATATTCATATTTAATTAGTATTACCTAGTAACTGTTCATTATTATAATTAGGTTAATTTTTAGCTAACTTTTAAAAGCTGAGTATAGTGGTACATGCTTATAATCTTAGCTATTTGGGAGGTTGAGGCAGTAGGATCACAAGTTCAAGATCAGCATGGCCAAGTTTGGAAGACCCTGTCTCAGAATTTAAAAAGGGCTGAGGATGCAGCGCAGAGTGCATGCCTGACATGTGCAAGGGCCTGGGTTCAACCTCCAGTATTGGAAAACAAAAAATAAAAATAAATAAAGTGGAGGTACATAAAAATCAAATATTCTGCATGACCAAAATATCACCATAAAAAAAGTCAAAATGATAGAGTAGAGCATGGTGGCACAGAGCAGAGGCTGAGGCAGGAGGATCACTGTGAGTTCAAGCCCACATAGCAAAACCCTGCCTTAAAACAACAAAAAACCCCAGAAAAACCAGGTGCAACTCTTAGCACTTATAAAGCTTTAACTAGCTTAATATATAAAGAACTCCTAGAAATCAAGAAGAATACCAATTTTCCAATAGAAATAAGCCAAGGAGCCAGGCACAGTGTGAATGCCTATAATTCCAGCACTTAGGAAGCTGAGGCAGGAAGATCACCACAAGTTTGATGCAGCCTGGGCTATATAGTGAGTTCCAGGCTAGGCTGAACTACAAAGTAAAACTATCTCAAAAAACTGCAAAGTAAATAAATAAATAAGCAGATGGAAGATATGGACAGTTCACAAAACAAGTAATACAAACGAAGTAACATGCAGAGAAACTTAACTGCACTCAAAATAGGAGAAATGGTAGTTAAAACTACACCTTAGTACCAATTTTCAATCAGACTGGCAAACAACCAAAGATTTGACAGTGTGGTCTGGTGGCCATGCTACAGAGAAACAGCCACTCCCCCATGACTGAAAGGAGAAGAAATGGAAGGAAATATCTGTCTAGATGACAAATGCATTATTTTGACCTTTATCCACCAGTCTCACTTCTAGTGTTATATTATCACAGTCTACATTGTAGTCAAAGCTGCCATGGACAGTCATGCAAGTTGCATACTGCACAAGGGCATAGATTATAACAGAGACAATGCATGTTTGTGCATGTATTATTGCAGAGTTCCAGAAAATGGAAATAAGTTTTTTTTTTAAATTTTGTATCAGGAATTGAACTCATGACCTTGCCAGGCAAGTGCTATGCCACTGAGTTACATCCCAGGCCCAGAAATAAGTATTATGAAGAAATGGCCAGCTATAATACCACTGTCCATGCAACACAGCAAGTGTCTTATCAACAGAGAGAGGGTAGGCTATAAGCCACGATAGACCCACAAAGTAGAGTACCAGACACCTGGGAAAAAGAATGAGAGAGCTCCTGTCTCTATAGACTGTTACTAACTAACACACATGAGTGATATAGTACCCAACCTACAGCACGAGAAGGGGGGGAGGGGAAGAACATTTGTACTTATATAAAAAAATGACAGTAATGCATTTTAAAAACTTGAGGGCTGGGGATATAGCTCGGCAGCACAGCACCTGCCTGGCAAGTGTGAGGTCTTGAGTTCGATCCCTGGTGCCAAAAACAACCAACCAAACAAAAACTCTACTAGAAGGGTTTACAGTAGGGAAAGTGAGGGAAAGATGGGCTGGGAAAGAGAGGGAGACTACTCAGTTGTTAAAATTATGCAAATAATTACATACTGAATGGTAAAACAAAGGTGTGTTTTCAGGTTGCAGACTGAAATTCCATGAATGCTAAGGTATGGCAATTTGTGTGCAACATCAAACCCCGTGATAAGGGAGCCCAGCGGGAGGCCCTGCACCATTTTTTTTAAGCAAATGACGCCAGATAACTGGGGCTCCTGCACGGGGCGCTGCTTCTCTTGCAGCACCCCCACCTCCACCTCCACCTCCTCCCAACCTCCTTGCCAGAGCCCAGCCCCAGGAGGTGCTCACTGCCACAGTACTCCCGGGAGCAGAGTGACAGGTGAATTTGGGGAGGGGCAGTGTATACTGGGGCTCTGCTGTCTGAATTCTGATTCCAGCTTTGTCCGTAGTGTTGCTGAGTGCCATTTGCTTTTTCTTTGTGGTACTGGGGGTTGAACTCAGGGCGTTTGCAGTGAGCTACATCTCCAGCCCCTTTATTTTGAGACAAGGTCTCCCTATGGCACTAAATTATCCAGGCTGGACTTGAACTTGTAATCTTTTTGCCTTGGTCTCTCAAGGTGCCAGGAATTACAGGCCTGTGCTATTGTGCCTGGTTAGGGGTGACCTTGAGCATGTCACTAGAGCTTCCTATGCCTTAGTTTCCACATATTTAACAGTGAATTGAAAGCAGTTCTTACCATCTAGCACTGGTATAAAGATCAAGTGAGCTAGATAGGTATGGTGGTACACACCTGTAATCCCAGCACTCGGGAGGCTGAAGCAGGACTATTGCCAAAAGTTTGAGGCCAGCCTGGACTACATAGTAAGACCTTGTCTAAAACAACACAAAACAAACCTCCCCCAAAATCAGTTGAGCTAATTCATTTCTACACAGGATCTAGTACAGAAAGAGAATATCAAAAATATTAGTTCTTCCTCATGAAAGTGAAGGGCTTAAGGCACAGTGACATATTCTCTTCTCTTCCTCTCTCTGTCTCTGTCTTTCTGCCACTGTCTCTTTGTCTCTTTCTCTTTGTTTCTCTGTCTCTCTGTCTCTCTCTCTCCCTATCTCTCTGTTTCCCTGTCTCTCTGTCTCTTTTTCTCTTCTCTCTCTGTGTCTCTGTCTCCCTGTCTCTCCACCGTGTGGGGATGGAACCCACAGCCTCCTGCGTGCTGGGCAAGTGCTGTACCACTGAGCCGCAGTGACCCTTGAGAGGCCAGAGAGCTGGGCTGTAAGGTGAGGTCCCAGGAAGGTGGAGGAGTAGGATAGCCCTGAGTTGGCTTTTGACAAAAAAATCTCTTCAACAAGTAAGAAGTGCATAAAATGTGAGGATTAGACAGCAGCACTGTAGCAATGTTCATTCCCTGATTTGCATAATTGCTCTGTGGTTATGTAAGGGAATGAACTTGTTCTCAGGAAATACACACTGAGATATTTAGAGGCGATGGAAATCACGCTGGAGTAAATGTGAGAAGTTAGGCAACATGAGCCTCGGGCACTCAGAAGGTGTATGCGCAAGTTGTGTGATCCGGTCTATGTTCCCAAGTTTATTTCCAAATACAGAGTTTAAAATGGAGATAGCAAAGCCCTGGCATGGATAGGGGGCAGTGACAGAATGTGGTTCATATGCATGTGGCCCTCAGTGCCAGCCCAGCATTTCCCCCTTCAAAAAAAAAAAGATCTGGTGCCAGGTGTGGCAGTGCACATCTGGAGTCCCAGCTACTGGGGACTGAGGTGGGAGCATCCCAGATTTGAGACAAATGGAAGTAATTCAGCAAGAATAAGGGCTGTGGATGGAGATCAGTGACTGAGCACTTGCCCAGCATGTACTGGGCCCTGGGTCCTGTCACTAGTGCTGCACTGCAAACAAGCAAGTACCGGGTAATAATAAGGGTAAAAGCAATATAATGATAGTAGCTAACACTGCTCTCACGTCTTCTCCCCTTCCTCCTCCGGATGTTCAACCAGTGAGCTATCTCCCCAGCCATTTTTCTCTTCTTTTCTTTTCTGAAACTGGAGGTCAACAAGTCACTAGGTTGTTTGAGATAGGCTACAGTTTGCAATCTTCCTGCTTCAGCCTCCCTTAGTTTTGGGCTTGCAGGCACCAATGTGCACCTGCTAGCTAAGATCTCCTGAGCACTTACTATGCTCCAGGGACTCTGCTTTCCCACAACCATGTTAAAAGGAGTCTCTGTTATGAGCCTACTCCACTTCCCAGAGAACCTAGAATGCAGGAAGTCCTGACTTCTCAGTTGTGTCAGGTCTGATAGCAGAGCCGGGGTGGGAAAGGGGAGAGGAGAGCCCAGCTCCCAAATGAAGCTGCTCCTGGTCTTCTCTCCAACCCACCTCACGAAGGCCTAGTCAGTGATGGTTACAGGGGAAAGAGACACATTCCTGGATCCATCCCTGGTCCTGGGTTGGGTTCTTGGCAAAGAAAAGCTTTCATCAACAAATGAAAATTGAATACAGCTATGTTCAATTAGATTCTGAGCCCTGTCTGTGTTTGGTTCACTGCTGGGCCCAGGGGTCAGGACAGAGCTCAGCACAGAGAAGAAACCTAGTAAATGTTTATCAGTTGAATAATGAGGATCATGTTATGACTGTTAATAACAAGAACATAACAGTTCTGATGTTAACGCGTTTCACCCTCTAAACTGTTTTAACCCCATTTTCCAGATAAGAAACTGAGCCTCATAAAGAAGTCTCCTGCCCAAGGTAAGCAGCCAGGACGGGCATGACTGGCACTTGCAAGCTCTCCTGGAGTCTATGCTCCCCTGGCTGGCCGGCACCCACCTTCTGGAAGTCCTTCTTGGAGATGAGGCCGCGGGGATCAGTGACGTAGTCCTGGAAGGCCTCGGAGCCCACGATGTCCTTGAGCTTCAGGAACATGTCAAAGAACTTGAGGATCATCTCCACATTGGACGAGGACTCCACGAGCATGTCCACCATCTGCCGGGCAATCATGCCGTTCACCACGTTCCCTGCAGGAGTCCCAGGTCAGTGCGGCCACTTGTGTTGCCTGGCAGAGCCCCCTTGCTGGAGCTCTTCTAGCACAGTCTTTCTCTCCAGCTCCAAAGCCACCCGTGGATCCCCAGGACTCTCTGTGCCCCTGGATGCTTCCCTGGCCAGCTCCCAAGCCTCCCTGGAGGGAGTTGCTGAGGGATCTCTGTCAGCGCTGTTCACCAACCTGCTGGCTTTTGCCTTTGTGCACTTCTCTCACTAGTTGGGGAAATCATCAATAAAAACAGTGGTTACAAGCTGGGCATAGTGGCACATGCCTGTGTCCCGGCACTGAGGGAAGCTGCAGCAAGAGGACTGCAAGGTCAAGTCCAGCCTGGACAACTTAGTGAGTCCCTGTCTCAATATAAAAAAATAAAATAAAATAAAATAAAATAATGCAGGATATGGCTCAGTGGTAGAGTGGCCCTCAGTTCAATCCTCAGTGCCACCAAAATAAATAAATAAATAAATAAATAAATAAATAAATAAAGCCAAGCCAGACATGGTGGCACATGCCTGTAATCCCAGCACTTGGAAGGCTGAGGCAGGAGGATCATTGCTAGTTAGAGACTAGCCTGGGCTACAAAGTGAGCTCAATGCCAGCCTGAACTGCATAGTGAGACCTTGTCTCAAAAAGACAAAAATAGCCAGAGATTTAACTCAGTGGCACAAGTACCTGCCTGGCAAACATGAAGTCATAAGTTCGATCCCAGTAATACAGATAATTAAACAAACAAACAAACAAACAATAAAAGACATAAATAAATAAAGCAATGCTGCCCTGCCATAATCCTGTGACAACTTTGCAAGGAAAGTGTGTTAAATATTTATTTCTACAGAAACTGAGACTCAGAAAACTGAGACTCACAAAAATCTCACACGCAGCTCATGCAGTCAATAATGGGGTGGGGAGGGGACTTGAACCCAGAACCACAAGACCTTAGAGACACATGCCCTGACCCTGTACCAGTCCAGAGGCCAGGCAACGCCCAGATGGGGAGGTGAACCAGAGGTGAGACAACAGGGCTGGGCAGACTGGCTCCAGCTCCTTCTGTACCTTTAAATGTCAACACAATTTCAAAATTTGCATAAAAGCTGCAAGAATAGTGCAAGGTTGTAACCCAAGCAGTCTGGGAGGCTGAGGCGAGAGAATCAAAAGTTCACGCCCAATCCAGGCAACCATGTCTCAAAATAAAAAAAGGGTTGGAGATGGAGGTTAGTGTGGCTATCCCAGGATCAACCCTCTGTTCAACCAATCAATCAACATCAGTCTTCTAATGTTTGAAAGCTAATGACTAAATATCAAAAACTTTAAAAACTGAAAACCTATAGAAGGGTTACTCATGGAAACACTGTTTGTAACAGCAGAATATTTTTTGTTAATTTTACTGGTGCATTTTAGATATACCAAAATATTTTTTAAAGCACTTGAGGGTGGTCCCCACTGTCTGCTGTGTCCTAGGGCCATTTACCCCGTTTCCTTCCAAAGGTGCAAAATAAAATGTGTTTCTCGGTTTAGGTCCAAAAAAAGACAAAAATGAAAGTCCTGTGGGGAGCAGTTGTAACCTTTCTGTGTGCTGAAACAGAACTCACTTTACTCTTCTGTGCACCTTCATTCCTCCTCAGAGATGGAAGAAGATTTTGTCATTTAATGTCTGGGGAAAAACTGCAACTTTTTCCTTTCTTTCTTTTCTTTTGTTAAATTTTTTTTTAACAGGGTGTTACTATGTAGTTCAGGCTGAGCTGGACTCACTCACTAAACAGCCCAGGCTGGCCTCAAATTTACAGCAATCCTCCTGCCTCAGCCTCCCAAGAGCTGGGATTACAGGCATGTGCCACCACGCCCAGGTAAAATTGCAACTCTTTGGAACAAGGCTTTCCTAACAATCATAGCCCTACTGATTGTTCTATTTGTAGGTGTTACGAGAGAAGCAAGGAAAAACAATGAGAAAGGCAGGTGTGAGGGGTGGAGGGGGCTTTGAACTCTATGAAAGAAGACTCTGTCAAGATAATCACTTTGTTCTGATGGCAGCCACCAGAAAATTTAAAATTCAGTAAATTTAGAGAAATGCACTATCACTGGCCAATAGTTTCTATTTTTAATGCCACATACAGGGTATATAGTAACAATACTGCCAAAATATATGATGTTTCATGTATATTATAAAGTGTATATTCCAGTTCTTTAGAAAACTATAAACATGTGCCAGGGATATAGCTCAGTGGCATAAGCACTGACCTAGCAAGCACAAAGTTTTGAGTTCAATTCCCAGTACAAAAAAAATTAGAAAACTATAAGCATATTAAGTATTATATTTACATATTAATAATAACATTGGTGTATGATGGCTATAAAAGAAAAAACTCACTAACCAGTTACTTCCAAAATTAGATTTTTTTTTTTTTGAGACAGGGTCTCACTATGTAGTTCAAACTGGCCTGAACTCAGGGTCATCCTCCTGCCTCAGCCTCCCAAGTGCTGGGATTGTAGGTATGTGCCACAGCTCCTGTCCAAAATTGGATTTTTAAGTTTCATGAAATCGTTAATAGCCTTGAAAACTCTGATGGCTTTTCATTAATGATATCTTCAGATGATGATGGCAATGTGTTTGAATGTAGAACTCAGCATCAGCAAATTTATTTACAGGGAAATTAAACGAGGAAAAATGATAAGAATTAGCCACTTATTTATAGAAAATAGAAAAACTAATGAAAGCGATGACCTTTTTTAAGACTGATGGTAGTATGCATACTATAATAAGACAGCTATATTGATACTAGTTATATTTTTGTTACTGTGTTTCTGCACCTGTTGGACTTTTTTTTTTTAAACTGCCATTTGTGTTGCTACCATGTAATTAGTAAGCATTCTGCCTTTTCATGTTCTTCTAGTAATAGACTTTACATCTCTTTGGGTAACTGTCACAGTACTGAACTAAACTGGTTTTGCAATGTGGAATTTTTGACTTAAATTAATATATAAATATATATATATATTATATATATAAAAGTGTTTTCTATGGCTGTGAGAGTTATACAAATATTATCTCAAACATGTGCACATTAGTATCATGGTTTCTCTGAGATGTTTCTGCATTCTGAATATTAAATACTATTTTTCACTCCAATATTCATTTAGAAGTCATGAGTGTAATATTAATATGCATTTGACTGTTTCAGTGTTTAAACATGAAAATCCACTTCATCTCTTAAAGACCTAAATACAAAAGAAAATGGAAAAAAAAAAAACACTTGAAAAACCACGTAGGGATTTTTGAACCAAGGAATCACTGTCTCCCCCCACAATGGAGTGCTGTGCAGCCACACATAAAAGAGTGAAGGTACTCTGAGAACCTTTAGAAAAAACTTCTATATTAAAAATCTCTTTAATAGTAATGTTTCCTAGCCAGGCATGGTGGCGCATGCCTATAATCCCAGCACTTGGGAGGCTGAGGCAGGACGATCATTGCAAGTTTGAGACTAGCCTGGGTTACAAAGTGAGCTCAAGGCCAGCCTGAACTACATAAGACTTTGTCTTAAAAATACAAAAAAAAATTAATGTTTCCTAATTGTTTTATTAGTTAGTGATGAAAGTGGCTTCATTTGATTAAGTCTTAGGGATATTTGTTATATAGCAAAAGCTAACTCATACAGTTAAATATTAATATACATTACATCAGTACCTTTAAAAATAAATATTAAGCATATTAAATAAATAACTATCCAGAGCAACCATCTTATTATGATTTCTCCAGCGAATCAACAATTTACTATTCACACAACCAGGCCCTATCCCCCAGTAAGTGTTTGCCAGACTCATACTGCAAAGCTTTCATCGTCACACAGACCCTGGCCTGATGTCAGATGGGACTGAGGGTTAGGGTCTCCTAGGTCCTAGAGCCATGCTCTAGCTTGTCTGAACCTTTGTATGCCACCTCCACCCTCCAAGTGTTTACCTTCTAGTAATGACAGCAGCATCACCACCATGTCCTTCTGTAGATCCAGCAGCTCCTTCAACAGCTCGATCTGGCTGGAGTCCTAGGGTCCCACACCCCAGCTATGTGAGTGAGGCTTTGTTTCTGCAGAGAGGGCCTCCCGCACCTCCAGCTGCTTCTGCCCTCCTCATCTACCCAGCCAGGCCTAAGGCAGCTTTCCACTCCCTTCTTACCTCCGAGGGGACCCGAGTCCAGACATGTTCCTCGGAAGCAAGAGAGGGGGCAGAGAGACAAGATTGTGGGGATGGGATTGGCACTTAGAGGGAAACTGGCCCAGAAGGTGATGAGAACACAAGGACTGGCAGAAGACTGGGAGGCCTGGCAAGCAGACATTTGCCAGAGCACAGAGAGGCAGAAGCAGACAGAGACAAACACCAGGATGAGAATCCAGCGCCATGCGCCAGGGATTTAGCTCAGCGGCATAAGCGCCTGCCTTGGAATTGCAAGGTCGTGAGTTCGATCCTCGGTACAAAAAAAAAAAAAAAAGAATCCAGTGCCATGCCTGGCCTATGGCATGTGCTGGTGTGTGATTCGGAAAGTGAGACTCTGAGCTCAGGAGAAAGGCTGGGGAGATTGTCTTGCACTCTCTGATAAACTACTGTGGAGGGGGGCTGGGTATATAGTAGCACAATACATCCTCTGCCATGGCACCTCATGTAGGACACATGGAAACCTCCAGCACAAATTGACATTGTTGTTAGGTTACATTTGTTATTAGGTTAAGTCACATAAAATTGCCATTGGTTGGTTTTGTTTTGTTTGAGGCAGAGTCTCACTAAGTAGTCCAGGCTGACTCACAGTCCTCCTTGCCTCAGCCCCTGCAGTGCTGGGATTATTGACGTGTGCCACACACTCAACAATATATGACTCTTTTTGACCCACAGAGTGGTAATTTCTTATGGTTCCACCTAATAAAATGGAGAGGGTGGGGAAGGAGACATAAACAGGATGTAAGCCTCTTTCCACCTCAAGCTAGTTCTAGGAGTTGATTCTGAGCCTAACACATTTCCACAGTTGCATAGCTCTGCATTGTTTGTTGGTTGATTTGCAGTATAAGAGATTGAACTGAGGGAGTGATGAGCTACATCCCTAGCCCTTTCATTTTTAAATTTGGAGACAGAGTCTCACTAAGTTGCCCAGGCTGGCCTTGAACTCACAATCCTCCTATTTTAGCCTCGAAAATGGCTGGTATGTCAGGCATGCACCACTACACCCCATTCAAAGCTGTTTTCTAAACTTCCAACATTCCACCCATCTGAAGATTTGGGATTTGGGTCTGCTTATAATCTAGTCTCCCTCTTCTCTTAATACCTGAATTTTCAACTGGGAGTCCCCAGTCTCACCCTCAGAACCCTTGGGGCTACCCCACTTCCAAGTTGTAGGGGTGGGTATATGACAAGGTCTGGCCAGTCAAAGTGTTTTTCCCTTTGGCTACAATAATAGGTTCAGGGATGGCTTTGACATCTAGAAGTCCAATCACAGAAAACCTTAGGTCTTTTTGTGACTTTCTGGACCTGTCAGTGGAGCGACTGGAAGCCAGAGATATTGTTTTTGTTTTGTTTTGTTTTGTTTTTTTTGCATGGGGGATGGAACTCATGACCTTCCACTTGCTACCACTGAGCTAAATCACGACCAGAGGCGCTTTTTTGTTTGTTTGTTTGTTTGTTATTTTTCCAGGTGGGTACGAAAAGCCTGCTTGAGAAGGAAGCCAAAGAGAAGGCACATTTCTGCTGATCTTACTCTAAACCCTGGATCTGTACTTTAAACTGATGAATTACTTTTTCCCCCTTAAATCACTACTTTGTGTTGGATTTCTATCTCTTAACCTACATCTGGCCCATGGCTGATGAAGCAAAAACTGCATGATTTGGAAGTGTATTTCCACTAGCATTTTAAGACTATATCAACATCACAACTCCAACTGCACTGATACTGAGGAATTAAGTTCCCAAGCCAACTCCAAAAAGTCAGAGGACACCAGATTAGAAAAAACGACCCTTTCCCCAAAACGGTTCCTGTTGGGAATTTGTAATCCACGTATAGAATACTTTACTGCCACCTGCCGGTAAATTACTGAAACACACACATAATAGTGTCTAGAATGTCCTCAGATGTCATGTTTTTCTTTATGCAGTGTACAGCCCAACCAACTGTATATGGCAACCTTAAATATGATTACCGAACATAAGCAGAGCAAATGAAGTGTTTGCAAAGCAGATGAGGCTGCAAAGATGCAAGGGTGGTAGGGAAAAGGGGAACACAAGGATTCTAGAAATGGGATTTGAGGCTCTGCAGGGACCTTACATCATGGGTGCCCGGCAAGGGAGGAGCCATCTGCCGCAGGCAGGATAAAGAAGCATTTATTCAGACCCAGGTCTGATCTAGAAACCCATGCCCATCCCATCCTTAGGTCTAGTCTGAGAAGACCTCATTGGAAAGAAAAGAACACCAACCGATCAAAAAGGAGTTCTGGTCAGAAGGAGGGGGGTCCAAAACATCAAACTGATGGATGTGTAAGTGAGAAACAAGCTGATTGGTGGCAGAAGGGGTGCCAAGAACCAATCCAAAAAGAAGATGGATTTGGCCCTGTGGAGGGAAACAGACTGGAAGGTGCTGGGAGCACTTGGGTGAGAAACTAACTAATGGCAGAAGACTTGGAAACTGGGCAGCTAGGGGATGCTCAGCAGGCAGATGAAGGATAAAGGGACCCAAACCTGAGCAAGCTTCATCATCATGTGTGCAAACACATGCAGGAATCCCACGACGGCGTCCCAGAGGCGGCTGTGTGCCAGGCTCTGCTGGTTCCCGGTGCAGGGGCCCTGGGGAAGAGGGCTGTGTGAAGCAGGGCAAGGCCTGCACGCAGGACTCTTCTGCCCTACTGCCTCTCCCTAGGCCGGCCCTACCTGTATGTACTCAGTGAGGCTGTTGAATACTTGTTTAGCCACCGACATGGCCTTGGAGAAGTTCCTCTTGCCTTGCTCCTCAATGACATCCTTGCCAGAGTAGTACCAGTAGAAGTCGCTGATGGACTCCTGGTGGGGTAAGGGGGTAGGGGTGAGTGGAGCTGGCCCGGCCAAGGTCCCCCAGCCCACCTGCTCACTCCCCTACCTGCAGCCGCAGGAGGTAGTCCACTGTACAGATTATGATGTTAATAGTGGTTGTGTTCCCTGTCTGTGTCCTTAGATAGTTCTGGAAATCTAAGGAAATTAAAAGTCATTAATTCACTGAGCACCTAATATGCTGGGAATATGGTGGGGTGCAGGCAGTGGCTTGTTCTTTTTTTCTTTTTTGGTGCCAGGAGTCAAGCTTAGGGCCTCAAGTGTGCTATGCTCATTCATTCTTTTATGCAGTAAGCATTTATTAGGTATCTGTTGTATGCCAGAAGGTGTATAATAATTTTTTATAATAATTTATTTAGCGCCCAGGTGTGGTAATGCACTCCTATAATCCCAGCACTCAGGAGGCTGAGGCAGGAGGATCGTTGCAAGTTCGAGACCAGTCTGGGCTGCAAAGCAAGTCCAAGGCTAGCCTGAACCACTTCGTAAGACTCTGTTTCAAAAAGACAAAAAAAATTATTTAATAAATATTTACCAAGTACTTACTAGTGTCAGAAGATGGAGGATTATTTACCTAAAAACACCACATGGCTGTAATCATAGCACTTGGGGAGTCTGAGGAAAAATGATGCCAAGTTTGAGTCCCACCTGGGTAACTTAACTTAGTGAGATCCTGTCTCAAAAAAAATAAAGGGCTGGGGGTGTAACTCAGTCCAGAGTCCCTAGTTCAATCCCTACTACTGTCAATAAAATAAAATAAAATAAATAAAATATTACTGAAGGCACACTATGTCTCAGATGTAATGGAGGGCCAATTATTTATTCCTTTACTTTTCTCCCAGCAAATATTTATTTAGTGCTACTACATAGCAGGGGAAAACAGAGATTAAGTCCTCTATTTATTTCCAAAAATCTTTATTGACTGCCTACTGTGTGCTGAGGAAAATGGAAGCATGGTCATTTATTCATTAATTTCTACAACAATATTGAGCATCTTATAAAAAAACAGGGAGATAGGGCTGGGAATTTAGCTCAGCTGCATAAGCACCTACCTGGCAAGCATGAGGTTGTAAGTTCAATGCCTGGTACCAAAAAAACAAAAAACAAAAACCAAACAAACAAAAAAACCCAAAAAAAACAAGGAGATGAGGACTGGCCATTTATTCAATGTATTTTCAATTGAGTATTACTATATGCTAACAGCAAGTGAAGATTGTCACTTATTCTTTGGTACAATGAATTTATTGAGTGTTTATTATGTGTCAAGCACAATTCTAGGGAAGGATATAGCATCAAAGTTTCTGCTCTTGGATATATTCTTATGGAGTTCACATTCTTACATATATTTACATCCTTCTGTAAGCTTACATTTTTTTTGTTTTGTTTTGTTTTTTGGTATGGGGATTGAACTCATGACTTCACACTTGCCAGTTAGGTGCTTATGCCACTGAGCTAAATCCCCGGCCCCAAGCTTATATTCTTGTGCAGTGATTTTCAAGTCTTTTCTGCTATAATCTACAGCAGAAAACTATTTTACACTGACGCCCAGTACATGTGTTCAATTTGAAATGAGAATGATACTTGAAACAGAAGTTGTACAAACCCTTTCTCTGTGCCAAGCATTTTGGTGGTTTTTTTTGCCTCTCCTGCACTATTAACTACAAAAGCTTTCTGATCGCAGTTCACTTACTTTGTGGTCCTCAACCCTGGCTACACACCACAATCATTTGGAGGCTTTTAAGTATCCCCAATACTCAGGACCCACACCAGATCAATTAAACTGGAATCAGGGTGAAGCCTGGGTGACTGCATCTTTGTACACTTGCCTTGAGCTCCATGTTATGATGGGAACCTCTGGTTTAGACTGATCCTCAAAATTTAGTGTGTTGATTTCTACTATTTGAAGAACACTGTTCTGTGGCAGGAAGTTGGTAAGTGGAGTGGTGGGTGCTTGGGGTCATTAGACCATGCTACTTGGTACATGGGAGGTCCTAGAATAATGACAGTGATGAACATCCTTCCTGGGAGTGGGCCTAGGGGGTACTGGGCAGAACGGTAGAGATGGGGGAAGCCCAAAGGGAGCCCTGAGAAGGATGATGTAGCCTGAGAGGTCAGGGAAGGCTCCCTGGAGGAGGTGACCTCTCTGGAGAGCAGAGATCTGAGAGATAAGCAGGAGTTAGCTGTACAAATTCTTAGCTGTAACCTTGGGCAAATTATTGAACCTCTCTCTGTGGTATAGACTATACCTCAGTTCCTCTTATGTAAATGAGGATCATGATAGACCCTACTTTAAGGAGCTGCTGTGAGGTTTTAATGCATATGCAGAGGAAGTGCTCAATTAGCATTAGCTCTTTACATTTTTCAAAATATTTATTTATTTATTTATTTATTTATTTTTGGTGCTGAGGATGGAAGCCAGGGCCTTGTCCATGCTAGGCAGGTGCCCTGCCGCTGAGCTACAGCCCTGGCCACAGCATTATCTATTCTTAGAGAGTCATAAAGTCAGTAAGAACTGTACTTCAGAGCTTTCATTCTCAAAGTGGAGTCCCCAGGCCTGAGTATCACATCTGCAAATGTGTTCGAAGTGTGAATTTCCGAGCTCCACCCAAAATGTCTAAGTCAGAAATTCTGAGGTGCCATTCCAAAACCTACAGAATAACAAGGCCCCCAGGTGATTCTGACTTAACCAAGCAGGTTGAAGAACCCTGGTACTGTACTACTACAGATCTATTTGCCAAATGACCAGTGCATCTAAATGTTAAGGCAACAAAAATGGGCATCAGTTGAGCCCTGCAGATGTTTATAGCAGGTGACACTGCAAAAGACAACTTTCGTGCCCCTTGGAAGTTTTCCCTACCTTAACATTTTTCCTCCCACCCAGCCCCACTGCAGACACCTCATTCACTGTCACGTCTGCCTGCCAGACTGCCTCTGTGCTTGGTCTCATGTCATACATGACACACACATTCTTGAATAGTCAGGATTTTATGAGCAAATGCACAGGTTTTCTCATCAACTCTTTTTTCTAACCCCTTTAGTTTGTGTTAAATGGCTAAATTAAATTGTGCTCATGTGTTCCAGGTTTAGTTTAGTTGGCTAAGGCCCCACTCTGTAAACGTGAGGTTGTGAGTTCCATCACAGAAGCAGCCAAAAAAAAAAAAAAGACTATAAATTGTGCTCATTTAAATTGAACTATATATATGAATGGTTAGATATAAACTTCTGTAAAGAATTCACACAACTGACAACACTGTCACAGATGTGCAAATAAGCAAGGGACAAACATTTGTCTCCTTGAAAAGTAGTGAATACTCAAGACATACAAGATGTCAGAGATTAGAGAGATTCCAAACAGTTATTTGATTGGGCTGGTGAGTGAATCTACAGACTCAGGCAGAGGAATGGATTAAAAATGTGTTGGGGGAGAGAAATCCCACCCATAAGAACATTCTCATTTTTAAAAAGTCATAGATTGCTGGACCTGCTGGTGCGCTCTAACTCCAGAACTCTGAGAGGCTGAAGCAGAAAGATAAATTCAAGCAAAGCCTAGGCAATTTAGTGACTTAGACCGAGTTTCAAAATAAAAATTAATAAAAGGCTGAGGATGTAGCTAAGTGTGAAAGTCCTGGGTTCAATTTTCAGTACCTCAAAAACAAAACAAAATGAGTCATAAATCTAGGACATAAAATTTATTTTAAATCCCAAAGGCTGATTCTATCTTCACTGAGATTAAACAATGAATATCTCAGTCATACAATACAAAAGTATTTAATAAACATTGTAGAAAGACTGGTTGCACATACAAACCTATTGAGAGCATTGAGCAATGAATGGATCATATTTTTCTTTTGTTGAAATGAGGGAAGATTGAAGATATTTACAATTTATACACCTTAAATAGCCCTACTAGCTAAATGTGGTGAAAGTTCTATGGAAATAAGATTTGTCTTTTTGTTTTGTGCAGGGTACTGGGTAGATGTTAGATTTTTTATGAAAGTTAATTTTCAAGTAGGCCATAATTTCATAAGCACCTGCCAAGTATTTTAACTACAACCTTGAGACTGTAGATGTTTATTATAGGAAATGGCATTGGGTAGCCCATTTGATACACACAAGTTTTGGGATGTATGGTACTGGAGATCGAACCCAGGACTTCATACACACTAGTAGGCTATTGTACAGAATTTTACTGTTGCTTCAATGTTGTAAGCTTTGTGTGCCATAATAGGTAATATTTTCCCATAAGCATTGTGCTTAATTAATTCACTGTGTCATCCTTGATCTTGTCAAATTGGCAGAACCAAAGTTGTGACAACTTGGTCATATTAGGAAAGAATCTGCAGACCTTCCTTTTGCCAAAGTACTTTATAGGCAAAATAATTGAATAAATCTAATAGACTGTTTTAAAATGTCAGAAAATTTTTTCCCTTTATGGAACCAATGTCAGGAAATCTAACTCATGTATTGAACTTTCACAGTTGCTGCCAAACACCTGTGGGAAAACGGAGTGTGACAGATTGCCGGACTGGACACATTGATGTTCAGCCAAGTTGTGTTTGGCAGATTGTGCCTGGGGGATTGGATTGGCCAGGGAGGTGAAAGTGAAGTTATGTGGCTAAAGTCCAAAAATTCCAGAGATTTGGGAAGGTGGAAAGACAGGTTGGCTGAGGCCATCAGGCTAATGAGGCCATCACAGACACAGGGAGAAGGGGGATTAACTCAGGCAACCATTCCAGATGCCCCTAAACCTCAGTATCCTCTGCAACTTACCCACCCCTCATCCTCACCATTATTGTGTCCCTCACAGAGCAGTTGCAGGAATCGGAACAGGTCTTGTGTGAATTCATCATCTGCCATGACCTTCTCTCCTGGGAGAAAAGGAGGTGTCAGATTTGCCAGGACACACCACACACATGCACACAACACATGCAGAGTGCACTTACATGCACAAAGCAGGGGATGCTGGGAGGAGCAGCCAACACTTAAAAGGCACTATGAGGGCCATGAGCATCCATGACACCAGATGTCTCAATCTCAGACTCTGTGAGATCAGAAGATAGAGACCTGCCAATCCCTGAGTCATGAAACTGGTGCCTCAAGTGTCTTTCTACAGCATCAGTGTCCCTCTGATGTGATCTCTGGACAACACTTGGGAATGTCTGCTGACATTCAGGCACATGATATTGCCCTCAGCCTCCCTCCAGGCTGCAGGGGTTAATGGATTATATGGATTGGGGTCACTTTCACACAAAGGCTCTGTGCAGGGGATGACTGGGTTGAGATAAGAGATAGGAATTGAAAGCCAGCCAATTGACTCAGATGCCTCAAAGCAGCCAATCAGGACAAGCAGAGTAGTGTGGAAACATGGGCCAATCAGAAGAATAGGCATCTGAAAGAAGCTAATCATAGTGGGCTGTAAAGGAGAAGACTAGATTGTGAATGGACCAATCAAAGCAGGTGCATAGGAGGCACACGCACACCAATCAAAGTGGATGCTGGAGGCAGCCAGTCTGATTAATGTATGAGAAAAACTGTTGACCAATCAATTTGAGGTTGGGCGCACAGCGCAGAGAAGAGTGGTGGAGTGGAGATCACCCCACCAGGGACTGTGAATCTGGGTCTGGCGGTGTGAAAATTTACAGCGGGAGAGAAACTTTGCTGTCTTCCCTAACCCCACCCCAGGATGTTCATACTAAGCTACATTCCCATCCCTTTTAACATTTTTAAAACATTATTATTATTATTATTTTAATTGCAACATAGTCTTGCTACATCACTAAATTGCCCAGGCTAGGCTTGAACTTTCCATTCTCCTGCCTCAGGCTCCCAGAGTTCTGGGATTATAGGTGTGTGCCGCCAAACCTGGATCTTCTTTAACTTCTGTTTTATATATGGGGAAACTGAGGCTTAGGGAAACACACAGTTTCCAGTGGCTAATCTGGGGTCCGAATCTGGCTTGCTGAATACCTGATGGCAAGGCTTCCTAGTGGCACTCTGCACCCCTGCAGGCTTTCTCCCTCCCTGGGATGTCCCAGATCCTCAGCCCGCAGGTGGAGGGGCAGCAGGGTTAGGAGGGATGGGGCTGGCAGAGGCACGCGGTGGGCGGGAGGAATTACCGTTCTGGCGATTGATGACTGGGGCAGCCAACAGGATGGGAGGAGGAAGCAGGAGAAAAGAGGGAAAAAGAGACAGACAGCAAAACACACAGTGATACAGTCAGAGATAGAGACATAAACACACAGAGAGACACAGCCAGCAGTGAGAAAGATAGAGCTTCCAGAAGACAGAAGGAAGCAGATTAGCAAGGAAGATAGTGGGAAAGGAAGGCAAAGCAGAAGGGAAGAGAGAAGAGAGAAGAAAGAGAGAAAGGGCAGGTAGAAGTGGAAAGGCAGGAGTGAGGATCAGATGGAAAGGTTAGACACGTCAAAACACAGCAAAGAGGAGACTCCATTAGCCCGGATTAGGGACATTAATGAGAGAACAGCAACCAAGGGTGTGAGACTGGGGTGCAGAAGGGCAGAATCCCCGAGGTGTTGGGTGGGAGAACATGGGCCAGGTGACATTGAGGGTGGGGATGGTGAGGTGGGAGACCCTGGAGGAATGGGCAGGGCTGCAGGGGTCACAACAGGAGCAGATCTCAGGAAGCTCCTGTAAAAGGGGTGTCTTGGAAGAGGGGGTCTGGACAGTGGCGGTGGAGAGGGAGGTGGATCCTGAAGGAAGATGATGTCCCAGGGAGAGGGAAGCCCAGGAGAGGGCCTCACCGGTGCCATCCTCGTTCACCATGCCCAGCCCCTCTGCCTTGTTCTGTCTCTCGAAGGCATTGAGATCCAGGACGCTAAGAAGAGAGAGGAAGGTGAGAAAGATATGATGAAGATTCCCTCTTATTTTCCGGGGTCCACCATGCCTAAGTCATGGGGCCACACCCAGCCTGACTCCCACCCCACGTGTGCCTCTCCCACTTGGCCCTGTGCAGTAAGGTAGGGCCAAGGCGAACCATGTGTGAGCTGAAAGTGTGAGACAACAGAAACCATCAATTAGCAAAGCTACAGAAGGATGGAAAAAGTTGGCTGAAAGCAAAAGGTGAACAAAAGCAGAGCCTGGTTAGCAGGGTCATCAGAGAGAACCCAGATTCCTGCTGCCCAGTTTTCCCCAAGTTCGCAACAACCTTCTGACTCTACTTCCTAGAATCCATACTATTGCACAACATTTTATTTTATTTTATTTTATTTTATTTTATTTTATTTTATTTTATTTTGTGCTGAGGATCAAATACAGGGTTTTCTGCATGCCAGAAAAGTGTTCACCACTGAGTTACAACCCATCCCCATAATACAACTCTTTTTACTCATAGTGATCCTCTTGCCTCAGTCCCTCACAAGCATGTGCCACCAAGCCTGGCACCATACAACTCATTCTTAAAGCCTGTGACAGTCCATCTCTTTATTGTTCTATATTAAATTTTTTTTGTATTCTACTACTGAGAATCAAAATTCACTGAACTATATCCCCAACCCACTTTTTATTTTGGGATAGGGTCTCACTAAGTTGCCCAAGCTGAGACTGAACTTGTGACCCTCCTGCCTCAGCCTTCCAAAGTGCTGGTATTATAGGTGTGCACCAGTACACTCAGCCACATGAATTGTTATAATAAACTCCATGGCAGTTGAGCTACTCTGAGTGGGTCTCTTCATGTATCAATAGAACCAGAACTAGAAGAGGTACCAGGAGGCAGCACATGGCTACACCAAGCAGAGCTGAGCAAGAAGGATATGAGAGCCCACCTGCATGTTTGCATCAGCGCCTGGATGCTCTGGAAGAAACCCACTTCCTTCTTGTCCTTCAGATAATCCAGCATTTTCTGCACAGGAAATGGCAGGGGAAGCCAGGAGTCACACCAGAAGCTTTGCCTCTCCCAGGCCTCCTCCGGAGTCCCAGAGCCTCAGTCACCTGCTGTACATCAGCATTGCCTCCATTGAGGATGGAGATACCCAGCTTCAGGGTGGAGGACACCATGGTGCCGGTCTCTCCTGGAGAGAGTTGGGGAGAGATGATTTGAAGAGCCATCCTGGCATTGTGAGAGACAGGGGTGAAAGTGTGTGCAAAGGCCTGCAGGCAACATTGGGTACAACTGAGGGATGGTGGGAAATTGCAAGGCAAACATACAAGGACACCTTGGCAGGGCTTGGGTATGAGTGCAAATCCCAGGCATGCAGTGGCAACAGAATGTGCCTGCTGGGTGCAGAGCAAATCACTACACTGAGGAGGGATAGGACAGGGGGGGCACACTGCGGGGCTCAGATGCCTTGTGATGGACCATACCTTTGCAGGCACTGATCATCTGGAGCACCATCTCAGCAGCACCCCGGTTGTGCAGCCGTGACTGCTGGTACAGCAGCTTCTGCTTCTCCATCTCCTTCTCCTGAAGCAGAGAGCAGATCATGGGCTGAGCACCC
Source organism: Hydrochoerus hydrochaeris (assembly GCA_004027455.1). NCBI lineage: Eukaryota > Metazoa > Chordata > Mammalia > Rodentia > Hydrochaeridae > Hydrochoerus > Hydrochoerus hydrochaeris. Next base: position 103,471 of record PVLA01003396.1, read on the forward strand.
TCCAGTGAGTAGCCTGGCCTTTCCTCGCCCTGGCCTGTTTCACTCTGGCCCTCCCTGCTCCAGCCACATCCTTGACACCTTCCTTTAATGCTGGGCTCCCTCCATCCCTGGGGACTTCCATCCTCAGTGTCTCTCTTGCACCTAGCACAGGGTTAGGCATGGAACAGGTGCAGGAATTGGGGCTGGGGATGGAGCAGCCTTAACCTGGGGCCACAGACCTCCAGGGGATCAGTGGATAGAGCCCAGGCCACCTGTAAACTTGGATATGGAGAAAAGTTACCCATGCACATGCTAGTCACATACTCTACTAGTGAGCTACACCCTAGCTTTTTAAATTTTTATTTTGATCACCTTAAACCTGCAATCATCCTGCAATAGTCTTTCAAGGAGCTGATATTACACACATGTGCCACCATGCCTTTCTGCTTGGACACTTCCTCCTCTAAGAAGCCCTCCATGATGCCCAGCCCAGGCTGGGCCCCTTCCCTCTACTTAGTTATCCTTGTCCTGGCTCTGATCCTTCTGCCTGTACCCCACCACCACCATGGCAATGCTCTGTACTGTTCCTGGCCAGTTTGTATGTCTGGCTTCTCAGTGGACTGACCTGGTCACTGCCATGTCCCTGAGCACTGCTCTGTGCTCACAGGCTGAACAATGGGAGATGACTGAAGCCAGAGCTCCCCCAACCCTTCCTCCAGACCCTCCTGGTCCCACCTACCTCGAAAGATACCTCAACCTCCTCTTCTTGAGCTTCACCATTCTCCCCACCCTCCTCGAGGTGGCAGCTCTGTGGAGGGGACCTCAGTTAAAGTTGATGGTGAACAAAGGTGATCCTTCTCCCACAGCCCTTGTAGTGAAACAGAAGTGTGGCCAGGAGCCAGGTGGGGCCTCACCTTTGCCATAATGTCAGCATATGCTATGTACAGGTAATCTTCATCTAGTTTGCTGAGAAAAGAAACAGGGAGGTCAGGATGCAGTGGAGAGCACTTCCCAACTTTTTTGTGTGTGGTACTGGGAATCAAACCCAGGGGTGCTCTACTACTGAGCTCCATCCCTCTTTTAGTTTTTGATTTTGAGACAGGGTCTCACTAAGTCACTAAGTTGCCCAGGCTAAGCTTGAACCTGTGATCCTTCCGCCTTGGCCTCCCAAAGTGCTGAAATTGCAGGCATGTGACTTATAACAGCCCCTCCCCACGTTCAGCTGTGGGCAGACTGTACACTGCTCAGGTGGCAAGTGATGAAAGTGGAGCCAATTTGTACTTCTGTCAGGTTGGCCACAGTGACAGGAAAGAGATGGCCAAGCAGCCCACGTTGGCCAGTGGAATTCATTCGGGGAACCCCCTTCCCACTAGGGCTGCAAATGGAGTGATGGAAGACCAAAGCCTCCAAGGCCATCTTGTTATTGTCATCTTTTTTTTTTTTTTTAAGTTTTTATCAGTACCAAGGATTGAACTCACGACCACATGCTTGCAAGGCAGGCACGTATGCCACTGAGCTAAATCCCCAGTCCTGTTACTGCCATCTTGATTCTTTTAGCAACTGGTGCCAATCACCTTCTATACAAATGGCCAACTCCATTGCGTATTTACTTTATGTTAATCCCTGTTCTAAGTGATTTATATACAGTAACTAATGCATTTTCACAGTATCCCTATCAAGTGGGTACACTGTTAGTCTCAAAGGTGATGGAACTGAGGTACAAAGAGATTTTCCAGCTAGAGTCACAGAGTTTGTACTGACTCAATGTAGACAGTCTAACTCCAAAGTCATGAGTCTCCCACAGGATGTAAAACAGGGCACTCAGCTTCCCAGTGTGCCTTGCAACTAGCAGTGGCAAGATGTCAGAACTTTGGTCAATGATATGTCAGAAGCCCTCCAGAGACAGCTTCCCTTGCTGTATAAAAGGCTCCAAGTTATTGTTTAGAGGGATAAAAACCATTTCCATTCTTTCTGTCCAGCATCTGATCATGATGCCTAGAAGCGTAGTATCTATCTTGTGACCATAAGACACAAGCTAAGAACAGCAGACAGAAAAAAAGAGCATGGGATCCTCATCAGTCACCATGTCATTGTCAGCCACAGATTATCCAGCTCCTGACTTTGCATTGTGTGGAAAACAATTCCTTGTGCCTCTATTTCCTCATTCACAAGGAGTTGACAATAATGTTTGCTTCATGGCCTGACAATTAAGTGAACAAATATATAGGTCAAGTGTTTCGCATAGTGCCTGACATAATAAACACTTCACAGATGGTGCGTATGACTATTACTAGCATCATTCTTAATAGCAGGAATATCTTTATTGTTATTATTTATTCTGAAGATCACCTTTAGCTTGTTTGAAAGCTTGAAATAAATTAGAGAAAGTCACTACTTTTATCTGTTGGAAATGTATCATAGATATTGATTTCCCCCCAACATCCTGATTTTTCCTAGGCACATTTCCTTCAGAAAAGCCTGATAAATAAATCTACACAGAAATGCAACCCCGCAGCAGAGGTGCTCTTGTGAAGTGTTCAGCCTGCACAACAGTACAGGTGGCTCTGCCTATCCTCAAAAAGTGACATGAAAATGTCAGCTATTCTGGAATTTTTTCCCAAGACAGGGGTTGGGGATGGGAAGACATTTCTGACTGAGAAGGGTTCTCACCTCTTTTCAGTCAGGGCAGTGCGGCTAAAGTGCAGGACCAGCTGGTGCAGGGGGTCTGGCTTCTTCTCCTCCACTTCCTCTTCTTCTTCATCTTGCTCCCCAGCTTTCTGGGTGAAGAGGTGGGACTTAGGGGAGTAGTTTTTAGAGTTCTCTCCTGTCTCCCCCCAGAGCCCTGCTGGGCTGGAGAGGTTTTCCTTTTTCCACATCCTGCCTCATTTGTTGTTGGTGCTGTTGTTTTGTTTGGCACTTTTTTTTTTCTTTTCTTTTTTTTTTTTTGGTACTGGGAATCAAACTCAAAACCTCATGCTTGCCAGGCAGCTGCTTATGTCACTGAGCTAAATCCCCAGCCCTTGGGACTGGCATTGAACACAGGATCTTCTTACTGGGATACATCCTCAGCTCTTTCTTATTTTTTACTTTTGAGACAGATTCTCAACAAATGCCTAAATTGCCCAGGCTGGGGTTAAATTTACAATCCTCCAGACTCAGCCTCCCAGAGTGCTGTGATTACTGGTGTGTGTCACCATGCTTGCCTATGTGCCCTGATTCTCCCCAAGCCAGGACTCCCATTTCCGCAACTCTCAATGAGGAGGGTGCCCCTCGCCCTGTCCAGCCCTCCTCCCATCTCCAGGCAGGCCCCAGCTCACTGAAAGGTCATCTATCATGCGGTCCTCAAAACTGTGGTCCTCACTCAGGAGCCAGCCAGCTTTGTAGCTCTCCAGGAACATGTTACATGCCCGATGTCTGCAGAGCAAAGGTCTGGGTGTCACCAATATCTCTCCTTCAAACCTCACTGACCTCCCACACACCTGCCCCCCCCCCCCGACCTTAACAAGACCCTCCCCCAACCTGTTGGCCCTCCAGTCTCCTGACCTGCAGCTACCCTTCCTCCATGGTCCCTGAAGCCTCCCCCCGGGGCCTTACGTGGGCAGGTTGTATAGAGGCGTCATGCGGAAACAGGCCACGACCGCCCGCCGACGCTGCTTGGACAACAGCTTGTGCCACACAGCCTTCTTGGACTTGTAAGGGTGCTCGGTCTGTGGGGAGAGACAGTCATCATGCCTCTAGATCCTGACCCTGGCCTGGTTCCCAGTCCCAGCCCTGAGTGGGGCTCCCATGTGTGCCCAGGTCAGTATGCTGACCCGCAGAAAGAATGCCTTGGTTCCAGCACAGTCAAGATTCTAACTCTACCTGCAGACCTAAATTTCCATCCTTGGCCCCGGGCTCAGACTCCAGGTATCTCCAGGAGGCCCCATTTTTAATCCCAAAATTTCTGCCCCGCCCGCAGGCCCACCCAAAGACTAGATAAAGCACCAAGAATCCCCACTTCCTCTCATTCAAATTTCCATCCTGAGCCCCGCCTTACACTCAAGGCTCCACCCTACCCTGCTCATACTCAATAGTCATCCAGATTCAGCCAATCAGCAATAAGAACCTTGGGCCCCGCCCACCTGGTCCAGGTAGTAGAGCACTGCAGAGACTTCCTGGACTCTGCGCACAATTTTGTCGGGATTGTCCGCGTCTTCCTCACGGCCTGGGACGCCCCAGTATAGAGCCATCTGCCAGCGCAGAGACGGGGAGCCCTCGACCTGAGAGAAGAAAGGATAGCCAGTGTGAGGACACCTCCCACTTCGCTAAGGACCCTCCTAGTCCCCACAGTGTCGGCCTCCCCGGCTGCCCACCCCATTTCCATACTTGGTGAAGGCAAGTTAAGGTCCTTTCGATGCCTAGTACATATGAGGTGCTCACACGTTCTCTATTATTATGGTATTCTTCCAGGCAGACCCTTTGTGTTACAGATTAAAGGGACTTACTTTTCCCTGAAGGTTAAGGTTGTTTTGCAGGAATTCTCGGACCTCCTCATCTGTGTCTTTCTGCAAAGACATGGCCCTCTGGGTCACACTGGAGATCCCACTCTCCCCACAGTCCTCTTCTAGGCCCAGCTACAGGCCTTTGTGGAGAGGACTTTGGGGAAACTGAAAGGGTCCACAGGTGGGCAGTGGTCAGAAAAGGTCCTAAAGGGATAAGGAAGTGACAGAGGCACCTTGAAGGCACCATGTGGGGGTTGGAAAGGAGAGAAGGACAAGAATATATCATTAAGGGTCAGGCAAGACCAAGGAGGGATATCCAGGGAAAGAGAAGAGGTGGGGATTTTGAAGATAAGAGGAGGTTGGAGGGGCTCTGAAGAGAACTGGCAAGGTCAGCAAAGGTCACAGGGGTCAGGAAGGTCAATCAAGTCACTGGCTAACAGGGGCTGTGAGTGTTCAGGCAGGCAGGGTGGGGATTGCTTAGGGACCCCTCAGGGAACAAAGTGAGGGCTCTAGAGGATGCTTTGCAGTCCTCAGAACAAATTGAGCACCTAAGGGAAAACAGCCTTCAGAGTCCCAGGAAATGGGTCCTTGTGGATACCAGAGGCAGTCATGGTCCTTAGGGCCCAAGGGAATTTCATAAGTTGTCAGTGCTTAGCAGAGTCCTGGGGAGGGTAACAGGAGTCTAGGGCAGAATCCAAGAGGTATTCAAAGGGTTCCTGAGGCTAAGAAGGATCTGGAGCACGCTGTCCTTGCCATTTCATAAGGAGCTGAATAGGATATGGATTCCTTGGGGTCTCAGAAAGCTTAAGAGGTTCTGGGGGCTGCAATCTCCAGGTTCCTTGAGGCTTCAGAAGTTTGGGTGTGTTCCTGGAGACAAGGCCATGGACTGGGATCCCAGGGGGTTACTTAGGATCCCAGAGGCTCACTGTACCCAACAGTCCTTGGAAGCTGCTTAGTGTTAACAGACCTCAAGTAGAGGGGTCAGCAGGGTCCAAAGGCAAGAAGAGGTGAGTGAAAGGCTCAGTGGGAATGCAAGACACTCAGTCCTGAGCTGTGGGGAAGGGCAGGGGCTCATGAGCTCAGCCAGTTACCAATGGTCAGGGTGGTCTTGGTGGAAGGCTCAAAGGAGTCTCAGAGAGACTCCTGGTGTCCTGGGGGCATCCTTAGGATCTCAGCAGGTTTGGTATGGATCTGGAGGAGGAGTCAGTGGGTCCTGCAGAGCTCATCAGAGTCCCAGGGTCTTATTAGCATTTTGGGACTTCACAGGGTTCCAGTTAGAGGGACTGCGGGGCCCTGACAGTGTCTTGAGTGGAGTCCTCATGATCCTGGGGGTAGGGAGGAGGCCAGGGAATCCCAGAGGCCTCAGTGAGTGTTCAGATCCTGGAGGGTTTAGTGGGGTGCTAGAGCAGGGCTTCCAGGGTCCTGAGGGACTCTATGGGACCCTAGGGGTTCAGGGAGTTGCTGGGCAGGGCTGGATAAGCACCAGGGCATAGCGGCCCTTGGCCAGTGTGATGAGCTCCTGGTCAGTGGGCGCACACATGTTCAGACCGATGGGGAGCATCTTCTTAAGTGTAGCAACAATCAGGGATGTCTGCACAGAGTACCGGTCCCCCCGGCGCTTCTTCTTGGTGCGTTCCTGGTCCGAGCCACCTGACTGTAGAGACCCAGAGCTCAGTGCCTGCCTTAAAACCAGCTCCCTGTCCCAGCCCCAACCCGAAGCACTGTCCACACGCCAGCCCCAGGCACCCCTCCCCAACCTCTGAACACACCATCTGCCTTACCCTGCTGGTCCTGCAACTGTAACTCCCAGCCCAGACTAGACACTTCCAGGCTCTAGCCCACATCCCACATCTCAACGGCTAACTCAAGCCTTTTAGATCATTCCTTTTCTGGGTCTTAGCCTCCGGAGGGAGGTGTCTCCTAGAACCCCTTATGAAATCCCAGTATGGTCCCCCCACTCTAACATGCACAGCCCCACACTTTATATCCCAAGACCAAGTTCCCAAGAATGAAATGAAGATGCAGACCCACAAGGAATCTTAAGAAACAAGAGAAGTTGGAAGAAGAGAGACACAGATTGGGACAAAGAGATGAAGAGACAGATGCAAGAAAGATCCAGAAAGATCTGGAAGCGAAGACATGGAGCACAGAGTTCCACAGCCATGTTCTGGAGCCTTGGATGCAGACCCCTGGCCAGGGCCACTCTGTCATGCCAAACAAAAGACCCAGTGACAAGCTGCGGCCAGAACCACATCCACGCTGGCTGGCAGTATTGAGCATGACCCAGTGCCAGGCACTACTGAAGGCCACACATGCAGCATCTCGTGGAATTCTTGAAGAAATGTGGGCCCAGGGGCCCTTGACTAGATGCCATCAGCAGCTAAGAAGGGTGACACTTGGTCACACAGCTGACCACCATCACAGTAACCCAAGTCTGTCTGATTCCAGAGCCCAAGCCTTCACCACTGCATGTCAAGAGTGCTGCCTCCTCCCCAACCATGCACCTTTGCACCCCCATTCCTCTTGACTTCACCCCATGATGCTTTGAGGGAAGCTGAGAGTTTTTTGTTTTTATTTTTGTTTTTGGTAACAAAAAACAAAACAAAAAAAAATCAATAAGTTGCCAGCTGAGGACTGGGAAGGAAATGGATGTTTTGGGAGGAGAAGAAAAGGATGGGAACCTAAGAATACAGGATAGGAAACAGGGACAGGAGGGTGGGGGTGAGGTTTTGGAGGGAAAGGGATATTAGCCAAGAGCCATGCAGAAGGTCCCAGATGTGGGGCTGACCTGTACGTCTCCCGCCTGCATCATTGGGTCACAGACAGAGACAAGAAGGGTTACCCCAGCCCCACAGAGAACCCCAGGCCCAACTCCACGGTGGCAACACCCCCACTCCTCTGCCCATCCTGCCACCCATCCCTTAACTGGCCATTTCCAGACCTTGGTTGGGGGTGATAGGTTTGTTCCTTATGGGCTCAAAGAGAGCAGTTCTAGGATGAGGGGAGGGAAAAGGGAGGACATGGGGTAATGAGAGGAGGAAAGAAATGGGAAATGGGAAGAGGCTGAGGACAAAAACCAGCTCTGAGAGCTCGAGGGAATGTGACTAGCAAAGTTCAGGCTGGCTGGGTGGGTTGGGAGTCAGAGAGGAATCCCTGGGGGGTGTTCCCTGCCTCCCTGCTAAGTCCTCCTCTCAGAAGAAAGCACCCACCTTGGCCATTTTGCTCTTGCTGTCAGCAGTCAGAAAGGACATGTTGTTGATCTCATTCTGGACCACAAAGTTCTGTTCCTCACGCTTGAAGTTCTGGAGGGGAGGCAGTGTTGGGGGTCAGTGGGGTAAAGGAGAGAGGCCATGTGAGGACAGCAGCTTCTCTGCTCACGGAGAGGACAGTGGCACTGGCAGGGACTCACGTGGGACTTGGACCAGTAGATGAAGATCTCGCCCACCATCCTGAACAGCTCCTCAGCGCTGGGGTTGGGTTCTGTCAGCCAGTGCGCCCTGGGTTCAGTGGAGGGATTGGTGAGGGGACTGGGATACCCAGGAAGGGGGCACCCAGAGAGCTGGGAGAGGGCAGGGAACCAGACTCCATCCAGGGATGGAGTTTTCTGTTGGAATCCAGCCATTCTGATAAACATTCAATATTTTATTGACTAATCCTTTTCTCTAACTTTTTCCTGTTTAACCTTTTTATGGAAATAAGAGTATACAGATAAAAAAAAATGTCATCTTAATTATCACAAAATGAACACACAGGTATAACTGCCACCCAAGGAGAACTTTTCTGGGCCCTCTCATCCCATTCCCACTACTCCCCTTTCTTTCCCCTGAAAAATGATCCTCATCTGGTCATGCATTTTTTTTCATGCATTATTTTTATCAGTTCGTAAAAATCACATAGACTCTAGACATAGGTACTCTATTTTTTTTCTGGCTTCATTAAACCTGATGTTTGTGAGACTCATCCATATTGTTATGTGTCACAATTTGATCACTTCCACTGCCATGTACTATTCTGTTGTATGAAGAGAACACAATTTGTTCATTGCCTTTGACCCAGCACTCCCACCCCTAGAACTCTACTATAGCAAAACCCACTTGTGAGCACAGTGATGGATGTGCAGCACCAGTCTGCAACATTGTCACAGAGTCACAGAGAAATTAGAAATAACCTAAGTAATCCACCCAGAGAAGACTGGCAAATATCAAGCTATATCCAGCTGCAGAAAAAATGCCACACAACCACCAGGACAAAAGAGGAGGATCCATGCAGTTGTCCCCCCTTATCAGCAGGGAATGTGTCCCAAGGTCCCCAGTAGATGCCCAAAACCATGGAAAGTGCCACACCTTTGATACAGCTCACTAAGGCCGACACTACGGCCCAAACATGGGGTTTTAAGCAACAGAAGTGAGCAAATCTAAGAGGGTTTTGCTGGGCCAAGATGATGAAAGCCAGAAGGGACAAGAAGGAAGGAGCAGAGTCTGGGTGGGTCAGCCAGGGGTTGGAGAAGCAGATACTGGTTAGGTTGAGGGATGACCCAGTGGCTCTGGGAAAGCAGAGCCCAGATACCTTACATGAGGACAGGCTGGGGACATACTGACCTGTTGTTGTCCACATATCGGATAAGCAATGGGTAGAGGGCATACAGGTCCCGGCAGAGCACAGAGAACTCGTCCCGCACCAGGAGCTCGCCCTCCTCAGCTTCAGCCTTGGCCTCCAGACGCAGCTGCTCCTCCTCAGCCACCACCTTCCCAGCCCGCTTGCGCAGCCGCCCAATGGTGGGGATGAAGTGGGAGTGCAGGAGCTCAGGTCGCGCACGGCTCACGATGGGTTGGGCAAATACTGCAGAACCACAGGACAGGGGTCACTTGTTCCTGACCTCTGACCTCTGACCCCCCCCCCCCACATCTGACATAGTCCTTGATTTTCATGCCCGGCCCATGACTGTCAATCTATATCTCTGATCCAGCAATGGTCATGTGACCCCAACCTGACCATAGCCTCTGACCCCAGCTCTGACCCCACATCCTCCTCTGATCCCACTCCTGACCTTGGCCCTGACCTCTGACATTGCCCCCAAACTCTGATCCTAACCACAGTCCCTGAACTGAACCTATAACCCAGGCCCATCCTGTGACCTCAGCCTGCCATAGTCTCTGACCTCTGAGCCCCAACAACTGAATCCTAATCTGCTTTCTTACCCTTAAGCAGTCTGATGCTGACTCTATGCCTCAACTTCTGACCTGGCCATGCCAGATCCTTGCCTCATTATGTAATTTTTCATTATGACCCTGATTTCTTAGCTCAGCCCCTGACCTCTGACCTGATCTCTGCAGCCACTCCTGATTCCCAGCCTGACTCTAGTCTAAAGCCTGATTTCTGACAGGAACTTTTTTTTTTTCTTTTCTTTTTCCTGCTAGGTTTAAGGGCTAGTTTAAGCCCAGGCTAGCCTTAAACTTGGGAATCCCAACAATTTAAAGACCCATTTCCTGACTTCTGGCCCAGAACCCTAACTGTCCATATCAGGGACCCTAATGCCTGACCTGGTCCTCTGCTCTTTTGCATAAGGAACTCAGGCTTCTGACTCAGCTCCTAACCTCAGACCTAACCCTCTCCAAGGCTCCCGAAATTCACAGCCCATCCTAAAGGATTTCTAGCACCCATCCATCCACCCAGAGCCCTGTGATGCTGATTCTGAACCCCAGAGGCCCAGGGCCCCCACCCACCAGCAAGCCGCTTCATCCACGTGGCCTCGTCAATGCCCAGGTTGTTGACGATGATTCGCAGGATATTCCCCAGCAAGGAGTTGAGGTGGTCAGAGGTGACAGCTGTGCAGGGTGGGGGGGCACCAGCAGGCAGGGCAGGTGGGGGTGCCTCGGGCCCACGCTCCCACCACCGGGGCAGGTAGCTGCACAGCATGGGCAGTGTGATCTCAATGACATGTGGCATCTCTGTGTAACGGGCTCCTGACTCAGCCAGGCCCCCAATATCTGCCATGAGCCGCTCCAGAACTGGGATGTCAGGACACATCTCTTCCACACTGTTGGGGAGCCCCAGGACTGGGGGTGTAGGGAGAGGTCAGGGCATGCCAGCCCATCACCCCCAGGCCTCTGTGCCCTAACCCCCATATAAACTAACTAGTCTCCCAGACCCCATTCTTCTGACTCCACCCCAACCCTGTTTGTAACCCTGATACTGAAACTCAGTGGCTTCCTAAGCCCTTCATATACCCAGGCCCATTTGTCCCCTGAAATCGCACTCAAATCCATCTCACCTCTAGAAACCTTTGCTCATAAACTCTCACACACTCCACCCTGCTGTGTAGCAACTGCAAAAGGGATCCTTTCCCACCGGGCAGCTCCACCTTCTCTCTGAATCCCACACCCTGATTCTGTCCCTTGGAACATGAAATCCATCACTCCCTGGCTGTCCTATTGAGGGCCAGGCCCTGGGTGTTGGGAGCATAGAAGTGACTAATGGAATATTTCCTGGCCAAAGCTTTTCTTCCCTGAGACCCACATCTCTATCTACTCCCTGTCCCTAACTGGGAACTCAAGAGATTTCTGTTCATTTATCTGGTCACTGCTAAATCTCAAGACAGTTCATACGAGGTGCTCCATAAATGTTTGTTGAATGAATAATGAGTGAATGAATAAACAGACTCGTGCTTTCCCTAATCCTCCCGCATCCAAGTAGCCCTCAACCAAAACCCCCAGACGCTGGCAAGTCCCAAACTTCACAGCGTCCTCACATATTATTACCTCCAAAAACACCTCCAAGGCCACCTCTGATCTCACTGTCTCCATGTAGCAGCCAGAACCCCCAAACTGGGATTCCCGCCTATGGAGCACCTGCACCCTAGCGGATCCTCAGCCCCTCACAGCCCAGACTTGAGGACCGCATTACCCCCAAGGGGGGCCCTCCCTGGGCCCTGCGCTGGGTAGAATGTGGCCCCAGACAGCTCCAGCCCCGCATGACTCACTGGCCCGCTCCCGCGGAGACTTGGTGGTGTAGACGGAGCAGGCATTGTACTCATTCAGCTGTGGTTCCAGGAACGCTACCGGCATGGCTGCTGCCAGGCGGGCCAGGCACTCGCCGAGGGCTGGCCGCAGCCTGTAAGAAGTTTACCTTTCCTGTAGTTGTTCTCTGTCTGGGTCCTGAGTCCCAGCCCCATCACACCTAGACGGCGCCCCTCTCGCTCTCCCAGAGTCCTCTGGGACAGAGACCTTCCGTGCTGTTTGAAACCATCTTCACCAGTTCTCCCCCTAGCTTCAGGTCCGGTCCTGTTTCTGTGTGTCCCCAGCCCTTCCCCAGAGCGCCCTCACGTGTCAGACATGGGAAAATGCAGCTGCCCCAGGATTTTGGCAGTTGTGAATTTGAACCCCCTCTCTTTTCACCTCCCAGCCTTAAGTGTGCCCGCCTTTCCTTACTTTTCCACGTAGGGATTCCTGGTTGTTCCCAGAGAGTAGATACTGCACAGGGTTCGGTAGCAAGAAACCTGGACATCATCCACTGAGGGAGAGAGGGAGGGTGAGGGTCTGGGATGCGCCCACCCTGCCGCTCCTCCCTACCTATCGCCCTTGTCTCAAGTAAACGGGCAGGACCATAAAGCCACTATGCCATTGTGACACTAGCAAGGGCCAAGTCTCTCTCAGCCTCAGTTTCCCTACCTGTAAGTAGGGATGATTATAATACTTCCTGGTGGAGAGGTTGTGAGCAGTAAATGAGTTAATTATGGACAAAAGTTAGAACAGGGCGCGCAGCAGGCACTCAGTAAAGGCTACTGTTCTTTCCTTGGGTTTCTTTGATGAAAGAAATTGGCAATTCCTCCAGAAAAATGCAGACATATACAATCCTGACTACACTTTCAGGTTGTCTCCACACCTCCCAAAGAGCCAAATTAAGACCCTCACTGACTTCACAAATGTTCCAAGGCAAAAAGTAGGCAGGGATTTTCTAGATTTAAAAGAGAGCAGCATAGCACCTGTCTGGCAAGTGTGAGGTCCTGAGTTTGATTCCCAGAACCCCTCCCCCAAAGAGAGAGAGAGAGAGAGAGAGAGAGAGAGACTTCAGAGACATAACCAAATGTAACTGGAGCCATTGACAGTGTTGGGGACCACAAATTCACAATGGCTAATTTTGCATACTTTCCTAAGAGATAAATGGAGGCTTAGGATCATCAGTATCACTCTTTTGAGATTTCCCACTAACTCTTTAGGGATAGGTCAACTTCTCCCACCAAGACCAAACTAAAATCACTAAGATTAAAAACACTGTAGAGAAAAATCTTTCTGTGCATGGGACCATCTCTGCCCTCTTGAGTCATCCCAGGGTTATCTGATTGACCTCTGAGCCCTCCACTAACCTTGAATCTTCCAGCTAGCCCTTCCTATCATTGTATATACCCAACAAGTAGTGGCTGCTTGGAGTGTCTGTCTCTGTCCCAAACCAACCTCAGCATCTTCCCCAAACTCACTACTTCTTCCCCCTCTATCTCACAGGGAACTCATTGCCCCCAGATCCCCAGGCCGCTGGACTCTGCCCTTTTCCAACCATCCTCTCCCTTCCCCTCCTGCTTTCTGCTAACTCCGCCTGGCCCCAGCCACATTTTAGAAGTCTCTTTTGGGTACCTGTCCACATAATGTCATGTTTTGGGTTTTGGGTGTCTCTGCAACATCCCACTCTGTGCACTACATGGCCAGCTCCATATATGTCATGTGGTAAGATAAACACGGTGGACCCTGCTCTCTGACTTCCATGCTCGGCTCCTACCTTCTTCCTGCTCTTTTCTTCTTTCTAGTAATAGACCCTCCTGACCCAGTATTTAGCCCAATATGTGACCTTTCAGAGCAAAATCTCCTTTCTCACCTGTCTTGCAGATACATAGGGCCGTGTGCTAAGTTCTGGCCAATGGATATAAGCAGAAGTGACAGAGCCATGTCTAGGTTGTCCCTTAAAGAAGCAGAAGTGCCCTCTTCTGCTTTTTCTCCTCTCCCAGCACCCAGAAGAAAGAGACAATGGTGAACCCTCTTGGACCACATGAGTAAAGGCAATGGTTCATCAACAGTAGAGTAACAAGACAGAGGGAACCTGGGCTTCTGACCCTGACCCACTTACAAGTAGATGACTGCACAAAGAAGAAAGAAACTTCTAGTTCATTTGGGCTACAGACTTAGGGTCTTTGGTCAAAGCAGCCAAACTTATATCCTAATGAAGTCCCTGTTAGCTTCACTCATGGACTGAGAGCCACAATTCACACAGCTCCCCAACCCCACGCTCCAACCCACGAGTCCTTACGGATGACGTCGTCTCCAAACTGGTGCTGGGCGATGTGCTGGAAGAGGGTGGTAAGGACGGGCAGCAGGGCCACCGTGGTGTAGGTGAGGTTCTGACCCACGCCTTTCACCTGCGTGCGCGCCTGAGACACCTTGCCTAACCGCAGGTTCTCCACCATCTTCTCGATGTCCTCCGAGGCGCTCTCGAAGAAGGACCGGAGGCCAGCCTTCACGATCTCGGGGCCTGACTTCATCACTGTCCTGGGAGGAAAAGGGGGAGACACCCAAGTGGAGGGGCTCGGTGTGGGGAATCTAGAAGGGCTGAGGCTGAGGCCACAAACAGAGTGGGGGTGATCCTACCTGGCATCTAGGGAGCGTGCCAGGATGTGGAGACAGTTGACCACAGCGGGGGCATCAGTCCCTGGAAGAAGGACATGGGCTGGGGTGAAGGAAGGACCAAAGGACTACCCCTTCCACTCTCTGTGGGCACTTCCTGGTGAGGTCAGCATGCTGCCTGCTCACCCCAGCACCACCTCCCAGTCCTGACCACTCTGCTGTCCTTCTCCATGCCAGCTCTGATCTGTCTAGGGACAGTGGTGTAGGAGCCCCACAAGGGCAGACCCAGGGCTATTTCAGTCCCTGCCTTGTCCCCAGGGCCACCAAGCCCGTAGCCAGATCCCAATAAAGAACACAAGGAAAACTGTTCAAATTAAGGCTGCAGCTGGGAAAATCTTTCCTCCTGCTGGGATTGGAGATAAGGAAGAGAGAGGTGAGGCAGAAAGGCCTGGGAACAGGGCTACTTACCAAAGAGAGAGACTCGGTGGCGGACGAGAGCGGCAAGTTTGCAGAAGAGGCTAAAGAGAGAAAGGGACAGGACAGGGAAGGGGGAGTGAGGAGATCGAGGAGATGAGGGTAGTGGTGACACAAAGGTGTCAGGGAGAGAAAGGACAGGGAAAGAGGGCAGAAGACAGAACCAGGAGGAGAAAGGATGATGGGAAGGAGGACAGAGAGATGAACAAGCCGGAAAGTCACAGGCTGTAACTGGCATGTGAGACGCAAGGGGTGTGTCTGCCTTTTGGTCAGGGTAAACAATTTGTCCCAGTTTATCTGAGGGTCCTGCATCTTGGGAAACCCTTCGGACCCAGGCAAACCAGGACAGTTGGTCACCCTATCCCTTCTATCACCTTTGCAGGTAGAGGATAGAGCCTCCAAGGGCCAAGGCTGGCATTAAGTGTCCCCAGATTACAATCCTGTGTGGTAGGGGGCTGGGTCAAGGTCACAGGTGGCCTACCTGGTGATCATTTCCTTCTCCTTGTTGGAGGCGTGGCCACCACTGCCCAGCACTTTGGCTGGTGTAGACAGGAAATAGAGGCAGTGGTTGGTGAAATACTGATTGATCAAAGGAAGCAGGATCTGGAGATGGGGGAAGGAGATGGAGAATGAACTGAGGGGTGGAGAGACTCCATCTTGTCCCTGTCCCTTCCAGCTTCTGAGCCCATCTCTTACCTTGGCAAAGAATTTAATCTCCTGTTCATGTGGGGATTTTTCCACACGTCCACTGCTGACCACAGCCTCTGTGGGGGAGGCCAGACAGAGGTCATGGTGGGTTTGTGACTGGGGAAGCCAGCATGTCCTGATGGGAGGGACTCTGATGGCAGAGTTAGGAAATGATGGGTGACCATGCCGGGTGTGGTGGTGCACATCTGTAATCCCAGCACTCTGTAATCCCAGACTGAGGCAAGAGGACTGCAAGATGCAGCCCAGCCTGGGAAACTAGCAACTTAGCGAGACCCCATCTCAAAATTTAAAAGGATTAAGGTTGTAGCTCAGTGCAAAGGACCTGGGTTCAATCCACAATTCAATTTCAAACAATAATAGTGATAGTAATACAGTTCTTAACATAATACTGTCTCCAGTTATTAAACACTTGATATGTCCCTGGCATGGTCATCCACGTAGTCTCCTCCCAACTTGCAGGTCTGGACAGTTAGAACTTCTCTCCTGTTTTCCAGGTGAGGAAACAGGTGAAATAATTACTCCAGTCACACAGCCAGGAAGTGACAAAAGGGTGGCAGTTAAGGTGAACACTACCTCCAGATGGCTGAAGAGGAAACTGAGGTTCAGAGAGGGGAGGGAACTGCCAAGGGTGAGCAGCAGGGAGACTCAGCTGCAGGCTGAGCTAAGTGAGAGTGAAACTTGCCCTGCCTCTCACTGGGGGACAGGTGGAGTCCTGGGGGTGACTTTCAAAGGGAATGCTGGGGCCTTGGGAAAACCAGAAGAGACTGAAGGGGCTTTAGCTGTGATTCTCAGTGAGCGTAAGAGGCATCTGGGGGACATCCCAACAGCCTAACCCTTCAAAACAGCCAGAATCTGCACAGGTCTCATTTTTGCTCCTGGCCCAGAGGGGTTCTGGACACCTGTGTCATATCCCACTCCTACTCAGACCCCTCCTGTGGCTCCATCTCACTCAGGATAAAGGACAAAGTGCACCTCATGGTCTGCAAAACCCTACTTGATCTGCCCCCATTACCCCTTTAACCCCATATCCTCTCTCCGTCCCCTCAGTCATTCTGTGTCAGTCACATGGGCATCCTCCTAATAATCCCACTGGAGTCCTCTCAGGGCCTTTGTACTTGCTGCTCCTTTGCCTGGAAGGTGCAGGTGTTTCCCAGACGTGCGCACGGCTCCCCACCCTCTTCACATCCTAGCTCACGTTACATTCTCATCAAAGTCTTCCTCAAATTCTCTATATTTAAACTTACAGCCAGTCGCACACTCTCAGTCCCCCCACTGGGCTCTATCGATTTCTGCTTCCTGTAACTCCAACCACCTCCTCACATCCTAAACGATTTAGTTATTTATGATGTTAAGTGTTTTACTCCACTACAGGAAGGAAGATACAGGAAGATAGGATCTTTGTGTCATTCACTGCTGTAAATCCACCATCCAGACAATGCCTGGCACATAGTAGATGCTTGTTAGATGAGGGGAGGAGGGAGAAATGATGAACTGGTCTTTTAGGTGAGTCTGCAGGTGAGGTGGAAACTGGGGAAGGAATTTTTCATACCGAGGTGGGCGATGAACTCCTGGGAAATGTCCATCCAGCGCAGCAGCTGCTGCAGGAAGCCAAAGGCAAACCGCTTCTCTATGGAAGACGTGTCCAGTTCCATGTCCTTAAGCCCTCTGCAAGCAGAGGCAGAGAGAGGTCAGCTCAGATGCAGGGCCTGTTTCCCACCCTCTGCTCCTGCATTTCCTCCCTCTGCTGACCTCTGCCTTCTCCCAAATCCTCACTCCTCTGTGGGGCTTAGCCCCACTTAGCAGCCCTTTTGACCCCTCCTCTGCCCAGACCACGCCCACCTGTCCATCCTCTTTAGCCACCACCCCCCCGGCCCCGCCTCTTCCCGCCTTTGCTGATGGCTTCCCGTAGCTCTCCCATGGGGCCTGGCTCACGTACCTGGTGACGGCGTAGCCATTCATCTGCAAGAACTTGAGCAGTTCTTGGGCTTTCTCCCGGTCTCGTGCCTTCTCCTTGGCCGTGAGCGTGTCGTAGGGGACCAGCAGAGGATGGGACCCACCGCCTAGGAAGGCCAAGACCAGAAATCAGGACAAGGGGAGAACCCCAGGTGCTTCTGCAGTTGAGAGCTTTCACGATGACGGAGATAATAACAGAAGCACTGTTTTCTAACTCGCTCACGTCTGGCAAACAGTTATTAAAAGGACAGGGTGAGGCAGTTGTTCAAAAGTCACCCCTTGAAACCGAGACTCTGACCTAGGCCCTCAGGGCCCGGGTGCTGGGACTGCAGTGGAGGAGCCCGAGGCGGGTGTGGGCACCCTCACCCTTGGCCTCCAGCTCTTGCTTCTTCTTCCGCCCCCACGTGTTGTGGTAATTTTCTGCCAGTTGTTCCGCCATGGCCTGAGAGTGGATGCAGAGTTAAGGACCAGATTCGGAGGATCCACCCACAGGTGCCCCCCATCCGTCCCAGATGAAGGATCAGAGGGCTTGCCTGAAGCTCCCGGGATAGGGTAACACCGCTGAGGTCGGGCGGCTGGGGGTTGTAGCCTTCTCGCGGATCGTAGGTCTGAGGGGGCAAGAGGGAGATGGGGCCAGGAAGCCCAGGCTAGCCTCTCCCCTGCTCCTAGCCACTCCCTCCGTGTCCCCTACTGTCTGGAACTCCTTTGCTGAAGTGATCCTCCTGCCTCAGCCTCCTGAGTAACTAGGACCCTAGGAGAGCATTCCTGATTCTCCTCCTGTCTCTAAGCCATCCCCTGCTCTCCTCTGCCCTTACTTCTTTAGACTGCTGCAGCCTCTTTCCCAGGCCCCTCAGACTTTGATGAATCTCTTCTGGCCTTGTTCCATCTGACTCCCACCTCTGTTTCTTGATCCTTCTCCCCTCCCAACCCTAGCCCCACCCTTAACCAGCCCTCATGGCCTCACCTGGGCAGTCTGGGATATCTTCCGTGTCTTTTTCTTCTCCGTCTTTTCCTCCTCGCCCTCCCTGGCCTTCTCTATAGTCCATTCCCAAGCAATCATGGCCTTCAAGGACTCCTTGATGGGCCAGCGGTAAATCTCCTTGTCCTAAAGTGGACAAGAGGGAACAGAGTTGGTGGAACAGGACGAGAGGGAAGTAGAGGAAGGCACACTTGGTGCAGGTCCTCTGTCTCTGGAGTGCCATAAGAGGAAAATTCTTGACTGTGTGGCTAAGAAGCAGTTCAGTTTGGATTCAAACCCAGGTCTCTCACCTGCTCTGTAACAGAGCATCCCAAACACAATCTCATCACCTCCTTTCACCTGAGTCTCAGAGCCTTATGCTGGAGAAATCAAACTCACTCTCTGATTCTTCCTGAGATAAGGGATACAAGGAACCTGAGGTCCCCCAGAGGAAGCAACTCAGTTTGAGAGAAGGCAAAATCTGTGGATGGGGAGCCCTAACTACTGATCCACCTAGATACAAACCTTTGAAGCTGCCTTATTCTTCCCTGAACCCCCAAATTTGGGGGTTTAATTTTATCCCCAATATAGTCCCCAAGGCTTGGTCACCTTCTCTGAAAAGGTCTTGTAGGGCCTCAGCATGGGGTGGGTCTTCAGTTCCTCATCTATATTTTCTCCATAGGACCAGTTGTTCTGGATCTAGGGGTGGATGGGAGGCAGCAGTGAGGGCACAGAGAGGAAGGACCCTGGAGATGCCTAGCACTCTAAGGAAACCTGGGGATCCCAGGAAGTGGGGTGGGTCAGGGAAGGCTGGGTCTGGAGGACAGCTTGAGTCCTAAGGAAGGCCAGCAGAGATGGGGGTCCTGGGACAGGGACCCTGATGCCAACCTTATCAAAGGCCCACTTCTCATGCGTGTATTCTGCAAACTTGTTAATGAAGGAGTCAAGCTTCTCTGGGATGATCACACTGTTGGAGGGGATGAGGCCAGCACATGTTGGGGTCAGGTCTCCCGCCACCTCCAAGATCCTCTTATCCACCCCAAACCCCACCTTCTGCCATCCGAGGGTCTCACTTGAGGGTCTCCACAGGTCGGGGATCAAAGTTGCCTTCAGCGTCCACCGTGGCCTTCTTCTCTGCCTTGGAAGAGTAGGAAGCATCCACGTAGTCGGGAGGCAGAGCCCCTGCGATGGCGCACAGGCAGGGCATGGCCATGCGGTACAGCTCCTGGTCATATTTCTGGCAATACCAAGGACAGGAGTTGCAGGGGAGTCACATCAGGCCTTGCTGAGCCTTCCAACCCTGGAGGCTGAGGACCCCTAATTCACACTAAACAATTCTCCTCCTGACTCCACAAACATGAGTTATGGTTCTCCTTGAAACAAAATGTCAGGCCCAACTTTACCCCCAAACCACCTCTATATTACCCCTCTCTAAGTCCCCAAGCTAGAGGCCACGCAGAGGTCCTTCTTTCATGGAACCCTTCCAATTTGGGGATTTCATCTAAGACCCTAAAGTCTTCTACACAGTCCTCTTTGGGATCTTCTGGGTGGCCAGACCTTATGTGCCAGAGAGTCAAAAATGCCCCAGAAGAGTTTGCGTGTGAGGTGTAGCTCTTCTTCCGAGGTGATGCCAAAATTGGCCCAGCCGGTGGGGAGGCAGTAGTACTTCCAGCAGCGCTCATAGTGGTTGGTGAGGAGCTGGGTGGGAGCAGGAAGGTACACACAGGGATAGGCATAAGCAGATGGAGGCAGTGCTTGAATTATGAAGGTTTGGACTATGCAAATGATATGCTAATAAGGGAAGGATGGTATGTTTACTGGAAAACAGCCCTGGACAGTGTGTTAGGCAGAGTTAGTGTTCTTATTTTAGAGCCAGGATGGGCATTAAACTTGAGCTGGATTTGTCTGTCATCTTACAGAAATAAGCATGCTAATAATCCACGAGTAGGGTGGAGTACACATGGGCATATGGATAGAGTGATCTGTGCTTATGCAAATTAGCATGCCAAATAGAAACACAGGCAACAACTCATGCAAACTTTATATGATAATTGAGATGACAGCCTCTACTATCCAATATGCAGTCGAAGTAGGGGCTAATTTAGGTATATGCTAAATAGCCAACAGCTCTGAGTTGGGGGTATCTCCTTATGCAAACCAGCATGCAAATGAAAAAACAGGAGAGACAGTGTGCAAATATTCAGAATAGCTGTGGTACTGTTTATTCAAATAAACTCACTCATTTGAATAGTGGAAGCCTGGTGGTCTGGGCATGCAAATAAAATGCTAATTACGGAAAGTGCTGTGCCCCATACAAATATATGCTAATTGAGGCGGGGGCTGGCTCATTTGGTTAGGCAAATTAAGAGCTAATTAAGAAATGTTAGAAGCACCAATGAAAAAAAGTGGAATGTCCTGGGAGTTCTGGCATGCAAATAAGGACGCGAATTGGTTTCCGTGACGACATGGTCTTCCCGCGCGAGCGCGAGCTGATTAGCTAGGGTGGGCGATGCTGATACCTCCAAACGCCCTAGTCCAGGACAGAGCAAGGCAGTGGAGGGTGCATGCGAGCGAGCCTTGCCCTCACCTTCAGCGGCATCTTGGCGAACTCGTTCAGGATGGGCACATCAAACACCAGGCGCCGCAGCAAGTGTTGCAGCATGGATGGGCGGATGTACCTGCACGGACGTGTGAGGGGCCATGGATCTCACTCGGAGGCCCGTCCACCCGGAGACCCCGCCCACCATGTAACCCCGCCCACCGATGGCTCAGCCTGCTCGAGCCCCGCCCACCTGCACAACGACATGAGGCAGTCCTCGATGACGTCTCTCTGTGCCTTAGTAAGTGAGCGGCCGCGGGACAGGCGGTAAACGGTGTGAAGCATGGAGTCCACCATGATGGCGCGGTGCTCAGTTCCCGCAAAGAGTGGCGCACACTTGGTGATGAGCGGTAGCACAGCCAGGCACAGGTAGCGGTTTAGCGCCAGTGCCATCTCCGTGGTGCTGAAAGTGGCCTGGGACAGAGGGTGGGGACATCAGGCCCACTGCACCCCCCTGGGGTTGCCCTGACGCCCCTCCTGGATAACTCTATGTTCTGATCATTCCCCCAAATCCTGCGCCTTTCCCATCTCTACTCTGCTTCCTTTATTACTCTAGACTCTACAAAATTTCAAACATGCACACGAGTCAAACTGGTATGAATCAGCACCAGCCTGGCAAGTGCAAGGTTCTGAGTTCAATTTCCGGTACCAAAAAAAAAAAAAAATCCTGATTAATGAGCCCACTACCCAAATATGGCTGTTCTACAGAAATAGACGTTCTGCCTGCTTATTTCTTCTCCAGCTCACCCTTTCCTGTAGGAGTTTGTTTGTTGAATTGTTTTTTGAGACAGGATCTTGCTTTGTAATATAGGCTGGCCTTGTTTCCTGTAGTATTTTCAT
Organism: Hydrochoerus hydrochaeris; assembly: GCA_004027455.1. Taxonomy (NCBI): domain Eukaryota; kingdom Metazoa; phylum Chordata; class Mammalia; order Rodentia; family Hydrochaeridae; genus Hydrochoerus; species Hydrochoerus hydrochaeris. The sequence goes on from PVLA01003396.1 coordinate 125,071, forward strand.
GCAAGCCCCCACCATATGGCCTTTTACTCACAGACACTTAACTGTGTCTCTCCATTCCAACAAGCACTTCTATTTGACAGCCTTTGTTGCTATCATCATGTGACAGGATTAATCACTTCATCTCCATGATCAACTTTCTCCAACTGTCTCAAAAATTGCCTTCTATTTAGTTGGGACTGTTTGGATCAGGTCCTTGGGAGGGTCCACTCACTGCTCGTACTGGACAGATGTTTTAGGCCTTTTTATCTATAACCATTTCCTTTCCTCCTCTTTTAAATGCTATTTATTTGCTGGAAAAACTGGACCATTTGTTCAGTGGAATTTTCTACATTTTGGCTTTGGTTCAAGACCTTCTTGTAGTGTCAGTTAACTTGTTCTCTGCACTCTATATTTCCTATAGATGAGTTATAGGTTAAGTTCCAGTGTTCCTTTCCCAACTCACACCTCCAGCAGTCATCTCTTCCTGTTCCTCCCCAGCCAGCAACTAGCAAGGAAATCATCAATCATCTTTCCCTGTCTCCAGCTTCACCTCCAAGCTCTCTTGTACCCCTGCCAGAGGCTTTGGCCCTGTCACCTTGATGAGACTATTTTTCAAGGTCACCATCATCTCCATTTTGCTAGATCAATAATCCTATCTCATACTCATCTTCTCTGGTCTTGGCATCTTCTATTATATTTTTGTACACGGCTCTTTGTGGGTCCATGGTGCTGCCATCACTAAGATTGGTTGGGGCTGGGGTATAGTACTAGGGACTGAACCCATGGCCTTTGCACTGAGCTACATCCTGGCCCTTTTCTTGGTTTTTATCTTGAAACAGGGTCTCACTAAATTGTCTAGGCTGAGTTTGAATTTATGATAATCCTGCATCCACTTCTCCTAGTGCTGTGAGTGCCACTGTGCCTGGCTAGAATGATTGTTTTTATAACTGGAAGTTGGAGATTCCTACTTATCCTCTGTCAGAACACAAGTCTTTCCTGTTTGGATTTTTTCCCTCCTAACCTGATGGTGCTGGTGGTGGGATTATGCAATGTACTCAATCCCAGGGCAAATAAAAGCATTGCTGTTGCTAGCCCAGGCTCCATCTTGTATGTTCTGTGTCGGCAGGAAGGGTGGCCAGGGCAGCAGGGCTGCTCACCGTGTCCAGTGAGGCTGCTGCCCTCATGTCAGGAAGAAAGCCCACATCCAGCACGTGTAACAGGAAGTCCTGGTTCTCGATGCCATAGACACGGTCCAGGAAGAGCACCATGGATGCCTTGTGGTCCGGCACGAAAGAGGCTGACATTTTTGGTTGTATCAGGGCCCCATCTACAGGCAAGAAGGGCACAGTCAGGGATGTCCTTGGGACCCACTGGCTCCCTTCCCAGCATCACTCCCATGCCAAGTCTGGCTACCTCATACCTTTGCCCAAGGTGGGGATCTGCAGGGGAAGACTGATGATGCCCACAAGGTCATCCAAGGGCACGAGGGATCGGAGGATGGCCCGGATCCGCAGGGCCTCACCCTTGCCGGCTTGTATTAGCTGGGGGTAGCAGTTGGGGATGGACAAGTCATCAGACATCTGTGCTCCATTTTGAATTTGCTCCATTCCATCCCTTCCTGACACTCTGGTGGGCAGAACAGGCCTTGTTCCCAAGGAAATAACTCTAGAGTTCTAGCCCTGACCCCTCTATGTGAGCCTCCTTCATCTCTACCCTGACCACTCTGGGCTGTCACTGTCTGCTTCTCACATGGACTGGGAATTCCACGGGATCAGCACTTGTGGCTATGTTGATCACCATAGTGTCCCCAGCAATGCCTAGCCCAGGACACACATGGTGAGAGCCTACCAATGTTGCCCAACACCCACATGAAGAGGTCAAGGCTGGCCACCCATGGTCTCCCTTCTGCCCCACCCTGGCTTTCCCATCTCACATGCATCTCTGGAGCACAGCGTCCCAGCAGATCAATCAAGGCCGCATAGAAGGACATGATGGCGTGTCCCAAGTGCACCCGATTTTCCTCAGGGGCCTCCTCACCAAAGCTGCAGGGGAGCAGGATCTTGTGGGGAAGCACCAAGGGGTATGGGAAGGACAAGGTGTGCTAGAGGATAGGAACCAGGAGACTCACTGCTCACGCCGCCGGTCCCTGCGGACACCTGGACCGTCCCGCGCGGGGTCCTCAGAGATGTGGATGGCCTCTTCGATGGCGGCCAGCAATCCTGAGCCTCCCTCACCCCTCAGGGCTGGCCCAAAGCACTCAGGCTTGCGGATGAGCAGCCGCACTACCACGTTGGCATTCTCCTCCACGCTCTCGCCTGGCCCCCAGGAGGTCAGGAGGTCTCATGAGCCTCGGTACACCATGCAGCCCAAGCACCAAACACTTCTAGAGGGAAGGCCGGGTCCCTGTTGGCCCCAAGCCCCCTGCCTCAGCCTCATTTGAGGGGATCCCTGATCTGGACAGGCCTGAGGTTCAGGGAATAGACAGTCAAAATTCAAGGAAGGTTTGGACAGTTGACCCTACATGTCCTGCCCTGCCACCACCATGGCCTGCCTTACCATTGACGAAGACAGCAAAGCGCAGGAAATCCAGGTAGCGCTCACCACCGCAGGGGTTCCAGCCAATATCGGGGTACCCTTTGGCTAGCAGCATGGGACAGCTTTGGAGGCCACATCCTGCCAGGTAGGACACGACCTGGAGATAGGAGGGGGTTTAAGGTCAGACCCATAGACCTTCTTTCCCAAGTCTCAGGCTTCTGTTCATCCCTGGAGCCCCTGAGCCCCATTCATCTCTGAATCCTTCAGTATATAACCCTGGTCCTTGGCATAGTCACCCCTACCAGGACCACAGCAGCAGCCCCTTCTCTGGGCTCCCTGCTGCCCTCAGTCTGTTCCACACCCACCTGTGGAATACCTGAGTCAGGTCACATCCTCTGCTCAGATGTTATGGCTCTCTCTCACTCAAGACAAAAGCCAGAGTCCCCGATGTGGCTCTTATGATCCCTTATGACCAATCATTTCTCTACCTTCTACAGCCACTCACCTCTCACTGTCTCTGCACCAACCGCCTTGGTCGCTGCTCTGACTCCCAAGGTTGACTCCTGCCTCTGGACCTTTGCACTGGCCACTCCTCCCCTAGTCTATCCTGCCTTCACTTCCCAAGCCTTACTCAGTGTCACTTTCTCAATGGGGCTTTCTCCAACCACCCTTATCTAACTCAGACACCCTCCTGACACTTTATATTTTTCTTCTTTCTCACTTAGTTTCTCCCTTAACACCTGTTACTGGCTAACAGTTGGCATTCATCCTTCAGACAAGAATGTCAGCTACATGACGACAGGGATTTTTGACTGTTGCACACTACTGCCTTGGACATGTCCTGACATATAATGTGTGCATAATAAATATTTATTAAGTGAATAATTATATGATAGCAACCAGCCTTTGTTGAGTACTGTTTCACAAATTCATGAAGCTGTTTCTACAACTGTTCATCATGGAGCTGAGGTTACAGAGGTCTGAGGGGCTGTTGCTTATCTAAGGCCACACGGCAAGGGAGCTGATCCTAAGTGTGGAACTCCAGAGCCACACGTGTCCTTGCTGTACACAGAAGCTGTGGCAGAGGGGTCCACCCAGCCAGGAGCATAGGGTATGGATGCACCCACCCTGCAGCACCCCATGAATGAGCCCCTGGGTATTGTTATCTTCCTGCAAATTAATCCCCACTGGTTCAGCTCAGAATCGCCCCCTCAGGAGGGGCTCAGAGTCAGCAGTGTCCTAGCAGCCAGGTAGGGCCAGGCCTCTCCCTCCACACCTTCTCCAGGTCCTGCTCCTGCAGCGCCAAGGCCAGCTCATTGTTGTCGATGACAGAGGCAGCAGCCACATCCAGGGGTGTGGAGCCCTGCATGCCTGTGGTGGGAAAAGGGGGTAAAGATGCTCTTCCGAGGTGCACAGCTGCCTGTCTCGCTCCTGAATGTGTGGCCTTCAGGAAGCCCTCCCTGCCCACCCTTTTTGCTTTCCTTCCTGTCTGGTCCATGTTTCCTCCACCCCAGGTCTGACCAGTGCATGCTGTCACTATCTGAAACTGGACTGTCTTCTTCACCATTCCCAGTGAGGGCCAGGCAGGGCTGTCTGGCTTACTACTATGCCCAGTGCTACGCATCACCCAGCCACACCATGATGGTCTGAGACTGAGCATTTGCTAAATGGCCGAATGAGTGAGCCAGTGGAATGGGCTGGCAGAAACGGGCTCTGGGAGCAGTCCCTGAGCCCAGGCTTTCTCACCCAGGCCAATGCCACTGTTTTCCAGCAGGTAGCTCAGGTGGTCAAACATGGAACGCTGGTTCTGCCGGCTGATCCGGCAGAAGTAGCAGAGGAAGCGGCAGCAGCTTGTCACCATCTTGGGGAAGCGGATCTCCTGGGATGGCAGGGTGGGCTGGTGATCAGTGCCTGCCCTCTGTGGTCCCTTTCCCCAATCCCCAGCCCAGCTAACAGCCTCACCTTGGATTCACCGCCCCCAAGGACGTTCACCATGACCTCCATGACTGTCTCATGCATGCCCAGTGCCCTCATTAGGTTTGGATGTTGGTAGAAGACCTTGTTGTTCATGATGTTCCTGTGGACAGATAATGTGTGTAGGGTCACCACAGGCAGGGTCGCCCACATCCAGGGACACCACCATCATGCCAATACCACTATCATAATAGCATTTATTTATTTATTTATTTATTTATTTATTTATACTGGGGCTTTTGCATCTCTGGTCTCTTTTTATTTTTTAATTGTGAGACACAGTCTCAATAAGTTGCCCAGACTAGGGTCAAACTTCTGATCCTCCTGCCTCAGCCTCCCAGAGTGCTAGGATTATCCAGGCTTGTACCATCGTGCTTGGCTTGACCTCTTACTCTGCATCCTGCACCTTTCCCTTTATAGACTTGAACTTGTTCATCCCTACATCTGCTCTGGGAGGCCCTAATTTCACAGATAAGGAAACTGAAGCCTTGATCCAAGACAGACTCATAGGACAGAGATCTCTCATGTTGCCGAGTGTATCCCCACATGCTTACAGAGGTCTGGCATGTAGTAAGTGTCTATTGAGTGAATGAAGGAGAAACATTTAACATTTAAATGCTTAATACCATGATGACTATATTTTACATCATTCATTTTTTTCATTCATTCCTGTTTTCCTTGGGATGTTTTGTTTTGTTTTGTTTTGTTGAGACAGGATCTCACTATAGTTCAGGCTGGCCTTAAATCTGTGCTCCTCCTGCCTCTGCTTCCAGAGAGCTGGGAGATCACCATTATGATGATGATGGTGATGGTGATGATGATGATGATGATTGGCATGAGCTCACCAAAACCACACCACCATTCTGCTGGGTAGGCATGGCTCTTCCCTACTTACAAATGAGGATATAGAAGCTCAAAATGGGAAACCTCATAGCAAATGTCATATGTAAGTATTAGCTGTTTCCCAGGGGCAGACGAAGCAGGAGGGAAGGGGCACTCTAGGAAGAAGGGAGAGGGCAGAAAGCACAGGGACTTGTTCTGGGAAGTGTTTACCACATATGTGTCCTGCTGTATCCTGATGGTGGGCCAGATGTTGGGAAAAGGGGATGTTATCATACCCAGAGGACATTCTACAGGGTGCTGGCAGGTAGCAAAAGCTTGCCTGCCTCTGAGGGACCTGCCCGACAAAGGAGGGGGCCTCACCCGATGCTCTGGATCATGAGGTTCTCCTCCTGGGGGCCCATCTGCACAATAAGCAGCGAGCGGATCTGGCCCAGGCACTCGAGCAGGCTCATGGTGTCCTCCACCGAGGAGGGCGAGATGGTATACGCCCTCGGCAGGGCACGCAGCAGCTCACCGAGCCCATCATATTGCCGGTGCAGGAGGCTGAACATGGCCCGAACCAGCTCCGGGCTCTGCACGAAATCCTCCTGGGCCCAGCGAACTACCATGTGGGACACCAGCTCCTGTAGGGACTCTGGGAAAGGGACACAAAGGTCAGAACACAGCCAGAATGATGCAGGAGAGGCCCCTCTTCTCACAGGCCTCTTGGTTACCAACCACTCCCATTATCCTCCTTCCAAGAGTTCTTGGATTCTGGAAGATTCTCCTCTGTTGCCCTGTTCCCATGGCCCTCTGGGATCTGGCTGTCACTTCCCTGCCTTTATCTCTCATCACTTGCCCACTCAACCACTTGGCTCCTGCCATGCTGGCCTCTGAGCCTTGGTACTTTTGTACCACCCTTCCTCCCCCAGATCTTTGCACACCTTGGTCTTTCATTCTGACCCTTCTATCCTCATCTCTCTTCTACCCCTCTCAGATTTTATTTTTCCTTTTAGCACCGATGACCACCTGGAATTTGTGTATCCATATATGTATCTGATATACTATTTACTTTTTCTTTCTTTCTTTCTTTATTTATTTGTTTGTCTGTTTGAGAGAGGGTCTTGCCATGTAGCCAGGCTGGTTTCAATGTCTAGAGCCTCAGCCTCCGGAGTGCTAGGATTTCAGGTATGCACCATCACACCCAGCTTATGTTGGGTATAGTATGCTAAACTCCTGGAAAGCAAGGGCTTTGACTGTTCCATTGCTGTTTTTCTCAGCCTTGCTAAAATTGCCTGATCCAGAGCTGGTCCAATAAATGATCTTGAATGGTACAGGATAAAACCTATACCCAGGCACTCTGCCCTCATGATATGTAGCTAGTACAGTGTATGTTTGCATAGTGATACCTTGGTCAATACATGCTTTTGTAACCCTTCAACATGGTAACTGTCTCATCACAAGAGAAAAGAAAAATAAAAGCCCAGGGCCTGGAGGCTGCAGTGGTAAAGGCGCTGCCACCACTCTGGACTGGATGTGCATCCTGGAATTGGGGCACAGCTTCTTCCTCCTCCCCAGGTGCGCCCCCTCAGTCCTGCTTCTCCATCTCCCTTTTATTCCTCCTCAAGGCCTGTGTTGGAGACCCAGCATCCTCAGCAGAGCCACCCATCACTCCTTTTCCTGTCCCTGCTGTCCTCAGTCCTCACGAGGCTTGGGCTCCTCTGCAGGCGTCTCCTCCTCTGGCTTCTCCTCCTTCTTCTTCACCAGCCGCACCTTCTCCAGAAGACTCATCAGGCGGCTGCCCAGAGTGGTCTCTTCCTCTGGTTCTTCCTCCTCTCCTTGCAGCTGAATTCCTGGTGATCAAGAAGGGAGGGAATGTTGCTTACGTGCTTGTGCATTCACCTGCTCGATCATTTATTTCACTCATTCCTCATTCACACATACACTTGTGAAATTTTCCATTTCCTTCTCTTTAGGTGTTTTTTTTCCTTTTGTTTTCTTTTTCAAGACAGGGTCTCACTGTTTAGTTCAGGCTGGCCTTGAAGTCACTAGGTAGCCCAGGCTGGCTTCAAACTCACAGTGACCCTATTGCCTCCATTTATTTCTTTATATGTTTACACTTTTGTTCAATTATTCATTCTGTGAAACATTTTAAGTCAGCTATAGTAAATATGTTCAAAGAACTAAAACAAAAATGTCTGAAGAGTTAAAGAAAATTATGATGGTAGTGACACATCCTGCAAAGATTATTAATAAAGTAAATAACATTTTTAAAGAACCAGCTTGAATAATTGCACAGTTATGCATCTCTTAATTTTTAACTATGAAAAAGGAAAATACAATAACCAAAATAAAATACTACAAGAGGTTTGATAGCATATTTGGGCTGGCAGAAGAGAAAAGCAGAATTTGAAGATAGGACAAGATAAAGAATGATGAAGAAGGGGCGCCACAGAGCCCCAAAGAGTATCATTGAGCAACCACAATCTTCAGAATGAGTTCCAGAAGGAGAGGAGACAAGGGGTCAAAAATATTTGAGCATTTGTCCAAAACTTTCCATCCTTGATGAAAATATTAATGTTCACATTTAAGAAATTCAAACTCCAAGTAGGATAAACTTGAAGAGCTCCATTCTCAGATACATCTTACTCAAACAACTGAAGGCAAAGACAAAGAGAAAATCTTGGAAGTCAGTCAGATAAAAATGATTCATCACACCCAAGTGTGGTGGCACATGCCTGTAATCCCAGCACTCTGGGAGCCTGAGGCAAGAGTAATGCAAATTCAAGCCCAGCCTGGGCAATTTAGTGACTAAATAAGACTATATCTCAAAATAAAAAATTAAAAGAGCTAAAGCTGTAGCTCAGTGCTAAAACCATAGGTTCAATCTCCAGTGCCACAAAAAAGAAAGAAAGAAAGAAAGAAAGAAAGAAAGAAAGAAAGAAAGAAAGAAAGAGAAAGGAAAAAAGACATCACTACATACAAGGGAATTTCAATAAGATTACCTGCTGATTTAGCTTCAATTGGCCAGCGAGCTCTCCTCCCAACTCTAAATCTTCCACGCATCCCTCCAGTCAGTCAGCCAACTTAGCCATCTCTTACCCATTTATTTCATCCTTGTACACATCAATTCACATATCCATCCATTCGCTTGCCTATAGTCAATCTATACACCCACCCACCCAAATACTCATATATTGTTTCACTTATTTGCTATCTGTTCACCAGTCCAGTTACATAGTACCACACACAGATGTTTAAAGTCAAGGAATCTTAGGGCAACTTCAGAAGCTGTCTCAAGAGAAAGTTTGCAGGAAAGGCTCTCTGATTCCTTCTCCTTACCACAGTGGGCCAGCAGGTCTTGATGAAAATCCTGCAGATCCGCTCGGATCTCTTCAGGGAGGGGACAGTCTTCCTCATCTTCACCATCTTTGAATTGCAAGAGCATGTTGATCTAGGGGAAGGCAAACAGTTTGAATGAGGGTCAGAAGTCATAGAATAGGAACTCTGAGATCAAGGATCAAAGGTCCAATTATAAGTTCCTGTCTAAGGTCATGAACCAAAGTGTGTTAGAGAAGAACATCAGGGAGATTAGGGAAGAGGTCTGAGAGAGGTCAGGGTCAGTCTCTAAGGTCAAGCTGGTTCACAGAGCAGTATGAGAGATAAATATATCAATTGTTCAAGGGCCAAGTACTGGTTTTGAGGTTGAGGACCACCATGGTCAGTCAGGAGAGAGGCTCAAGCTGGGGCTTAACCCATGCAACTAACTAGAGACAGGGGTCAGAGGACCTGTTCCTGGGGCGGGGAGCGGAACTCGCGGGTACGTCTTGCAGTCTCAGCTGCGCTCATGGTGAAGGCTTTCATGAGGAGGCCATAGCGGTCCCGCTGGTTGGCCTGGAGCTTGTCCACATAGCGCTCTGCAAAGGCTGCCAGGGACTCCACGCGGTGCTGCAGCTCTTGGTCACAGAAATACTCCAACAGGTGGCACATCTATGGGAGGACAGCCACATAGGAGGAGGGATGGCTGTGAGACCACAGGACCTCCTTGAAAATCTGCCTTTTCCATGGCCCTGCTTAGGTCCAGCCACCACCAACTCCTGCTCAGATCCTTAAATCAGTCTCCTCTCAGACAGAAGCCAGAGAGATCATTCCAAGCCAACATTGTTCCACTGCTTTAAGAACTTCCGCTTCCCCACTGCCTCAGGACAAAGTCTAGACTCCCAGACTCATAGCCCACTAGACTTTCAGATGGATGGACACTGGAAAACAGAAAGAACCAACCTACCTGTAACTTCACAGACTCTGGAAGCTTCATCTGCAGCAGTCCCTCCTCCAATTCTTCTTTCTCCCCTTCTGCTGCCTCCTCTTCCTCTTTTTCTTCATCTTCCTTCTCATGTGCTCCTTCCTCCTCATCCTCCTCCTTCTCCTCTTCATCTTCCTCTTCTTCCTCCTCTCCCTCTTCCTCCTCCTCTTCCTCTTCTTCCTCTTTGAATACTTCAGGCTCAATCATCTTCAAGATTTGTTTCACATCCTCATCACTAAAGACACCCATCACCTGCAGGACAAGGTCTGAATCCTTCACTGTGACCTGTAAGGTCTGCATAATCAGTTCCTGCCTTCACTCTCCTGCTTCTCCTGCTTCTACACATGTCAAATTCATTCCTGCTTTGTCTGATATGATTCCTTCCACAGGCAGAAAGGCATCACTTCCTGCCAGCTACCCTCCTTTTGTCCTTTCTCCCAAGCTTAAACACATATAGCTCTAGGACAGGACACACCCTACACCTCAAGGAAACCCACAGAGCTCCCAGCACATACCACCAGCTCAGCCAGCACAATAAAGATACTAATATACTGACTTATGGGAGACAAAAGATAGAAAGTAGATGAAAGAGAAGAAGAGGAGGAGAGAGAAAGATGGAGGCAGGGAGAATGACTGGTAAGCTAAATCAGTAGACTGAATGGTAGAGGTTTGAAAGGGAGATGAAAGAATGAATGGATCATGATAGAGAGATGCATAACAGGATAAACAATGTATAGGTAGGCAGGTAGGTGTGTGGATGGTTTGATAAGCAAGTAAATGAGAGTATAGATAAAAAGATAAATGGGAATGGGTAAGGTAAGTGGATGGATGGATGAATGAATGAGCTTATGCATACAAGGTTGGGTAGATATATGGATGAATGGTTATATGAATACATGAATAAAGGAGTACATGAAATAAAGAATGGAGAATGGATGGATGGGTGTAGACAGCTGGGTGGATTTGTGGGTAGAGAATGGGTGTTCACACACAGGGATGGGAAGTACAGACATGAGGGAAAGGTAAATGGAAGTGGAGAAATGCATGGATCTTTGGGTAATTACACTATTAATAGATAGGTAAGTGGGATGAAGGATCAACTGATAGGCAAATGAATAGAAGAATGGATGGGCAAATGGATTGAAATAGATATGGATATGTGGGTAGAAAACAGACAGCAAGGTGGATGGACTTGTAGATGGGAAGATGAGGGCATATAATGAATGAATGGATAAATGAGAAGATGAAAAGGTGGATGGAGGATGGATGAACTGATGAATGAATGAATGATGGTTGGATGGAGGAATGGGAAGAAGGAAAAAGAGATTAATAAACACATGTATAGAAGATAGATGAATGAGTGAAAGGAAAAGTGAATAAAGGATGGATAGATGGTGGAGGACCCATGAAGGGTGGATAGGTAGATGAATGGATAGATGGGTGAGTTGCATGTAAAAATGGGAGGGGCTTTATATATGGAATTATTTCAACTGTAGAAGAAAAATGGGAGAGGGAAGGAGAAAACTATTACCAGCAAGGTAGACACAAGCTTGAGCACGGGCACGAACTGGAACTCCACAGAGCCCCCGACAGGGTCTCGTGCGTGCTGCCCACCATCTCGCACAGCCTCTCCCAGCATTCTCAGGGCCTTGTCCCGCAGGGCCTCCAGAGGGATGGCAGGGCTGAGTCGGGCCGGGGGTTCTGCTGCCCCAGCTGCTGGCAGAGCCATCACAAAACAAGGAGCTAAGAAATGGTGTGGGGGCCTCAGGGAGGTTGTGACTCCAACACCGGGCAGGCCGTAGTGGCGAGGACCATCTTCAGAGCGGTGTCCAGGTGGAAAGAGTGTGATGCCACGAGTCTCGGATGTGAGGGGCACAATGTATTCAGAAAGCATGGAGCGGCGGGTGCGGCAGGCACTTTCAAGGTGGATGCTGATGAGGAGGTCATAGTAGCCTGCACGCAGAGGACCCGGCAGGTGTGCATCCTCCAGCGTGTGCAGCAGCTGCGCCTGGTCCACATGGCTGCACAAAGCATGAGCCACACGGTTGTTGCCCAGGGCGCACACTGCTCTGTAGAGGGAGAGGGTGTGCGAGTGGAAGCGTTGCAGGTCCAGGCGCTCGGACAGCTCCAGGATGTCCATGCACCTGTGATGGAAGTGAGGAGCACAGGCAGGGACAGAGTGGGCAGGGATGTGGGAGATGTGACACAGACCACAGAGAGGCAAAGAGATGCTAGGTCAGAGTTGTTGCTCTAGCAGGAAAGCACTATGTCCCACAGGGTCGGGGCTCCCCCAGGGCTCTGGAACTATCTAGCAGTCTTTCATCAGTCCTACAAGTCCCTAAGAGCTGACTTCCACCTATCTTTTGGGATTCCTGGGATGGCCTAGGACTCTGGGGTTTCTGAGAAGCTAGCTGAGATCAGGTGACCCTGAGGTGTATCTAGGATCCCCAAATTGGGTTTGAAGCCTTTCTGGCAGGTCTGGGTACCCTGGTTATGCTTTAGTGTCACCAGAATGTCAGTTCCACCAGGGTAGAACATTTCTGTCTGTTTTGTTTTGTATTTCCAACACCTAAAACAGGACCAAGGACATGGCAGATACTCAACAGGTATTTATCAAATAGGTCAGTGGGTGAGTCTAGGACCCCCATCAATAGATCTGAGCATCCTGAATCATAAGTGAGCATTGCTAGAATGCCACTTGGTACCAAAAGTTTTGTGTCACCAGATTAGAATGCTCTTGATCACACAGAAGGAGCCTAGAGCTGTTTGTCAAGTGAATGAGCAAAGAAAAACTGAGGCATGTCAGGAGCCACTTGGGATCCTTGGCTGTGTGCAGGGACCTGAAGATTTCCAGGCATCCATGTGAACACATATAGCCCTAGGTGTGTCTGGGGCCCTTGGAGTGGGTTGAGATCTCCATGGGACATGTCTAAAGCTTTCCTGAGTAGTGTTCTGACCCCAAGTCATCATCTGGATTCCTTGATGTGGATCTGGGCTCCCTGAAATGGGCTTGGGGCTGTGTAGTGTGGGTCTGGGGAACCTAAAGTAAGTCTGTTTCACTAGGATGTATCTAGGGGCCCCTAAGGTGGGTCTGGAGCCCCCTAGGGTTTTATCTGGGGAGGCCAGAGCTAACTCACAGTCCCTCAAATGGGGCTCTTGCAGTGGTCTTGTGGTATGAGAAGGCACAGAGCTCTGTCTGACCCTAGAGGGGTGATAGCATCTGTCCCTGTGCCATCAGGCAGATCCAAACCTGTTCTCCTCAGGGATATGCAATGCCATCATGGTCAGCGGCTCCTGGCACTGCACAGCCCAGCCAAGCCGCTCACCAGCACGCCGTGTGTCCACCTGCAGGAAGTGGTTGGGCATGCGGCTCCAGGAGACTGGCATCAGCATCTGGACCTCCAGCCGCGGTGGACACTGAGGGGCTGGGTTCTTGCGCTCACTCACGAACATAGCAGCAGACAGTGGCATGATGTTCTGGGGATGCAGAATCATGCATGGATTAGGATTCCCAGCCCTCCCCAACCCTGCACCCCTTTCTGAGGTATCCTTCCCCACACCTCCCACCTCAGCCTGCCCAAGGAATCACCCCTCCCTGCACTGTTACCTTCTGCTTCCCCAACTCAAACTGGATGACATTCTGGTTGGTGGGCAGGACAAAGACAGCAGGAAACAGCTTTGTGTTGGGTTCCACCTGCCAGGGCAGAAGAAGGCAAGGATGAGAGTGGGCTGGGGGTTCAGGACTCAACCTCAAATGCCAGAGTCAAGCCTGCAGATCCACACTTGGACACTGAGTGCTACACAATGGCTCTGAGGTCACCCGTGGGCTACCACCCCTGATCCAGCATACACAGGATAACCCATCATCTCCAAAAAAAATGTTTTCTCTGGTACTGGGGAAACTCAGCCCTGAATTACATACCAAGCCCTTTTTTAATTTTTCCTTTTGAGGCAGGGTATCATTAAGTTGATGAGCTGCCCAGGCTTGAACTTTCAATCTTCCTGCCTTGGCCTCCCATTGTTCTGAGGTTGCAGGTTTGTGCCACAATGCTTGGCTTCCTCATCTGCAGCTCAGTGCACATGATGCCCCCTCTAGGGATATCTTTCCTATTTTACTCATTTTTCAAGAACAAGAAAGACCAGCAGTCTTGGGAAGCTAAGGCAGAAGGATTGCAAGTTCAAGCCCAGTTTAAGGAATTTGGTGACAATGAGACTGTCTCAAAATAAAACCTTATTAAAAAGGACTGGGGATGTAGCTTATAAAGGCCCTGGGTTCAATCTCCAGTAGAATACACAGACAAAACAAAACAAAACAAAACAAAACAAAACAAAACAAAACAAAACATAGAGTGTTCTCTGACCAGCACCTCCCTGCCCCATCTTCCAAGTGGTACCCACCCTGTCAGTCCCCCACTCCAAATAATACTTTCTGTACAACAGGCTTGCCAAAATCAAACTTGAATCTAACTACACCTCTAGATCCAACTCCCAGTTTATAGGAATACAGGGGACAAAGGAAAGTTACAGAGACACCACAGGGACTGTGGGCAACACGGCCAGAACTCTCCGGGGGTTAATGATCCTCTCTGGGATCTCAGTAAGAGGCAGATTCAGATCCAGCAAGTGTGGGGAGGGGCCTAAGATTCTGCTTTTCTAACAGTTTCCCCAGAGGTGCCTGACTTGCAGGTTCTGCAACCACATTTTGAAGAGCACAAACAGCCTGATTCCTTCAATAAATACATTTTGAAGGGGCAAAAAAGAGGTGGGAGGAGCATCCAATGTAAGAAAAGAGACTGTAGGCACAAAGCAACCAATTAAAATTTGTCACCATGGGCTGGAGATAAAGCTCAGCAGCACAGCACCTGCCTAGCATGTGTGAAGCCCTGGGTTCCATCTCCAGCATTTCAGAAAACAAAAAAGATATATATGTGATTTTACTTTGATTCCAGTTCAAATAAAGAAATGGTAAGAAGCCATTTTTGAGACAGAGAAATTTGAACATGGGCTAGATATTTAATGATAGGAATTATTGGGTTTATTTTTTTTCAGATCATAGTGTATTTAAAAATAATCCTTATCTTTTAAAGATACATACTGAAAAGAGATGAAACTATATGATGCCTGCAATTTCCTCCAAAATCCTGCAGTGGCTGTGGGAGGGAAGTAGGCGTAAAGACGAAAGATTGTCTGTGAGTGGGTGGTTGAAGCTGTGTAATGCAGACCTAGTGGTTCATTATGCTATTCCATTTTTGTATACTTCTGAAATTTCTCCATTTAAAATAAAGTTTTTCAAAACCCATCTTAGATGGATTAAATGATAGCTACATGGATAAATATGTGATAAAGCCAATGTAGTAAAGCATCAATGGTAGATTTTGATGGTAGGCATCTAGGCAGCTACAATTCCTTCAGTGTTACTGTATGCTTCAAAAATACATTTTTAAGATGGGCATGGTGGTGCACACCTGTAATCCTAGCACTCAGGAGGTTGAGGAAGAAGGATTGCTATGAGTTTGAGGCCATCCTGGGCTACAAAGTGAATTCAAGACCAGCCTGAACTGCATAATGAAACTCTGTTTCAAAAATATAAGAAAACAAAAAAACATTTTTTTTTCATAATAAAATGTAGAAAAGGAAAATTCTACCCTAGAATTTGGGCTCATCCTAGGGTGCCCTCTGATTGGTGAAATGTGGTGACTACAGCCACCCAGCCCATGACAGATTAGGAGCTTTTCTCTGATGTCAAGATGTACTTTGTCTCCTCCATTCTGGGCCTGGCTTTAATGCAAGGTTCAACTATGTGGTCTGCCTAGGGCCTCCCAAGGACAGAAGAGGAGCTATTTTTGTTCTGTCTCTGTGAGGTCTGGCCTTGGAATGGGTCTAGAAGGCTCATCCTAGGATGCTGGGACATGAGGGTGCTTTGCTAAGTTGCTGAGGGCTGGGCTCACCTGGAAGAAGGTGTTGCTCTCTTTGCCATTGGCTGTAAAGGTCATCAAGCCAGTAGCCAAGTCTACCAAGCATCCAATGATAAGGTCTGTGTGGCTGATCCGGCCCTGCTGCCCAGGGCTCACAAAGTCTCCACCCCATACCATGTAGCAGTTGCTGCACTTGAGGCTGGAGGAGACAGAAGTGATTACTGTGTGGATCCTCAGTCCAGGAACTCTACACCCTGGACTCGCCCCACTTCCCCAAGTTCCCTGCATACAATGACCTCAGGACCAAAGTACTGAACCCTCTCACCCCAGGCCTTGACCCCTCAGAATTAGAATCCTTACAGGCTGATGGGAGATGGGATTGAAGGAGGAAGGAGGGGAACAGGAGAGAAGAGAGGGAGGAACACAGAAAGAGGGAGAAGAAGGAAAACACGAAGAAGTAGAAATGGAGAAGAGGAGGAAAGGAAAAATAGAGTGAGAGCACTTCAAAGCAAGTCAAGAGGAAAGGATGAGGAAGGGGAGGAGGGAAGCTTCTGAGCCAGGTGTGGGGAGAGGTTCCAGAAATCCTCTTGTTCCAGAGGGTTCCCAGGTCCCACAACCAGGCAGCCACAAGACTGCGACAGGAGCTCTACTTCCTCCTGCCTGCCTCCCATCCCTCCCCAGTATTCCTGGGCCCTGGCACCTGCTGTGGACGTTGCCCTGTTCGTCCCCCATGGTCACCGTCACTGCCCGGACCTTGCTGAGGTCGAAGTTCATATCATGCTGATGGTAGTCAGGGGTGACCCAGCCCACCCACACACAGCTGGGCTCCTGACCGGCGAAGACCCTCACGGAGTAATAGTACTGGGGACACACAGAGGGACCAGAAGTCAGTCAGAAAGATTACTGGGGTTCCCTGCAGCTCTGAACTGGTTTCCCTGGATTCTTAGGGTCCTCTAGAAGCATAACAAGAAGTGGCAGGAATTAAGACCCCTTCCTACTCCCATATCTTTATCTGTTTCTGTGGCTTCCAATACATTTGTGGATTTGGGAGTCTCTTGAGAATCTTTTTGATACTCTTACATCTAAGTCCCTCCCCCAGGTTACAGAAAGGAAATGAATAATAGCTCATGAGTAGCTGTGATTCATTACACAAAGTAACTCACTTAAGTATATTAGGTGGGCACCATTTCTATCCTCACTTTACTGATGGGGAAACCACAGTACTCCCACAGGAGAGAAAGCACAGAGCGGTGAAGTAACTTGGCCAAATGGCATCTGAGTGGTCCATGATCCTAACCATTAGGCTGTCTCATAAAAATTCCAGTTTGGTGAGTCTTAAAATTATATTGGGATGACAGTGAATTTTTCTACCCAGGGATATACTAGATGGGTTAATTAAATTTGGTGTCCTGTATTTATATGTCCTGGAGGCCGCAAATGGCGGGTACTCCCTGGGTTTTAGGGTCCCTAAGAGTTTTATCACTGTGCCTCATCATTTCATTGTGCTCCCTGCCATTTTTAGGTCACCAGTTACATGCTTTAGGGGTCTGAATTTGAAGTATGCTGGACTTGGTGGCTTTCTGGTGAGTACTGGGATATCCCCATCTATAGGCACTGCGGCACTGGAAATGGGAATTCCTGGGCTGTGCTGAGAGGTCCCCAAAACTGAGGGTTCCCTGTTCGCACTGTGGTTGTGTTGAGGATGATTTCAGGGTCATCGCGGTTGTCAGTGGGCACCACTTCATGAGGGAGCCGGGGCAGTGTAGGGGTGGCTGGTGGTTGGGTCATCATGGCAGCCTTCTTGGCCTTGAATAAGAACCTGGTAGTGGGAGGAGAGGCTGCCATGAGAAGCTGCTCTCCAGCTCGGGCCCTGCCCTCCTGCCACAACAGCCGTGACCCCCCACACCACCCTAATTGGACCTGCATCTACTACTGTCCCCAACCCTCGTCTCTAATGGGCTGGGATTCCAAACACCCCATGTCTGATCCACTCTGGAGGTACTGCATACTGGATCACCCACATTCAAAGCCTTCTGGGAATACAGGGTTCCCCTTTAGGGAGACCCACAGTGGTCCCCCTAAATCAGCGTTACTCATCTGAGTTCCCCAGATCGCTGCTAAATGCTCCTGGGATAGGACAATTCTTCACCTCGTGGCAGTTCTACACTATGGGGCATGTGGAATCCCTGGAGCCTTCCAGCAGCCCCACATTGTGAGGACCAGCAAAGCTGTCATTTCCAGATACCCCAAGAGTCAGAATTGCATCCCTCTGAAAACCACTGCCATGGAGGGAGCCATGCAGATTCCCTTTCATTTTGATACCTTCTCAGGGTCTCCCTTAAAGTAGCTTTTAGGGGTAAATTTGAGACATAGGAAGGATCCCAGTTGGTTTCTCACTGAGGTATCTGGGGGATACAGTAAACTGTCCTGAGATACCAAAATCCCTTTTAATGTCATAAATAATAAAGCCCTCTGGTTGAGACTCTAGGGAACCCACCAAGTATGTAGGATAGTATAGTTCTCCATACCACGCAGTAGGGTTCCCCAATTTTACACACTCAGGGAAACCAGAGCATCCCTGGAAAATAATGGAGTGCTTAAGACAAGATAGCATCCCTCAGGATTGTGATTTCACTTGGCATATGTGGGACCACTTTGGGTTACACTAGGGAGGATTCTCAAATTATTAAGGTTCCATAATTGGGAATCCCAAGACTGACCCCAAGCCCCACTCTAGACTCACCCTCTCTTCTTGTTCTTCTCTGTGGTAGCATCCTTCTCATTCTCAGCCCTGGCAGGCTGGGCCTCCACTCCAGCCTGGAGGGTCCCCCCAGGGGCTCCCTCCTTGGCAGTTCCCTCCTTGCCCCCTTCAGGCTCTCCCCAGCCCCCAGCTGAGCGGCGCAGATTTTCATAGTCAGGGTCAGGCTCTGCTGCCCGGGCCTCGTCCTCAGCAGGGGGCTGCAGGCCAGGAGGTGCCAGGGGGGTGGCCCCTGCGGTGCAACGGAAGTGCTGGTGGAACTGAACTGGAAGGCTCAACCGCAAAAAGAGCATCTCCACCAGGCTGTTCTGGGAGCCCCAGGTGCGGTGGGTGAGGCGCAGGCAGGGAGGTGTATCAACAGTGCCATCCATGCGGGACACCTGGAGGGGGCAGGAAGCACTGAGTGGGGACAGGGGCCAGGCCAGGCCATTGATCCTCTACCTCATTACACATGGAGCCATCCATAAGCCTTAGAGCCCCTGGGTATTAGCCAAAGATGTCCCCTTTTCTGAGCTAATGAAGCTCCCTGCAAGGAACACAGTTTGGCCATGAGGTACTTTGACCCTCTATCAACTTCTGCTGGTCATTTTGCACAGTGGCAGCCCAGCCAGTATAACAGAATCATTTGGGGAGACTTTCAAACCCTACTTATGTACAGGACTCCAGCACAAGCCAGCCCACAGATGTTTACTGAGCACCTACTGTGTGCTGGGCCCTGTTGTAGGTTCCCTGTTGTAGGAACACATCAGGAAACAAAATGAAGACTCTGCCTGCCTGGGCTCCCTGGGAGACCCCTGAGAGAGGCTAAGTTCAGAAGAGTCAGAGTTTTTTAAAAGTTCCCCAGGTGAATTTTTGCTCATTTCCATGTATGAGGAAATGTAACATTCAGAAAAGCATGCATATCCTAAACACAGCATGAAGAACTCTCACAAAGCAAGGTTCTAACAACATAGCGGAAGCTCAGTCACACAGAATTCAAGTTCCTTGCAGGCTGAGAATAGGACCCAGTTTGGTTTATGTGGAAGTACACATAGTCAGTATCTAACCCTAAATTTAACCATAAGAGAGAAAAGACACTGTCAGGCATGGTGGCACATGCCTATAATCCCAGCTACTGAGGAGGCTGAAGCAGGAGGATCTTGAACTCAATCCTAGCCTGGGCAATTTAGTGAGATCCAAAAATAAAATAAAAGGGCCTGAGATGTAACTCAGATCTCTGGATTTAATCTCTAGTACCACCAAAGAGAAAAAGAGAACAGACAATGAAGCCTGAAAATTGAGATGCATGTATTAATGAAGGGCTACTAAAACCACATAAACTAAAAAACAATTCAAAAACTCAACACAATAATAACTAGTAAGAGAGATGCCAAAATGTTCCTAGGAATTTGCATTTCTTTCTCTTTTTTTTTCTTTCCCTCCTCCACTTCCTCTCTTTTTCCAGTACTAGGCAATGAACCCAGGGCTTTCACATTTGCACTGAGCCACCTCCCACCTTTTAATTTGATTTTAAAAAATTTTTATTTTGAGGTAGAATCTCACGAAGCCACCTAATTGCCCAGCCTGAACTCCCAGAATGCTGGGATTACAGGCATATGCCCCCACTCACAATTGGATTTATATTTCTTTAAACCTTGCTCTAGGGCTGGGGATTTAGCTCAGTGGTATAAGTGCCTGCCTGGCAAGCGTAAGGTCGTGAGTTTGATCCCCAGTACAAAAAAAAAAAAAAACCTTGCTCTAGGATCAGGTAGCTATAAGGATTAGAAATTTTCATTGGGGTCACTTCTTTTCTTTTAATATTTTAAATATGCAACACCTAGGACTTAGAAAGCTATAGTCTGCCAAAGTTATATCTCAAAAGGCAGCCTTGGGAGCACATTATACTGACCCTTTCTGCATGGCTTCTGTGCTAACATGGATGGGAAGGAGAAACTCAAGGAGAAGAGGTGTGAGAAGAGTGAGGTTTGGAGGCAAATCAAAAGGTATTGGGTATTACTGGGACTGATCCTCACCTCGTAATGGGGGTGGTCAAGGGGCACTGGCTCAAATTGTGGAAGGCTTTTGCTGAACCAGGTGGTAACCGGCCGCTGCATGTTGATGGCGAATGGCTCGAAGCCTTCCTGGAGGCCGCAGATGGCGAAGAACCGCAGGGAGCTCACATCCTGGCCCAGATTCAGGTGACCCACCTGGCCAGGTCCCAAGCTGCAGACAGGTAGGAAGCCTAAGGGAAAGGGAAGGACAGCAGGATGAGTAGGTGGGCAGGGTGGACAACACCTTGGGGAGGAGGACTGTAGAAGGGACAGCGAGAGGCAGAGTCAAGTGCAGGTTCAAGTGAGATGGAGGCAAACCAGGATGGCATGTGCAGTGTCCCTGCTCTCACCATCCCCAGTCTCAATCTCCCGGAAGGCTGTCTCAGAGCCCGAGTCAGACATGAGGACCTCGCCATTGAGGGTGAAGATGATGGTGTTCTCGGTGAGGTCGATCATGCAGCCAACAACATCACCTGACTGCCAGGGACGCCCAAATGGCTCACTGCCCAAATGCCAGCGCTGGCCCTATGAGGGAAGCAAGGAAGAGACACATAAAACAACATTGGCTTTAGGACATGAAAGTAGAAAAGGAATCATCCAGTGTCCCCATTTTTTCCCACATTTGCATCCCTGATCCTTAGAAATGCCTTCCTTGCTAATCTCTGTGACTCCTCCCTGTTGTCTGAGTCTCCTGCTGTTCCTGTGGCTGGGGCCATGTAATGGCATTGGGGATTGGTGACAGCAGCAAGTTAAAGGGATAGAAAGGAAAGATGCACCTAGCAATGTCTTCCATACAGGCCCATGTTTGCCCATATAAATCTACAGAATAGAGGGGGGATAATTATGGGTGAATGAGAACATTGGTATAGTATATGGCTGGACAGAGGAATGGATAGAAAATTGAGAGTCCACATGGGTTGGATGGAGAGAAGAAAGGAAGTGTAAGTAGATGCATGGATGGATGGATGGAAGGATGGATGGTGGATGGATGAGTGGGTGGGGTAGATGAATGGATGGATCCATGAGTGGATTGGTAGGATGAGTAATGGTAGATGTAGAGATGAGTGGACAGAATGAAGCACAGACAGAGGCAGGGCTGGAGTGCATGGCTATGGGAGGGACCACGGAGGCTAGCAGAGTAGAGCCAGGGAGGTACTTACGCGGTGCCCATTGAAGACATAGGCCAGATCATCAGCTCCCAGCTCCACATCAGGCCTCAGTTCAGGCCTTGCCCAACCCACTCGCATCTCGCCTGTGGTGACTGCCTCAAACTCAAAGTACCAGCGGCCACTCTGTACTGCATAGGATTTCTCTGCTCTGAAGATGCGCACCCGGTCCCAACGAGACTGGTTCTCCACTTGACCTACAAGTGAGCCCAGGCAGAGTTAGGGGAGGCTGGGTGACTCATGAGACATCAAGAGACTGGTGGGAGAGACCAGAAAGGGTAAAAGCCTTGGGTAACTTGGAGGAGAGAAACCATTTCTTGGTGTTAGAGAAGGATTGGAAAACCTCAGACTAGTCAGAGGGGCAGGATGGACCTAAGAGAGATTCCTGTCTTGTTAGAGTCAGAGTGCACAGAAAGCAGAAAGACTGGCAGAGACATAGAGGGAGAAAGTGGTCAGTACCCTGATCAGGATTATCATCTGGGGTTAAGGATCAAGGCCAATTTTTAGAATCAACAGTTGAGAGCAGGAGTGGGGTGGGGGGGTAGAGTCAGAGTCAGGATCAGACCAGAATAGAAATCAGGATTGGAATCAGGAGGTAAGAAAGTAAGGATGAGGGACCACGGTCAGGGTTAGAGGTCAAGGCTGGAACTAGGAGTCACTGAAAGGTCAGGGTTGGAGTAGGGGGTGAGATTAGACACTCTAAGACCTTGGTTGGGTAACTCTATGTTGTAACTATAGTCCAGAAATAGGGGCTTGGGTCAAAGGTCGAGTCCAGGAATTAGAGACCAGCACTCACTGGGCTCCTGGACTGAGTCAAGGAAATGACTGAGTCAGATCAAAGTCAGTGATCAGGTGAGACTCAAGGTCTGGGTGAAGGAAGAACTGGAGTTTAAGGGAAGGGTCAGTGCTCACTGACCTCCTGATCAGTCCACTCAGTATTACAGATATAGCCCATCCAGGGTGTGAGTCAGGTCAGAGGTCAGGGATCCAGGGTCAGGGTTAAGATGGGATCAGGGGTGGGGATAGGGTCAGCACTCACTGGGCTCCTGGTCAGGCGGCTCAATGTTGTAGCCATACCCCAGCAGGGTGCGCACCGCCTGGCAGAGGCTGTCCCGGTTGCTGCGTTTAGTGGCCTCGTCCAGCAGGCGGTAGGGCACGAGGCGGGGGTTTCTGCGTGCAGGGATGTCCTGCACAGCGCTATAGCTCCAGCCCTGGCCCACGCGGTCTCTTGCCCACACGTTGTGCCCATTCTCTGCCAGCCGGTCCACCAGCGTGGTCTGTGCGGGTGTCAGCCGCACATGGCTCAGGTCCAGGGGAGCTGGCTTGTATCCATTGCTCATCATATACCTGCCGGGTGGGAGCGCACATGGGATGAGCTCTGCTCCCCACTGTTGGGCTCTGCATTATGGGATCCTGGACTTCCAGGATCCTTACCTCTGAGCTCTGGAATTTCTAACCTTTGATCCCTCACCTCTCCTTTCCCCTCCCCTCCCTTCCTATTCCCTTCTCTCCCCTCCCCTCTCTCTCTTTCCCTCCCTCCTCCTCTCAACAGTAGTGGGGCTGGAATCCAGAGGTTCTTTACCACTAGCCACTTTTATTTCATTTATTTATTTATTTTTGGTACCAGGAATCAAACTCACAACCTCGCATTTGTCAGGCAGGCGCTGTCCCACTGAGCTGTAACCCTGGCCCTTTATTTTTTATTTTGAGGCAGGGTCTCACTAAATTATCCGGGCTAACCTTGAATCTGTGACCCTCCTGCCTCAGCCTCCCAAGGGATTACAGGTGTATGCCACCACATTTACCATGACCTTTGGACTCATATCAAAGTTCTAGAACTCCCTAGAATAAACTGAGATCTTTGATCCCTGACCCTAGGATCTTGTGACCTTAGCAAAAGCTTTGACATCACTGACTCTGGCCTCTCTCATCCCTTCATCTTGATTTCTAGAAGTCTTATCTTGACCCTGACACTCTTTGGCTTTGGGGTTTCTTCTGACTCTAGACCCAATCAGTTCTAAACTTCTGGCCTTAATGTGTTTGATCGCTAAATGAAGACCTCTAATCCCTCACCACGATCTTAGGGTCTGCTACACCTCTAGCAACCTCTGCCTTCTCACCTGTTACCACTGACCCCTTGTCGTGAACACAAAGATGCCACCTCAGCTTTCTCGGAACAGACCCTGAACCTGTATCCCAGACTCACTCCTCTCCTTCTCTTTCCAGGACTCCCAACCCTTCAACCCTGGACACTCACCTCTGAGCCCTCACCCCATGGCCCCTTCATCTCTGACCTCAGTCTCCCCAGAGGCCCCTAGGCCTCCCCAGTCCCCACTACACTTCCCAGACAGGCCCTGGGCTGCCTTCACTCACGTCTTGGGGAGCTTTGTCTTCTTCAGGTTGTCCTCCGCCTTCTCATCCGCCATGCCCACGTGGCAGCCCAGTGCCAGCAGAGTCCTGGGTGGGGAGAAAGGTGACAAAGCCTTGACACTGTTGCCTCTGAGTCTTTACCTCTCTCTGTTGCTTGCTCTGGCTGTTGAAATGTCTCTCTGCCCCCATCCATTTCGGTCTGTCTGATTTCTGTCCATCCTGGTTTCTTTGTCTCTGTATCCCTTTGACTATGTCCATGTCCCCTGTCTGCTTCTGTCTCGGTGTCTCTCTCTCTACCTCAGTCTCTCAGGGCCTACAACCCAGGGGCTCAAGTGATCCTCTTGCCCAAGGAGCAGGGATTACAGGTACACACCACCACCTCTCTTCTGTCAGTTTTGTCTCACAATCCTTGCCTGTCTTCCTCACTCTTGCATCCTCTCTGTCAGTCTCTTTCTCACTCTGTCTCTCTCACCCTCTTCCCATCAGCAGCAGGCCCAGCCCCTTGCTCTGTGGCACCCCCTTACTTGAGTGTCTCCCCAGACATCTGTAGGTTATAGTTCCTCTCAGGCTCCGGGAGGCTGTGGAAGTCCACAAGGCACGGGTGCAGCCTCTTGTTGTCATCCCGAACCTGGAAAAACCCTGTGCTCAACTCCTC
Source organism: Hydrochoerus hydrochaeris (assembly GCA_004027455.1). Lineage (NCBI taxonomy): Eukaryota > Metazoa > Chordata > Mammalia > Rodentia > Hydrochaeridae > Hydrochoerus > Hydrochoerus hydrochaeris. Next base: position 149,578 of record PVLA01003396.1, read on the forward strand.
AGGCTCCCTGTCCTTCGCCATCCCTCCCAGGCTGTGACCTCTGATTTCACGTCATTACTGCTGCACCCACAGCCCTGAAGCCCCAGGCAGCGGCCTCTGGCCAGTGAACTCTCACACACCCCCTCCGCCAGCGGGGCGTGCCGCCACCCCTCACCGGGCCATAGGTCCAGCCCTGCTCGATGCGTGTCAGCGCCCACAGCTCATGGATGTTCTCAGCCAACTTCTCCCGAATGCGCTCCAGGTGCGGGGGCAGAACGATCTGGGAACAAGGGGTGTTCATAAAGACCCTGACATCCCACTACCACCTCCACCATTAACCCCTCATCCCAAGAGCCCAGGAGTGTCCCAGCAGGCCCCATAGCATCCCTCTCCACAGCCTTGCTCTCCAACCTGGTCTTGACTCCAGGGTTGGTGCTCAGATGAGTGAGGTACACAGCACTATCAGGGTAAAGGATCACCTGGAGACAAGTCTGTCTCCCTCTGTGGGCCTGGAGCTCCAGGAGGGCAGGGTCTGGGCTGCCTTAGTCTCTGCCAGTCCCCATCCTATCCTGGCCCTAGCTAGACACAGGGGAGATGCTCAGGCCCTGTATGCTGAATGGACTGAAGTGTTGTTCCCTTTTCTATACAGTGGGATGGGTAACACTTTACACATGACACCTGCCTCATACGGAGTCAGTGCAGTCTGCATGTAAACTGCTCATTGTTACACAGATATAGAGGCCCTAATCTGGAAGCCTAAGATCCAAAATGCTTGGAAGTCAGAAAGTTTTTACTGTCTCAAGGGAAAAATCTACATGTGACCTCTTGTAATGCGTCACAGTCAAAAGCAGCACACTAAAAATGTTGTATGCCCTCCTGTAATGCCAGCAGTCTGGGAGGCTGAGGCAGGACACTTGCAAGTTTGAGCCCAGCCTGGGCAACTTAGTGAATCTGTCTCAAAAAATAAAAAAGGGCTGGGGGTACAGCTCAATGCCAAAGCCCTGGGTTCAACTCAAAGTATGAGATGAGAAAGAGAGACAGACAGAGACAAAGACAAACCGACCACAACCCAAAAAACTGTAGTGGGTAAGATCACAGGTTTCACAATCACACCTCCTAGGTTCAAATCAGCTGTGTGACTTGTACAAGTTGCTTAACCTCTCTGGATCTTGATTTCCTCAACTGTAAATCAGGGACAATAGCAGTTCTTGCCCGATGAGGCCACAGTGAGGACTCCCTGAAATTGGGATTTTGCCTTGAGACAGTCCTTTGCTTCCTCTATGCCTCAGTTTCTCCATGTGTTAAACAACAGAGTTCCCAGCTTCCAGCTCAGCTCCCAACCTCCCTGACTCCTAGGACAACTTGTCTCCCCAGAAGCCGGTATGGGCAGACTGTACCTGGACAGTGTCCACGGGGCAGGGCACAAAGTCCGTGTGGGACAGGCAGCGACTGGGGCCCACAAGGTGGGGCCCCTGTGGCCCTTCCCGTCGATACTCCTTGATGGGTTCAAGATGGAGCCGCTCCCGAGGGAGCACTGCCTCATGGCACGGGGCATAGCCAGGGGGAGGGAGGAACTTGAATTCACCATGGCGGCCACCAAGAAGGAACCGCACCCTGGGAAATAAGAAAGGGTACCATGAGGGGATACAGGGGGTAGTCTGTGGTCACAGGAGGATACAGCAGCAATTCTGAGATTAACAGGAAGTTCAGGGACCTGAGGTGGGCAGTCACAGGGTCATGGAGGTCATTTAGGAGTCAGAAAGTAGGGTCAAAGGAATAATATCAGTCAATGCCATAGGACGATCCAAAGCCAAGTGCAGGGTCATCGTGAAGATTAGGGTGAGAGGCTCTGTAGTTAGTTCCTGTTAAGGCAAGGTCATGGGAAGGGCCTTTGGATGAGACATCCCCCCGCCAGGTCAGCAGAGAATCTTGGAATAATGAAAGGTTGGGGGAGACCAGAAGAAGATCATTTTAGGAGTCAATAAGAGTCTGTTATAGTTGTGAAAACCATAATCTCCCCTGAATGAACATTCAGAGAATGGGGAGGGGGAGTCACTGGAAAAGGACTGAGTTATTGGGAGGTCTTTAAATTAACTACAGTTATAGGGGGTCACTGGGAAATTCTGGGTCTATTGGTTCATCACTGGAGATGTTGGCATCATTGAGAGATTATCAGAAGAGGACGGAGCCATTGGAAAGATCTGAGGTCACTGGGGGATCAAAGAGGTCCCCCAGAATGGTCATAAGATCATTCTTAGATTCTGGAGTCACTGAAAGATTCTGAGGTTATTAGAATCATTAGGAGGCTACTAGATGGTCTTAGATCATTGGGATATCCTGGGATAACCTGAAGTCACTATATGGTTCTATAGGATCACATAGAGGTCAATGCAATGACATGGAGTTGGGAGAGCCAGAGGTCATCGGGCTCACATAGAGTCAGTGTGGCTTTCATGTGGGGGTTCTCTGGCCACCAGTCAGTCCTGATGACAGAATGCTCTGTCCTGAACTCATAGGAGTCCATAAGTGATGGCTGGTCCCTAGAGTCAGTCTCCAGACCTGGGATGAACAATTGAGCAAGACAAATCCTCACTTGATGCCAGCTGAGAAGCTGACAACAGGGAAGAATAGCCCATCGAGATTGAAGGCCTCAAAGACGCCCTGCACAGGACAGCCATTGATGCGGAAGGAGATGGATGGCACGCTGAGGTCCAGGCAGCAGCTGACCACATCCTCAGGGGCCAGGAGGTGCTGTCCTGGAGAAGTCACTGGACGTGCCACATGTCCTGCACCAGGGTCACCAGAGAAAGGTCTGAGTCAGAGGTTCCATGGAAGCAATAATATAGAGAGACCAGAGGGAAACATTGTGTGTATGGGGGTCCTCTGGAGACTGAATTTTGGAATCTCTAGGAGGAGGTGTACTTATGGACAGTCCCATAGGCCTAAAATTAGATGCAGAGCTTGGGGCTCCCCTGAGGTTAGGATCCTGGGAGCTACATGGTCATAGATTAATGTCCTCCTAGAATTAGGATTATGGAACCTTTCAGGTCACAAGTTAAATAAAAATCAGAAGTCATAATACTCTGGGAAATCTAGGATCTCCAGGGTCTGAGGTCATATCTCCTCTGGGGCTAGAGTTCTAGGGGCTATGAGGAAACAAGCCTTCCAGCATTCTGGAAGATTTAGGGTTAGGGTCTTAGGAAACAAGGACTAAGGGATCAAAGTTTGCCACTTCTGGAATTCAGAGTCCTGAGAACCCCAAGGTGTGTGGTCAGAGTTTTGAAAATTCTGGGGTCAGTGATCAGGGGTGAGAGTCCCTCAGAGGGATTCATGTACCTGTCCAGAGATGCAGCCCATCGAAGCCATAGGAGTAGAGGTCATCGCCAACCCCGTTGCCGCCCCAGCCCTCGCCGCCACCAGGGTAGGGGCTGTAGCCCTCAGTGAGGGCCCAGCCCACCCGCAGGTGGGTGGCCTGGGCTGTCAAAAATGGATCCACCTCATCCACCATCACCTCAAAGTACCATTTGCCGTACTGTGTGGTGCCCTCTGCTCGGCCCACAAAGATGTTGGGGCGGATACTGCAAGAGAGATGGGACAGGAAAAATGGAGAGGAGAACCAATTGAGAGAGGGAAAGAGGCAGAGAGACATCAAAAGACAGATAGAGAGATGGGAAAAAGCTAGAGAGAAGGAGATGGAAGAGAAACAGAAACAAGCAAAGAGAAAAAGAAAAAACAAAACAACAGGGAGAAGGAGAAAGAGGTAGAGGCAGGGGCAGAGGCAGAACTGGGGTCTGGGGCAGAGAATCAGAGGAGTGGGAAGCCAAGGTTGAGCACACCTTGTGGCTAGAGATGAGGGAAGAGACATCCATCTAAATTGGAGTCTCTGTGTCAAGGAAAGAGGAGAGGAGTTCAGAGCCTGCAGCTGGGGGTTAGGACCCATACCTGGTGACATAGTTGATGAGGTTTGTCTGCAGCAGAAGCTCGCGACCAGGGAGCAAGTTTTCAGTAATGAGATCTTGGTTGGAGCGCACAGCCACACCATTACACACACACAGGGAGCACAGCACGTCCAGGACCTGGAGGTTAAGGTCAGAGGTCAAGAGCAGGATGACATTGCAGCAGGGTATCATGGAAGGACCAGGGTGGAAAACCAAAAAGCAAGGATACCATGTCCAGACAAGACATGGATATTTTGCCTAAATGGAGATGGTGAGACTGGAAGGGAACATAGAGAAAGGTCAGGAGTCAAAGAGGAAGACCAATCTGGGTGAGGAGGAAAAGTCTGTAATCCCAGCTACTGAGGAGGCTGAGACAAAAGGATCACAAATTCAAGGCCAGTGTGGGCAACTTAGCAAGACCTTGTCTCAGAATAAAAAATTAAAAATTAAAAGGACCAAAAAAACCACCAACAGAGTGAAGAGACAACCCACAATGTGGGACAAAATGTTTGCCAGCTATCCCCCAGACAAAGGATTACTATCGAGAACATATAAAGAACTCAAATTTAAAGACATTCCAAATTGAAAGACTCAATCCAAAAAAGGGCATCTGAGATGAATACACACTTCTCAGATGAAGAAATATAAACAACAAATAAATATGTAGGGGCTAGAGGTTCAGCTCAGTGGTTTAAGTGCCTGCTTGGCAAATGCGAGGTTGTGAGTTCGATTTCAGACACCAAAAAAAAAAAAGTAAAAAAGCATTCAACATCACTGATCACTCAAGAGATGCAAATTAAAACAACACTGAGATTCCATCTCACCCCAAAAAGAATGGCTATTATCAAGAAATCAAGCAATAGCAAACGCTGGAGGGGCTGTGGGGAAAAAGGAACCCTTCTCCAGTCTTGGTGGGAATGTAGACTGGTGCAACTATGAAAATTAGTATGGATATTCCTCAAAAAACTAGGATTGGAGATCCCATTCGACCCAGCTATTCTTCTTCTGGGTATCTTGCCAAAAGAATTAAAAACATCAGACTACAGTGATTTATGTGCACCCAAGTTTATAACAGCACAGTTTATAATAGCCAGATTTTGGAAACAACCTGAATACCCATTGCTGAGGGATGGATAAAAAAGATGTGGTATTTTATACAGTGGAGTACTACTCAGGCATAAAGAATGATAAACTGGACACTTTTAGAGATAAATGGATGCACCTTGAGAACATACTCATTAGTAAAATAAACAAGACACACATCATATTGTTTCATTAGTATAATAAGCTAAAAGAAAAAACATATGTATATGTGTATGTATATGTATATAAAAATAGTTATACTGCTGATTTCTCTGAGCTTGCTGAAGAGAAAGATTTGCACTGTTGTTGTTTGGACAGTTGAAGGCAGATGTCTTGTGCTCTGGATGAATGATTTGGGGATGACAATGTCCAATGTATGTGCCATTTTTAGCCCCAATTGATGTGCTTTGAAATTTTATTGTAGTTTTTTTGTTGTTGTTCTTTTTCTTTCTTTTTATGTTTGACTAAAATGGATTTGGAAAAAAAAAGGACTAGGAATGTAGCTTAGTAGGAGAGCACCCCAGGTTCAATCCCCAGTACCGCAACCCACTCACACACACAGGAGAGGCAGGTCAGGAGACAGGCTTTGCATGGGTCACACAGGTTGTTAGGACAAAGCATCAGCAATGTAAGAAAGGAGAGAATGGTGTTGTGAGCAAGGAGATCAAAAGAGCAGAGAGAATGGATGAATGACAGCCATAGGGATCAAGATGAGATTCTGGCCCCTATGGCTTTAGAGGCCAGGTAGAGAACATAAGTGTGTGAAGAGGCTAGAAATCACACAATGGGAACTGAGAAGGCTTGCAGCAAAGTGCAAAGCATATGTGAAGCCCACCTACAGGCTATGAAATTTGAAAATTTTAAAACCATTTTAGGGATCTGACAAAGTACACCTGTACCCTAGAATACATTTAACAGCCATGAGCTTGAGACCCTCATGTTGAGATGGAAGGATGTGAGAGAGGAATCCAGGTTACAGATAAGATAGAGGAGTCCTGAGGCCATGGAAAGAGGTGAGGGTTCAAAGGTCAGGGGTAAGAGGTCAAGAGTAAGGGACCAACCTTGTGGTTCCTCCCATGCTTGTCCAGGAGAGAGATGATGGATTTAATGTGGTTCTCCTGGATGATGTTCAGGACCTCAGGACTCTCGATCAGGACACAGTACAGCACCTCCAAGATGCCTGCCCGGGAGCCAGCAGGAGAGGTAAGGTGGTGTGGCTCTCCCCTCCCCTAAGGCCCTGTCCCTCTCCCAGGTCCTCCTACCAGATGAGGCCTCCAGGCGATCCAGCTTGCTGACCAGCCAGTCCAGGTTCGTGGAGAAGAGGGCACAGTTGGCGCGATTACCACGGATCAGAGAGGCTGAGGAGGCCACAGGGGTCAGACTCAATGGGATTGGGGATATGGAATGCTCTTGGGGAAATTAGGACTGAGCCCCCTTACCCAGGAGTTCATAGAGCAGGTTCACAATCTCTTTCCAAGACTCAGCTGCCTCCTCCCCTGCAAATTCGGCAAAGTGAGCAGCAGTGGTGTAGACATTTAGGCGGTCAATGCAATTCAGGACCAGGGTGAGCATCCCCTAAGGTGGAGAAACAGGGGTGGGGTCACCAGAAGAGTCCCAGGGCCCTGATTCTTTGTCTTGCTTGGATTAACTAATTCATATCCTTTAACAGTTAGTGGTTGTGTGTTGTCTGGTTTAAACCAATCTCTTTAGGTCCATGTCCCCATTCAGTCCCATCATCCTCATCTCCTCCTTGGGTTTCCAAATCTGTCCTCATCTTCTCTCCTGTCACCAACATACTATGCCTTTATTAACATTGAGGCTGAATTAATTGCACTTCTCTTTTCTGCAGTTTTTTTTCCATCCTACTCACTGCCAAGCACTCCACTTCTGGTTCTAACTGGTCTGGTTCACTCTCCACACCAACCATTAGGGGTTTTTTTCCCCCACATTCTCCTTTTTTACATCTTAATTCTTCTTTTATTGTGAATGATTACACACACAGAAAAGTCTACAAAATACACACTACTGATTCTGATTATTCATGCAGTTATGCCCTGTAAAGTTGCAATGAATATTCAGTTACTGAATACTGAACCATCCCCCCTAGGAGAAATACAGGAAGTTTCTGTGAGCCTCTGGTCATGATATTTTTGAGATAAGTTTTCATTTATTTTGCCAGGCTTGTCCCAAACTCTTAGACTCAAGCAATCCTTCTGCCTGAGCCTCCCACATAGCTGGCACTACAAGTACACATTACAACTCTTGGCTTCTAGTTACAAATTTTCATCAACCAATCATTACATAACTACTATGGTTGGAATCCAATATGTCCCCCATAGATATATTGTGTTGAACACTTAGTTGTGCTGATGGTGTTTGGGAAGTGATTGGATCATCATAACTCCAAACCACAATAAGATCATAATTTGATGGTATCATTGGAAGATGGTGGAAACAGGAGGTGGGGCCTAGTTGAAAGGAGTGGAACACAGGGGCATGACCTTGGAGACTATTTGGTTCCCAGCCACTTCCTCTCTCTTTCTTTTTCTCTCTGCATCCTGGCTGCTATGAGGTGAGCAGCTTTCCTCTACAATATCCTTTTGCCATAATGTTCTACCTCACCACAGGCTTAAAAGCAATGGAGCCAGCTGACCATGGACTGAAACCTCTGAAGCTGTGAGCCAAAAATTGTTCATGGTATTTTGTCATAGTGATGGAAAGGTGACTAACACCACAAACTTGTTTCAGGTATATTTATATTTAAAGACATTTATTTAATCTATTATATAATATAATATATTATATATAATGTAATATATTAACTTATTCAATATATTAATAAACTATATATAAATAACAAATTATATATTAATTTATTTAATATATTATTGATTCATTAGCATTAAATTCATAGCACTATATTTCATGAAATCTAGCTAACTCTAATATATAGCTCCTTGATGAGACACATCCCAACCTTTTTATTTTTTTTCAGATTGAGTCCAAGATTTTTGTGCTGAGCTATATCCTAAGTCTTTTTTTTGTTTTTATTTTGAGACAGGATCTTGTAAGTTGCCCAGACTGGGTTTGAACTGGTTATCCTGCCTCAGCCTCCCAAAGTGCTAAGATTACAGGATATGCGCCTTTACCCAATTCACATCGCAGTTTCCCAGCACTTAAACAGCATCTTAGCACTTGGGAGTCATTTTAAACAGTAAAGTGGGCAAAGCACAAAACTGCAAAAAATATGAAATTAAGTATACTGCAAAAAGGATATTTGTTTACAGGATGAGAGCAAAAACAAGAAAGCAGAGGTTTGCCTTGTTCAACCTCAGATGGGATCGCATGATCACATCAGAAAATGTAAATTTTCTGCCAGTCTAACTAGGCATGGTGGTGCATGCCTGTAATTCCAGCATTCTGGGAGGCTGAGGCACAAGAATAGTGAGTTCAAGCCCAGCCTGTCCATCTCAAAAAGGGGGATGGAGGAGCTGTGATGAAATTCAGCGTAAAGCACTGGGATCCATGCTCAGGACTGTCAGTATTGGAGGGAAAAATTTATAGAATGCTTGTGTAACTATGACCCAAGTCAAGGAAGAGAACACTGGGCCTGGGGATATAGCTCAGTGACACAGTGCCTGCCTGGCAAGTGCAAGTACAATTCCGATTACCCAAAAAAAAAAAAAAAAAAAGGAAGGAAGGAAGGAGGAAAGGAAGAAAGAAAGAAAACGTAGTCACTCAGCAGCCTCCTGTGTACCCCAGGTCCTCGCAGCCTTCCTCACTAGCAATAACCTCTGTCCTGATTTGTGCAGAAAGCCCTTTCTCACTTTTCTAACAGGTATTTGTGCACCAATAAACAGTCTTGTTGAGAGCTGTCTGTTCTGAATTTGAGATATACAGCAAGCATTCCTTGGCCCATGGGTTATTGTTTTCAGAGTCAAGCACAGTGTTGCATGTGGCTGTGGTTTCTCTTCACTGTCACTTCCAACGCTCGGCTGTGCCGTACCTATGGCTGTATTCCCTGAGCCAAGCTAGGGCTGCTGATGGACATTTGGGCTGTTCACAGTTTCAGGCTGTTACAAATAATTCTGCTATGATCATCTTAGACAGTAGTCCCCTCCCTTGTACATGGTTTCACTTTCTACAGTTTTAGTTTTCCTGTCACCTGCAGTCCAAAAATATTAAATGGAAAATTCCACATTTTGTTAGCAATATCACATTCACATAACTTTTATCACATAAATTTTATCACAGTATATTGTTATAGTTGTCCAATTTTATTATTGGTTATTGTTAATCTCTTACTGTGCTAATTTATACATATAAAATTAATGATAGGTATGTGTGTATGGGAAATGACAGTATACACAGAGTTTGGCATTATCTGAGGGTTCAGGCACCCCATGGGGGTCTTGGAGCCCATCCCACGTAGATGAGGAGGGACTAATCTATCTATATTCATGAACCAATGACACTAGTAAGACAGGAAGTACATTCAGATAAAGAGCACAACCAAGTTGGAGCCACATAAACTGACTCTGCCACTAATTTATTGTGACTTCAGGAGACTCAATTCTCTAGTGGTTCACCCAACCAAAGACCTAACCATGGTCTAGTTTTTGTCACCTCTCTACTCTTATCTCCTCCCACTCTTCCCTGGTCACGCTATTCCAATCACCTCTTGCTCTTTCTGGAACATGTCAAGCATATTCCTACCTCAGGGCCTTTGCACATGCTCTCCCCTCTAACAGCTGCTACTCCACTGGGTGTACAGTTGGCTCCTTCCCTTCCTCAGGTCATTCTGCCTGAGCACTCTATTTTAAACTGCAAAATCCCAGTACTCCCCACCTCTTCTCCTTAGCACTTATCTGCCTCCCCATGCCATGTGAACTCTGTAAGAGATTTTTGTCTGTTTTATCTACACCTGGGACACTAGTTGAGTAGGTGATTGTTATTTAATTTCTCCAAGCTTCAGTGACTCCATTCTAATACGGGAATTATAATCCCCAGGGATATGTAAAGCCCTTAACACACAGTGAGACCTAAATTCAAGGCAGAAATAGTGTAACCACTCACACTTATGTAGCACCTACTCTGTACTAGAACTGTTCTGCCTAGTATATACTGTAGTAATTCCAGCCCGTAGGTAACAGTAGTTATTATTGTCCTTTATGGGGTCTTGGATAGGAAGGGGTCAGTTTGAAGGCCTTTGAGTGGACACACTCTCTTCTGCCTATGAAAGCGTCAGATTCCTGACCTTTGTCCAGGCCGCTAATCCCAGTCCTGAACTCAGGCCGAGGGAAACCTCACACCTCTTTCCTTGTCTTCTAAGACTTCCAGCCTCCGATTTGAGCTGAGGACCTTCCCTACACTCTCCTGCTGCGTGCCCAAAGGTCACCCACGCCCGACTCTAGTTCTGTCCTCCTGCCCCAAGGGCCCCACGCTCACAGATGCGGCCCCTCCAATCGGCAGCCCCACCCGACTCAGTCTGACTGCTCCCCAAGCCTCGCCTAGCAGATCTGACCTGGTTACTGAACTTCACATAGGCACCGCCCCTCCCTCGTTCCATTCGCTCCCTCTCGGGCCCCACCCACAACGCAGGCCCCCTAGTGGCCCCAACTTTAAAGCGAGCTGAAGCCAGGAGCGGTCCTCATGCTCCGTCCCAGCCCCTACACGGGGGGGGGGGGGGGGGGGGGGGGGGGGGGGGGGGGGGGGGGGGGGGGGGGGGGGGGGGGGGGGAGCCCACAGCACCTCCTCCTGGAAGAGGCTCTGGCGGTTGCGCAGGCTTCGCAGCTTGCTCTGCTTCTCCTCGTGCTGCAGCTCCTCGGAGGGCGGCTCGAAGTAGCCAATGAGGTCCTGCAGGCTCAGGATGACGCTCTCGATGGGCAGCGCTGAGCCAGCTGGGGGCCCTGAGCCCCTGGGCTTCCCACTGAAGCTGTCCAGGCCCCTATGGAGAACACAGCTATGAGCCAGGGCTCCTAGCACCGATTATCACCCCGTTCCTGCCCCCACACACCCCACCCTCACTCCCCTCCGCAGGCCCCAACAGGGCTGGGCAGAAACAGGGAGGGAAAAGCCTTGACCCGAGGTCACACAGCGGCCAACCGCATTGCCACTCGCTCCTATATGGGCACTGGAGGTCACGGAAGGAGTTAAGCTGGGGAGGGTCAGGGTCAAGGCCCTGAGCGTCTGAGGTGTGACAGGTGATGATCTGGGATGTAAGGTCAAAGGTCATGGTTGCTCAGGTCACATGAGAAGTTAAATGCACAGAGGTCCGGGGTTTAGAGACCAGGAGCCATGCTAGACAGAGCCATGATGTTAGAGGCCTCTAGACATCAAAGCAGTCAGATGCAGGAACAGGGCCTGGGGTCACCCCACAGGCTGACCATGCTTACTTGATGAACTGGTTGTACAGGCCTGCGGTGCTGTGGATCATGCGGGCGGCCTGGGATTCCTCGTGCTGGCAGCGGGTCAGTGACAGCGCATCGTCCATGTGGCCTTCCTGATGCAGCATGGCCTGGGCGTGGGGAGACAGAAATCAGGAGGGGATCAGCCATCCACAACCAGGAGCCCAACCTCTGCTTAGAGTTTAGTCTCACAGCTGCCCCCTACTCTACAGCATCTCTCTGCCAATCTCCCTGGTCTTTCTAATGCTCTTTTCATCTGTATCTCTCTCCTGTCTCCCTCTTTCTGTATCTCTGTGTCTCACCTCTATCCCACACTTTGTCTTGCCTCTCCCTGTCTCTCTGTCTCTGTCTTGCTTTCTCTGTCTCTGCTTCCCTGTCTCCCTGCCTCTCTCTGCCTCTCGCTTTCCCTGTCTCTGTCTCTCTCTCTGCCTCTGTGCTTCTGTCTTTGTCTCTGTCTCTCCTCTGTCCCCCTCCATCTTGGCTGTTTCCAGACCAGATTGTGTAAATCGCTATCTGTCACTGATTTACACAGCTCCCCTAAGCCTACTTGTTTAGCTTGCACAGTCCCTGGGGAAATAGCATGTACCCCCAGCACTGTGGGAAATACCACCCCAATCTCTAATTGCACCCCAAACTTAGCATGTTCCAGGTGTAAAAGCTCACCACTTCTTCACAAGGTGAGCCCATCCACCTACCAGCTATGCCCCTAGTGGATCCCCACACCTTGTCCAGCCCCACAGCTGAGACATCACCCACCTGTTGCAGGATCCCACCTATTCCCTCGGGCCCAGGTGCCACCTCTCCATCCCCTACTCCTGTCTCCAAATACAGGCCTCATTTTTACAAAGGGGCCTCCACAAGCTTCCCACATGTCTACTCTGTAAGTCTTTATTGAGTGGCTGTGCTCTGGGAATGGCAGAAAACTTAAGATGTCTGTCCTGAGCTGACACTTGAGTCCCCATCCCATTTAATGGTGCTTCCACCTTTGTTGCTGCTCAGAGGAAAAAATCACGGCATCACTTTCTCTCTCTCACCTCATATCAATCTGTCAGCAAATCCTGTTGAGTCCACCCTCAAAATACAACTAGAACCCACCCAGAAGTCCCCACCTGGGTCCTATCTGCTATAATTTTCCACCTGCACCATCACAGCAGTCTCCTCCTAGTGTCCAGCTCTGCACAGTCAGACTAGGAACCCAGAGCCTGAGAGTCAGATCACCTCTGTGTCCTGCTCAAAACTTTCTTGAGCAGGGCTGGGGATATAGCTCAGAGACACAAGTGCCTGCCTGGCAAGCACAAGGTCCTATATTTCATTCCCAGTACCAAGGGAGAAAAAAAAAAAACCTCTCTGGTGGCTCCAAATAGAACAAAAACTAGAACACATCCCACCACATGTTGCCATCTCCTCTCTGTCCTCCTCTCCCACTAGTTGCCCCTCATTCACATTGCTCTAACCACACTGCATTGAAACCCCAGGGCCTTTGCATGTGCTGTTTCCTCTGTCAAAAGTAGCTTTCCAAAAAAAAAGTAGCTTTCCTACTCCTCAACTGTAAAACAGTGAACTCCATCAAAAGCTGTTTGTTCACTGTTCCTAACCTAGTAGGGGCGGGGAACTGGTCTACCTAGCTCATCTATTTTTCCCACATCCACATCCAGACCCACTTGAGTATTCAAGGATTGTTTGTTAAAGTTATTCTCAATCTGTCATTATCTGCCTTTTTCCTCCTCTCTCAGTCTCTCTGTTTTCAAGTCTTTCTGTCTCTGCTTTTCTCTCTTAGTCTATATTCCTCTCTCCTTCCTTCTTACATTTTCCTTCTCAGTCTCTGTCTCCCCTCCTCAGACTCTTGACACCTGAATCATGACCACCCAGCCCCTTCCTGCGCCTGCCCCTACACTCTCCCCACAGGCACCCACCTTCTTCTTGAGCACTCCAAGCCGCAGGGCCTTGGGGTCCGGGGCAGCGTAGGTGAGCCATAGGCCTGAGGCCATGTGCTGCACAAAACACAAGGACTCCCCGTACTTGATCTCTGGGGGGCCCATACCCTCCACATCCCGCTTGGGAGCCATATCCAGCTTCTCCTGCAGGGGCAGGGGACAGAGGTCAGCCTTCTCTGTATATGCAACTAGGGGGAGGACCCCACCACCATGATGGCAGTATGGAAGCCAAGTGGAGTTCAGAGCTCTTCATGAGGAAGTCACCCTAACAGACCTTAGAGATACGAAAGCAGAAGGAGGTAGCCTTGGTGTGGGCCTTGCTGGCATCAACCACCACCAGGCCCTGATCTTCGGTGAGGGCCAGGTACCGCCCAGTGGTGACATGCCGAATGCGTAGCGGCTGTCCCCAGCGCAGGTGGCTGCCGCTCCAACTGCAGAAGGCAAAAGTGAGGGAAGTGAGAGGTGCCCCTGTCCTCCCTCAGATACCACAGTATTGGTCCAGCTTTTTCAAGCCCCCATTTCTCCCCCAGGATTTTCTGAGCCTTTCTGGGCATCCTTCCCTAGGACCCCTCAATCCTACCTCAGATGCTCCAAAATTCTCTAAGGTCCTGGAAGGTTCTTCAAGGCTCCCTGGATGTTTCCAGTGCTCCCAGTCTGTCTAGACCCCTACACTCCCCAATCTCTTCCTCAGGAGCCCCCCACTCTTCCCCGAGACCACCTTTTGCTCCAGGACTCCAGGATCCCCAAGCACCTTTATCTTTCCTGTGAGATCCCCAAATTTCCCCCCAGACTCCCCAATCTCGTCCTCAGATTTTCCTTGAAGACCTTGTGCCCCCCCCAGCCCTCTTAAAGAAAGCTAGTCCCTCCTTTAGCCCCTCCCCATGGGCACACCTGATTCTCAGTGGCTCCAGCCTCCAGAGGGAGCGGGCGTGGGTGCACACAGACCCTCCCTCATAGTAGACAAGTCTGAGAACATGAGAGAGAAAAAGGTCAGAAATTCAGGCTCCAGCCCCACCCCAAAATCTGGACCTAAGCCCCATTAACAGGTCTGTTGTAGTTTAGATCTTGAATGGTCTCCATAGGCCTTGTGTTGAATGCTTGGTTGCCCAGCCCCTGGTGCTACTGGGAGATAACAACTCTTTAGGAGGCGGGGCCTAATGGAAGGAAGTTAGGTCACTGGGTGTATCTGTTGCTCTCAAAGGGAATATTGGATCCCAGGCCCCCCATTTTCTTCCTCTTTTTTGGTTGTCAGCTGCCACGCTATGAACAGGCCTCTGCCATGTGTCACGTCCATGATGTACTGTGATGTACTGTAATGTACAGGCACAGGGACAAGAGACCAGAGACTGAAACCTCTGCAACTGTGAGCCAGAAAAAACCTTTTCTCTTTTTAAGTTGATTATCTCAGGATTTTTTTTCATAGAATGCTGACTAACACAGAATCTAGCCCCCCAGTCATCTTTCCTCCCCACCCTTATCCCAAGACCCCCAACCTCCTGGTCGCCAACCCAGACCTGCGTTGGTCGTCACTGTCAGCAGGTGAAATGGTCAGACACTCATCCATGTGTCCATGAAAAAGTCGGAGGACATGGCCTCCTGTCACGTATCCTGGAAAGAAGCAAGGAAAGGTGGTGGTTATGAAGCAGGAGCCCCAGAAAGGCCCAGAAGCCAGGGTAAAATCTGTGGGCCCTGTATATCTCCTGTGAGAGGCCAAGGGCTAGATCTAGGAGTCTGCAGTTGACAGTCTAAGTTTCAGGGTATTAAGGGTCTGAAATTCAGGCCGACTTTAAGGCCTTAGGTGGGGTAGGAGATTTGAGGCCTGCAGTTGGGGCCCTGGCTATGCAGGGATAAGGTTGGGGATTGGGAACCTGTGGCTTAGGATTCTGAGTTTGGACTTTTGAGACTGGGACTGGGGGATCTGGTCAGAGAACTAGGTCTAATGTTTCTTGGTGACATTCAAAGCTTTGGATTTGGTACCTAGGTTTAGAGGCTGAGTGATGGTTGGGTCTGAAGCTGGAGTACAGGGCTTGGGCCAGAAATCTGTGCATTGATTTTGGAGGTCTGAGGCTGGGGTCTGGTTTGGTAGTCATGCATTTGGAAAGAACTGAACTTTGCAGTAAGAAGTTGACAGGTCTGAGTTTCAGGGTCTTAACTTAGGGACCATGATTTAAATTTCAATTTGGTTCCGGCTTATGCATCTAACAAGTTATAAAAGTTGGGGTCAAACTTTTCGGACCATTCTTTGAACCCTTCTTTGGGGACCTGAATTTGGGCGTTTTTGTTTTGGGGAAGGTAAAGATTGGAGGGAGGGCTGAGGCTTGTTAGGATAGTTTTAGGGTCTGAATTAAGGTTTCTAGTTTGGAAACTTGAGGTTTGGATTACCAGGTCTGGGCTTAGGGGTCTGAAGTCATGGCCTTGCGATGTGAATGATAAGCTCCAATTTTGAGGTTTTAAGCTTTGGATCTGGGTTTGGGGGTCTGGCCTGTAACACTGAGTTTGCTATGGGAGCTTTAGGGGTTAATATTTTGGAGTTTGAATTTGGTAATCTGATATTGAGTTTTGGGTTTGGGGATCTGTGCTCTAGGGTTCTGGCTTTGGGGTCAGCTTGGAATCTAGATTTGGGGTCTGAGGTTGCAAGGCTAAGTTTGGTATGTTTGAGAAGCAACACTGAGGATCTGTTTGGGGGGGTGTCTCAGTTTAGGGGCCAGAGGCCCAGGGCCCTCACCCTCTTCACAGCAGGAGCAGATGGGGTTCATGTTCCATAGTGTCTGCATGAAGGAGGCATCAACCTGGAGCTCCCCACTGGCAGTTGACAGGTGCTGGGGGCCACCAGGATGTGACCAGGATGATGGGCAGAGGTAGGCGAGAGATCAGAGCCAGAGTGGATCCCAGGAAACATACAGATTGGAGGCAGAAGATTTTGAAGTCACAGATCAGGAAACCAAGATCAAGTCAGGAAATAGGGGATCAGAAAGCAAAATTTAGATGTCAGAGGTCTGGAAATAGAAAACTAGGAGTCAGGATGTTGGGGTCAAGAAACCAGCTAGACAAACCAATGGTAAGGACGTAGGGCTGAGCCTATGTGTCCCCAGCCCTGTAAGAGCCGGCTGGAGGTGACATCACTTACCAGGTAGCGCTCAGATGAGACACTGACAAGGATGAGGTCATCTCCAACTCGGACCTTCTCCCCTTCAGACCTCTGCTTGGAGGCCGGGTGTGTTGTCCACCAACAAGCTTCTCCTATGGGCAGTGGTGTGTTAGATGGGTGGCTATCAGGATGGTGGCTGCCCAGAATACTTTTCCCCAGGGCATTCCCAGTCACTGAGCCTCCCAGTCCCTAGGCTAATAAATCTATTACTGCTACCAACTCTCTCTGCCTAGACTTCCCCCGAAGTCTCCCATGTAGTACATGCCCAGACCCTTTGCCCCAAAGCCCCCTTTCCTGGCTCCATAATGGTCACATGCCTGACTCCAGAGTTCTGCAAACTTTCTGCCCCCTGACTTCCTGCCTCCAGGTCCCCATCACATCCCCACCCTGAAGTCACTGCACCTGTTGCATCCTCCTGCAGTCCCACATCAAAGGCCAGCTTGTCAGTCATGGAGCGGGAGGTGGTGAGACAACTCAGGTACTAGAGTTGGAGAAGGGGTTCAGTCTCCTCCTGGCAGGTCTTCCCCATCCCCTGTCCACACCCCTTGATGATGCACTCACCATGCCACTGTGTGCATGTCGAAGTAGAATGGCATGGCCGTACAAGAGTGTCCTGTGTCCCCCACCTTGGGATGACTGCAGGGAGAGAAAGCACAGAGTAAGCACAGACCCCAAGAATCTTAAGACTTCCAAAACATCTGGCCTAGTCACAGAGGAGAATATGCTCTCCATAAAATACAATGCTCAGACCTGGAGATAAGGAAGCTTCAGACCCCAGAAGGTCTCTACCTCAGTTTCCCCACCCATGGCATCATAGGTTGTGTCTCTGAGGAGCCTGGAGGTGTACTGCTCATATTTCCCAAAGTCCACTTTATCCTTTCTGCCTCCTTCACCTTGTTGATCAGGCCCCAGAGTCATATGGAAATGGGTATCTTCCAGGTGCCAGGGATACTCAGAGAAGCCCCAATATCTTGTGTTCCTTAAAGCTCAGCCCCTCTGCTCTAAGTTGTCATAACCTGGCTGAGCTGCAGCCCACTTATATTGGGGGAGCCCAAGCAGTTAAGTATGTGAACGTCTACCATAGAGATAATTCGACCACCGTGTGCTGCCACACTCTGTCTGGAGCATAAGGAGACTCAGCCCTTTTTGGAGTGAGCCAGTGTATCCAATATGCTTGATGGCATCATGCCTCTGCCACAGCTCTTACATGCCCATGCTCCGTGGGGGCCATGTGATAAATCCACGTGATCACATGGCAGACCTGCTCCTGGACTGGAGAGGACCCACACTTGGGATGGGAAAAGGTAAAGGGAGAGATCCCATGCAGTGAAGAGCTGAGGTCAAGGTTGGAGGAAAGGATGGGATTGAGGAGAAAGGGACAGGTGAGGAACATGGGGCTCAGAAGCCCCCACACCTTCCTTCCTTCCTGCTGCCTGCCTGGCTTGTTCTGGGCTCCACAGCCCCTGACAGCTGGGGTGGAGGAGAACCTCCAGCCCCTGTGTGCAGGATGTGGGCCCAAGCAGCAGGCCTGAGGTCAGGAGGGGTGGGAAGGACAAGTGGCACCCAAGGCCAGACCTACCCACTTATCCAAATTGAGGGCCTGTGGGGGCGGGGCAGAGAGAGGAAGAAGATCAGATGATAAATGACCCTTAGGTCCCCTCATCCATCCCTGTCCCTGTACCCTGCCTGGCCAGGGGTGGACCTTACCTCTACACCAGCCTCCACAGTGTTGGCCAGCATCTCCTGCAGTGCTCGGACGGATAGAGACTGCTCCAGGATGAAGCAGCAGATGGCCAGGTCCGGGGGCACATTCTGGGGCGGGGGAGCAGGCTTCAGTGAGGGTCTGAAGGCTCCCGAGCATCATTCCTTGGCATCCCTCTTCCCTCGGTCTGGATACCCACACTTGAGACACCCAGACCAGACCCCATCCCAGCTTCACAAGAAGCTGCTGCCCCTGCCATGCCCCTCAGACACACAGACCATGCTGCAGTGCAAGAAGCCCCAGTTCTGCATCTTTCCCACAGATAACCCCAAATCTACCCCATCCCAAAGGAAGCACGGTCCCTGGCCTTTCCTATCACATCGTCTAGGTGCTGTATTAACCCCTTTTGTATTAACCCTCAGACATATCACATCGTCTAGGTGCTGTATTAACCCCTTTTGTATTAACCCTCAGACATGGACACACATTGCTTTACAGTCACAAGAAGTTCCAACCTCGCATCTCCCACCTCATTCTCCCATCCCAGCCACCTCAGATTCTTGAACCCCCCGCCCCTTAGGCACAAAACTATACCCCTCAGCCCCCTCTCACTCACAGCCTGCAACTCCTCCCCATCAGATTCCGTGTACCCCTCTTTCAGCCCCAAGCTCTCCATCCTGTCCCCTCCTGTCTCAGACCCTGAGTCCACCTCTCTGTCACATCCCAGGTTCGTTTGGCCTCTCAGTTGCCAGCTTCACCCTCAGCCCAGACCCTTCACTCTTGGATCCAAAGCCGCTGGCGCCTCAGCCCCCTGCCTCTCCAAGCAGCTTCCCTCTGCCCACGACCACCTTCCTTTCTTCTCAGACTCACATTCCCACGCCCCTCAGATGCCCTCAGCCCTTCCTCTTCAGGCCCGACTCGGCCCCTCAGGGTCCCCCCCCCTCCTTGAACCTCAGGTCCTTGGCTCTCTGGCTCAGTTTCTCTGTCCTTCCCCCTCAGGTCCTGCTTCTAGATTCTCAGGCCACCACTCCCTTGGACCCAAGGCTTTCTGCCCCTTCAGACAACTTTCGAGAGAAAAGCTCTGAATCAGCAGCTCCCACTTGGCCTCCCTCCCCTCCGTGTGCACAGGATTCCCCTAGACACCCAGTTCCTCAGATCTTCAGCCCACGCACCTCAGGCTTCTCACCCCCACCTCAGGGCCCTAAGGCCCTCTCCCACCTCAGACTTCACTCCTTTTGAAACTTCCCCATTCGACCCCAGGCCCTACACATCTAAGTCCCCGCCCCCTTCTACTCTTAGCCCCGCCCCTTTCGCGCCAGCCGACCTGTGCGTTGCTGGTGGGCTCCAAGAAGCAGAGACGGTTGCCGAAGCCCTCCGCGGCCAGGCAGAGCTTGAGCTGCTCCTTGAGTACGGTGGCGTTGCACTGCAGGACCACTTCGTCGTCCTGTGGGGACGTCCTTGTTAGTGAGGCCGGGGAGGACACCCTATACATTACATGCTTCGCGCCGCTTGCCCCATGCTTCCCCTTGTGGACGAGGCAACAGATGCTGAGAAAACACCTGCACACCAGCCCAGGCCGGCAGCTGAGCCCTCTGCCTATTCCTGAAGGCCCCACGAGATGGGAACCAGTGCCGTCCCATTCTAAGACAAATGTATTTTATTTTTAAAAGAGATCTTGCTGTGTTGCCCAGACTGGCGTTGAACTCCTGGGCAAAAGCGATCTGCCTGCTTCAGCTTCCTGAGTAGTTTAAGACTACCAGCAGCCACCACCTCACCCAGCATCATTCCATATTAAAATGGGGCAATTTGTCAGGCGTGGTGACGCCAGCCTGTAATCATAGCACTCTGAGGCAAGAGGATCGCCACAAATTCGAAGCTAGCCTGGACTGCATACTGAGTTTAAGGTCAGGCTGCAGTACATAGCAAGACCTTGTTTAAAAAACTAAAAAATAAATCAGTAAGTAAAATGGGGCAACTGAAGCTCAAGGAGCTCACTATGTAGCCCAGGCTGGCCTCTTACCCACAGTAATCTTTCTGCCTCAGCCTCTCAAGTGCTGGGATTACAGGCGTGTGCCACGGCGCCAGTTTTAAATGGATTTTTACAATTCATCCTTCTCTAATTTCTCTTTTGTGCATTCCTGTAATGACATCTGGCATTTGTAGAATGCTTCCTAATGGCACCCAAATGTCCTGTGCGGGCCTGGATGGGATCTTGGGTGGAAGTGAAGTGCCATGAAGAATGAGACAGTCAGTTGTAAAAGCTGAAGAAAGCTGTAGGTTAGATAACGGTGGGGTCACATCAACACTAAAGCTTCTGATTTTGATAGCTGTGCTGTGGTTTCGTTAAACAACAACAAAAAAACCTGCCTTCATTCTTAGGAATCATATTCTGAATTACTTAAGAGTTGTTATTAAAGGTATCACATCTGCAGCTTACTCTCAGTTCAGGGGGAAATATGGAAAGATAAGAAAAAAAAATAAAAGCACGCACACCAAACTAATATTTGGAGAAATGACAAGGCTATTCAGGGGAAGAGATCTTTGAACTCATCTTGCAACTTTTGTATAAATTGGAAATTATGTCAAAGATGATTAAATTTTCAAATAAAATTTTTTTGTGTGCTAGGTCCTACTCCAAGAACTTGACGTGTACAAACTCATTGAAGCATCACAAGAAACCTATGAGGCAATTCCTGTTCTGGAAACAGGAGGAAACTGAGGCTCAGGGAAGCACAGTGAATTGCGCGGTGGTACAGCTGCTGTACAGTGTGGTTGGGGTCTAAGCCCCAATGAGGTGGCCCTACACCACTTCTTACAATATGATATAACGTTACAATGAATGGAAATGTACACCTATATTGCAAATTTCCTGCTAAACATTTTTACTGCTAGAGGTCTTGGTCAAAATTGACAGAGACTGTGATTCTCAGCCACTGAGTAACATACTTATTCCATTTTACAGCAGTGAAAAATGGTTCAAATGGTTGGATGTCCTAGCCAGGTATGGGAATGCACACCTATAGTCCCAGCAATTGGGAGGCTGAGACAGGAGGATCACCATGAGTTCAAAGCCAGCCTGGGTTACATAGTAAGTTCAAGACTAGCCTGAACTACATAGGGAGATCCTTTCTCAAAATTCAACATCAAAAACCAAAGCTAAACAAAAAAGATCAAATGGCCTGTCCAAGGTCATGTGGCCTCCAGCCTTCCCAGCATAGCATACAAACATGTTCCCATTTTAGGCTTCAACCCACATAGTATGTCTACCCAGCCTGGGGGGAGAAGCATGAGCTGATGCAGGAGCCCTAGGACTGCTCTGTCCTGTGACCTCTAACCCTGACCTAAGCATTTGTGTATTGATAGTAATCATTTAGCTTAGACAGCATTAGTTAAGCATTTACTGGCTGCCAGACATTATGCTCAGGTTAATTTAACAGGCATTTATTGGACACCTGCCAGGTACTGTTCTAAGGACTAAATATAGAGCATTGAATAAAGTAGACAAAAAGCCCTGCCCTCGGGGAGCTGTCATCCTTGTAGTGAACAAACAATAAACAGATGAGTAAATAATTTTTTTCAGTTCTGAAGATTGCATGGATCCAGGGTGCTTGCATTGAGCTACATCCCAGCCTTGTTTTGTTTTGCTTTGGTTTTTAATTTTGAGACAAGGGTTCACTAAGTTACTAAGTTGAACTGGGCTAAATTGAACTTGGGATCCTCCTGCCTCAGGCTCCCAAAATGCTAGGATTACAAGCATGCACCATCATGCCCAGTGTAAATACATAATTTTAATGTCAATGATAAGCGTTATGGAAAAAAATAATGCAAGGTGATGTAAGAGTGTGGCTTTGGGGTAGGGATGACATCAGTGAGGGGATGAAGTGACAGGCTCTCCCAGGAGTTGACATTTGAGCTGAACCTTGTCCAAATAATGAGAAGGAACCAGTCTGCTCATCTCTGAGGGAGGAAGGCTCCAGGAAGAGGGGGCGGCCTGTACAAAAGTCTGTGGCCGGAAGGTGCTGGGGGTGGGGAGGAACAGCAAGGGGGACAGGATGGTAGGGATGGCAGGACCACTGTGCAGCGAAGGGGCGGAGGTGATGTGAGAGACACTTGCATGCACCATGAACCCCTTAAGTCCTCGCTGGATATATTTCCCTCCATTTTCCACATGAGGAAGTTGAGGTTTAGGGAAAAGAAGTAAAATCACTTGCTAAAACTTATGAAGAAGATGAATGGAAAAACCAGGATGTAAAGAGGCAGAGAACCAATCACTGTACCATCAGTTCTCACTTTCTCCTGCACCAGAATGAAGGAGAGAAATGGTCTATCTTTTTTTTCTTTCTTTCTTTTAGACAGGATCTCAGTATGTAGCCCAGGTTGGCCTCAAACTCACAGTGATCCTTCTGTCTCAGCCTCCCAAGTGCTGGGATTACAGCTGTGTGCTTCCATGCCAGCCTGGGCATAGTCAATTTTAAAATATAGTTTCCAAAGCCAGTCTCACAGCTGCTGTGTCACATACCTATAGTCCTAGTTACTTGGGAGTCTAAGGCAGGAGGATCACTTGAGCCCAGGAATTCAAGAGCAACACAGGCAACATAATAAAACCTCATTTCAATTTTTTGTAAAAAATTAATTTAGTTTAAAAATGCGGCTTCTATCCAGACATACTGGCACACACCTATAACCCCAGCACTCTGGGAGGCTGAGACAGGAGGATGGCATGTTCAAGCTCATCCTGGGTAACTCAGAGACTTAGCAAGACCTTGGCTCAGAATGCAAAGGGCTGAGACTATAGCTCAGTGTGGCTCAATCCCCAGACAGGGAATGGGAGGGTGGTTTCCTTGCTGCTCAGCCTCATCTCCAGCACCACCAAAAACAACACTTAGTTCAGGGAACCTGAAGTTCACAGGGAATCTGTACTGCTAACCAGTGCTCTGTCCTTGGAGGTTCTCACTTCAGCCAGGCTTTGAGAAACCTTAGCCTAGGCAGGGCTAGAGGTCACTGCCCATCAAATCAGTTTGGGAGCTCAGGAGGCTGAGGCAGCGGGGTCACTGTGAGTTTGAGGCTAGCCTAGGCTACATAAGCCAATTCAAGGCCAGCCTGCACTGCATGGTGAGATTCTGTCAAAAAAGAAACAAACAAACAAAATAAATAAATAAATCAGTTTGGGAGGACATGGCCTCTATGCTTTAAAAATGAAAAAAAATTGAGCAAGTACAAAAAATAACAATGTACCTGTCTTGCCCTTAGGGTGATCCACATTTTATGAAACATGTTTTGATTAAAAATAGGTATATATGAATATTTGTGGGGTTGTCCATAATGGCAAAAATTGGAGACAACACAGATGCCCATCAGCAAGTGAGGTGATGCACAAACTGCAATATAGTTACCCAACTGGGATCTACTCAGGAACAAAAGGGAGTATATTCATGATACACGAATGTCAACAATACTATGCTGAGCACTCTGAGAGGCTGAGGAGGAGGATTACATATTTGAGATCAACCCTGGGGTAATTTAATGACTTAGCAAGACCCTGTATCAAGCCAGGCATAGTGGCACATGCCTGCAATCCCAACATTTAGAGAAGCTAAGGCAGGAGAATTGCCATGATTTTGAGGCCAGCCTGGGCTATGTAAGTGAGTTTATGGCCAGCCTGAAATACATAGTGAGACCCTGTTAAAGAAAGAAAGAAAGAAAGAAAGAAAGAAAGAAAGAAAGAAAGAAAGAAAGAGGCACTGCATCACAATAAAAAAGAGGTCAAAGCAAAGGTATTGGGCTCAAGTGCCAGTACAAAAAAAAAAAAGAAAGAAAGAAAGAAAGAAAGAAAGAAAGAAAGAAAGAAAGAAAGAAAGCAAAGCAATAGGAGAAAGATAAATGCACACATAATGTGCATGCAACTCTAGAAGTGACTAATAGACTTTCTAGCGACATAAAGCAGATACACGAGACGGTTGCTGCAAAGAGCAGGAGGGATCTTCTGGGGTAAAGGAAATGGTCCTGATTATGAGGGTGGTTACATGAGTTTGCACAATTTATCAGAACTTATTGAACTATATAACACTTAAAACAAATATAATTCATTGCATTCAATGAAGTCAATATTTTCATAATGTCTGTGCATATGTGCAAGTCCTAGGTTGCAATGCAGAATGTGTTTCTTACTTGTGGGACACTATTAAAAAGTTTGAGAAAAGTACCACATGACTCTAACTTTCAGAAAAACATCTGGGGCCAAGAGATGCTGGGGCCAGGCCTCAGAACCCTAACACTGGTTACCTTGGTGCATCTGATAAAAACAGGAGGACTGGGCCCCAGAGATGCCACTTCCTGGCTTGACCTTGGGAAAAATGATTCTACTGCTTGAGGCTTTGTTTCTTTCAAATCTCCCAGGCAGATAAAGATAGGGCCCTACTTCAGAAGATAGGGCAGCATGAATATAATTAGATGCTTCAGCAGCCTGAGGCCCTGGGCACAGGGCCTGGTGCAAAGTGACTGCTTAGGGGTTGGTGGCCACAGCCATGGTCTTTTTAGGGCTATGGAAGGCCCAACTCATGGTGTCTGCTAAGAGGCCAGGGCTGGGCAAGAGTCTCTCTGATGGCCTCACATCCAGCTGTCCCTTTCCTTCACTACCAGCCCCAGCTGTTTGTTCCTCCCTCCTAGGAAACCAGACCCTGCTCACCAGGGTCCTATTCTGGGTCCGGAATGCTGTGTCAGCATTTCCTGCATGGACTCAAAGCCAGGAAGGGCAGAGGAGGGGCAGTGCAGGGTCAGCAGACCTGACCCAAAGGACAGAACATCTCCCTACACCCCCACTTCCCCATACTCACACACCCACTGGGCTGAGCCACTGGGAGGGGACAGTGGGGAGAACTGAGAGATGGGTAGCCCCTCCCCCACATCATTGCCTCCCTGTTGGCTGCTGCTGCCCAGGGCCCAGCAAAGAGGGCTATTCTGGGAAAGACACCTGTTGTTCCAATTCCCATCCCTGCCCCCAGCAGGGGATCAGAGATTCAGGCAGAGACAAAGCTAGAGAGACAGCAAAACTCACAGGGCCTAAAGCCAAGCAACAAAAGACAGAGCTGCAGACTGGAGACAAAGATGGAGAGAGAGACAGAGACACGGAGATGTCCCAAAAAGAGAGGGAGAGGCATCATCCATAGATCCTCAGAGACCATTAGCAGACATATTTGATCGTGCTTCCCAAAACTAAGGGGGAAAGAAAGACCCAGAACTTAAGGGACCCCTCAAGAGGCCTCCAAAGTCTGGGAGTTGAGAGGAATAGTGTCTTCCCACCCACCCCAGCCCCCTTCCCAAGAATTTAAATAGGTCAGAGCCTGGAGCAAGAAGGAATGAGGGCTGGGGTGGGGGCGGGGGACAGCTAAATTAAGCCTAGGAATTAGAACCACCTTCCCAAAGTGCCTGCTTGCAGGGTAGAAGGAGGGGGTGCTCCTTGAGTGGCCCCCTGTTGTCAGAGACAAATTGTGCACGGCAGAAGATAAAGTAGCTGAAGAGCCCCTTCTCCATTCTGTAGTCCCAAATCCTACTAATTCCCTGTGATGAGAAGACAAAAAAAACGAGAGCAAGTGACAGTCACCCAAAGAGACAAGGAAAGAGATCTCGCCCCTCAGAGACCAGCAAGCAGGACAGAGACATTCAGAGACAATCACTCAGAGACCCAAGAAGTAGCCCAGAGACCGCTAGCCTAGGGGTACGCACCGTGCGGAGGAACTGGACCTCATCCTCGCCCTCTCCTCCGTCACCCATGGCGTCGAGGCCCGTGAGGCCGGGGCTGAGGTCTGGGGGATGGCGGGAGGGGGCCGCAGGCAGGGCGGGTGGGCTGGGGGCGGGCTGGGGTCAGAGCCCTTTGGGCACCAGAGGCACCGGCGAGGTGGATAGAACTGCGAGGAGGACACGCGTGCTGGACAGAGATGGGAGGAGGTCTCCGCCCCCCGACCCTCATTGGACCAGGATGCCCAAAACACGCCCCCTGACTAGAGCCCCGCCCACAGCCATCAACCCTCCGCACCAGGTGCGAGCCGAGTGAGGGTCGGTGTCTAAGGCGTAGTTGCGCTTTCCTCGCGGGGAGCAAGGTGCCATGGTTCTGCCGTTTCATAGAGAGCGAACTGACGCTCTGCGCTCTAGGCTCTGCGCTCTGCGCTGGGTAGCCCTTGCTGGATGGCACACAGCACAGCCAGGATGCTCCCTGGCATCTTCTTGACCTCACACCTGTGATTCCAGCACTCGTAGGCCGAGGTAGGAGGATCTCAATTTCAAGCCCAAGAGCAACTTAGCGACTCAGGGACACCTGGTCTCAAAATTTTAAAAAAAGTAAAAAAAAAAAAAAAATTTAAAGGTTAGGCATGTAGCTTAGTGCAAAACCCTGGATTCTGTCTGCAATATTGAAAATGAAGAGCAAGGTCTCTAAAACAGATAGTCTGGGTCTTAAACTCAGCTTTGCCACTCACTTGGTTATCTTGAATAAGCTACTTAGCTTGTCAGTGACTTGGTTTCCTCATCTGGTAAGGGGAATACTAATGGTCCCACCTCACAGTGTTGCTGGGTTAAATGAGAGGGTTTATTCATTGTGCTTCAAACAGTGTCTGAATGTGGTAAACGTGTGAAGGTTGCCATTATTATTGTCATTATTACAAACTAACTGATGAAGCTGAAATAACCACAGCAGATGCCTTTTGTGCACCTGTTGTGTTTTAGGAGCCAAGTTAATATTTTATTATATCTCACTTAATTCTGACAACAATCTTGCTATTATTCATGTGGCTTGGAGAAGAAACTAAACCGTGGTTTCTGCCTGTATAGTGTGAAAGATACAGCCCAAATATCAAACGGGGAGAGGAACAAGGGAGAGGGATAGGGAAAAGGAAGAAAACCATTGCAGTCCTCACAGCAACATTGTGAGATCATCCTCTAGCTGTTCCCCTTTGTGTTTTGTTTTGTTTTGTTTTGTTTTGAGACAAGGTCTCATTATGCAGTTCAGGCTGGCCTTGATTTCACTATGTAGCCCATGGTATCCTCAAATTTGCAGCAATCTTCCTCCTCAGCCTCCTGAGTGCTGGGATTACAGGTTCAGACCACCACAACCTGTTTAGGGTTCTTAACCATTGTGCTTTGCTCCAGGATATTTGCATAAAGTCTTCTAATCAAAAAACACAGTTACCAAAATCAGACTCACCCCCAAACTTGGGTCCAAATTATACTTTCCTTGCCTTTCTTCACCTTGTCTGTAGCTAAGCAAGTCACCCCTTTATGTAGATGAGCATCATGGGCTCTGTAACCCAGTGAAAGAGCTGGATAATCTGTTTCTTCTGGCTCATTATGCTGCTCCCTGACTGTTTTGTGCTTTGGGGAGCCCAAGCAGAAGGGCTACGGCAGTATCCTAAAACTGGCAGCTGTGAGCTCTGCAGTCCCAGAGCAGGGAATCCATACTCCTGGACCTTAGTGCCAGGCAGTAGATGACTTTGGGACTCAGAGCTCAGTTTCTTTATCTGTCAACTGGGCTAATTTGGAAGAGTCCTTATGGTGTTGTGAAGAAGATTCTATGAGGAAATCAAAGCCAGGTGTGGTGGCACATGCCTGTAATCCCAGCACTCAGGAGGCTGAGACAAGAGGATCACTATGAATTTGAGGCCAACGTGGGTTACAAAGTGAGTTCAGAGCTAGCATGAGCTACATAGTGAAAGTGTGTCTCAGAAAGACCAAAAAAAAGGAAATCAACTAGCACCTACTATGTGACAACTGATTAATACAGAGGACTATTAAAATTATTAGCATGTAGTATATATATTGTTATGTAAAACATGAACCTAAAGTTCAGTGAAATCATAAAGTGCTATTTAATGTTTAATAGATTGCTAGGTATTGCAGAGTTAAACATTGATGCTAATACAATTGTGTTGAATAGCACATAAGTTTGCACTACATTTTTTAATTATATAATTATGTAATATGGTACATATTTATGCTAATACAATTATGCAGCCCAATACAATTTTGTCATATCTCAAAAATGATTTTGTTGCATCTTGTACATATACTATATGTAATTGTATATTAAATATTGTTTTCCTTAAATTTTTATATGGAAATTAAAATTATTCTGTGTCACCATAGATTATATCATAAGATATTAATAGTGTTTCTCCTCTATCTGTCATCACTATGTGCTTGAAGACTTACCCACGTGACTATATGGACACCTGGTTGGCGGCAGCTGTGACTTTGCAGGGCTGCTTGGTGATAAATACCTTCCGTTTATTCATGCACCACCTCATGGGTGGGCACCCAAGTGCCCCTAGTTTCCTGAAAATAGTGTCCCCTCAGGGAAGAGAAAGTTTTGTGCACACACTCTTGAGCTGATGGCTGGTGCATACGACTATGCACACAGTTTGCCTAAGTGGTGCTGGGTGACCCAGCAGGGGAGCTGTCCCCTGTCATTGCAAGAGGGATCAGGTCCCCCACATTCCCAACCTGCACCTGGCATTTTCCAACTTCTAATTTCTGTCAGGCCTACAGGATGACTCGAGGTCCTCGTAACTGGCTTCTCTTCAGTATCCAATGATTTCTCCCATCTTCTCAGGTATCTCAGAGTTTTGGGGTTCCTTGTGCTCTTTGCCCACTTTTCTATCTAGGTTGCTGGGTTTTTTCTTTTTTGCTGACTTGCAGCAGTTCCCTGGACATCCAAGATATTTTTGCATTGATTGTAAATATTGCAAATATTTAAGTTGATTCTAAATTTGCAAACATTAAGTTGCTCAGGCTGGGCTCAAACTGGCAATCCTCCTGCCTCAGCCTCCCAAAGTGCTGGGATTCTAGGTGTGCCCTACCATGCCAGGATGATCTATGTGCATTCTAAACAGAATGAGCTCCATACTTTTCTAAATGCTGTGGTATTGAAAGAAAAAGAAAAATTTAAAATTATTTTTCTTGGCAAGAATAAGAAAAGAACGAAAATATATTTCTGAGAGAGCTGTTTGGTTGAATTGATTAACATACCAGGTTTGGCAGAATCATACTACTGTGACCCATTTATTCCATACCTGGGTGCTAAGCTACAAAATTGTACCCTTTGAACCGGGCGTGGTGGTGCAGTCCTGTAATCCCAGTACTCAGGAGGCTGAGGCAGGAGGATGGTTCCAAATTCAAGACCAGCTTGGGCTACATACAAAGTGAGCCCAAGGCCAAGCTGAACTGCATAGTGAGATCCTATCTCAAAAAGACAAAAAAAAAAAAAAAATTGTACCCTTTATGTTTACTGAAAGCCAAGCGCTCAGATAAAATACAGCAGGGCTAGCATGTAGTTGATGCCTGATTAGCATAGGCAAGGCCCTGGGTCCTATCTCCTGCACCACCACAGAAACCAAATATTCACCATAGCATTATTCATAACAAACTCAAGGGAGCAACTCAATTGTCCATCACAGAAAAAGCAATCAGTGTGTCATGGAACTGTCACATGATAAAAGACTATACAGTAAGGGAGGGCAATGGGGGCATGGGAAAAAAGTTATTAATTAAATCATTACTAGATTATGATGTGGACATGATTTTATTGAGATGAAAAGGTGCCCCCTACACTCTGGGAAGTGAAACAGCAGGTTATAAGACAGTATGACACTGCTGATTTCATATTTTCAAAAACACACATACAACACAATGTTTGTATGGATCAAGAAATTGTCCAGAATGCTATACTCTTGTTTTAATCTCTTCCTGGGACTGAGCACATTTTTCTTTTTATTTAGAAGTTTTTGTTTCTTTCTTTCTTGTTTGCCTTTTGTGGTAATAGAGATTAAACCTGTGGCCCTCCGGTCCTCAAACTGAGCTACACGCCTAGCCCTTACTTTTCATTTTGAGATGAGAAGTAACTAACTTGCCCAGGCTGGGCTGGGACTTGACAGTCTTCTTGCCTCCACCTCCCAGAGTGCTGAGATTACAAGTGTGACCACCACACAACAGCTTTAAGAATTTTTTTTGACTTGTTCTACTGTAAAATATTTTGAAGCACAGAAAATTAAGCATTTATGTGAATTGGTAAAAATGTTAATTACCTTGATTTCAGTAATTATTTTACAATGTACATGTATCTAAAAATATTGTATACCTCATACGTATATAATTTTGTCAACTACACTCAATAAAAAAGGACAATACACTAACAAAAAGGAAGAAACTGTAACCAAATAGAAAAACAAAGAATCTCAGAGATGTGATGCCAAATGAAAGAAAGCAGCTACAATACATGAGTCTGTCTATCTACAGTTTAAAAGTAGACAAAACTAACGTTCCACACCAGGCTCATAGTAACTCGTGGGAGGTGATGTTAGCAAAGGGCACGAGGGGACTCAGGGAAGATGAAAATGTTCTATTTCACCTTTATGTGAAAGCCAAATGGCTTTGCTCAGTCGGTGACAATGATTCATCAACCTAAATACTTAATGTGTGCTCCTTTTTTGTACTTCAGTTAAAAAATATGACAAGCATGACACATTTAGGTAAAAGAACAAAACACATGGAAGAAAAGTCTGTTTCCATGGACGCACATTTATGTAGATAAATGCACAGGCATAGCTCCAACGAAACCTCGTGAGGTTATTACATGTAATCTTGCTCACTCCTGCCTGAGGCCGACAGTGGAGAGGAGGTTTATCTCCACTTGCAATGTTTTTATAATGACAACAGTGTATTGAGTTAATATTTTAAAAGCTCTTAGACCAGTATATGGTGCACAGTAGGTGCTACATAAAGGGGCATTGCATTAAAAGAAATAAAGTGAAAATGTTTCCAGGGTACAAATGGTATCCTTAAAACTAACCTAGAAATAAAAGAAACAGAAGAAATGCACAAAGTATTCTGTTTTGTGAGTTTCCAGTCAAACCTTTGTGCTTTATATACAAGAATATGTCCTTACAGAAATCGGACTTTTCTTTTGAGTGTACATGTGTTTTTACATAAATATTAGTCATACTTTTAAAACATTGCTTTTATTGAAGTATGACAGTGATGGGTCTCAAGACAAGAGAGATGGGGAGATAGCTGAGAGCCGGGCTGAGCGAGGGGGTGGGGGCAGCAGTGCCGGAAACCTCAGCCTGCAGGGATCCCCTCGTGGGGGGAGGGGAGCCTTTGGTCTCTCCCCAGCCTCTTCCTTCCCCCTGGCCTGGGGGTGGGTGGGGAGGGGCAGTTCCTCTTTCCTTCCCAAGCACTGAGGAGGCCCCAGCTCCCAAGGGGCTGAGAAGTTGGAACCTTGGCCAGCGGGGAGGAGTTGAGTCAACTCCTGCAAGCCCCCCCCCATCCCATCCAGGGACCATGAACAGGAAAGACGTGAAAAGGTGAGAGGACCCTCCCCAGAGAGCCTGGGAGCCTCCAAAGCTCCTGGGCCTCCGCCGGTGTGGGAAGATTGGGGGACTACTAACCAGGAGGATAGGATGTCGGGCCCCTCTGGGACCAGGCTGAGGGGGCGCAGGCAATAAGATGTTTCAGGGCGTCCAGAGCCAGCCAGGGCTGCGGCTGCTTGAACATGTGTGTCTGTGTCCGGTCCTCTCCAGAGCTACCCTGCGTTCCTTCTCCCTCTCCCCACCCCTCCATCCCAGCGCCCTGAGCTGGGTGGTTCTTTCCTCCCGGAGTCCAGCTCTGTCACAGTGGCTGCCCCTGGACTGGAAACTCCAGGGTCCTGAGGGCCCTGCCCCAGGACAGGGGAAGGCGACCACAGGATGAGGCAGCTCCTGCCTCTTAGACCTCTCTGGGCTGCTGCAGACACTAACGAAGCACTGTTAGTCTGCAGGTAAGTACCAAAGTGGCAGCCTGTGCCGGCAGGTTCTGGAATGGCCTGGGAAACATTCCTGTCCCCAGAAGGGCCCACTGGGTGGCTCCCCCAGCACTCCTAGCATGATTCTGAGGAGCAAAGTGGTTCTCAGTCCCTACTATTCAACAGTTCTGTGGTGGGATCCTACCTGTTTCATTTCCTGGCTATGTAATAGGCAAGTTACCTAGTTGCTCTGTATCTCAGTTTCTTTTTCTGTTAATAGAATAATCATAGACCCTGTGATGAAGGGCCTGTGATGTGCAGTAAAACAGCTCAAACTGTAGCAGAGCCATGCAGGCTTGTAAAACGCCGGTGGCTGGGCGGGATTTCAGTTCTGGATTCTGTTGGTGGAGAGAGGGCCAGAGAATGTGTATTTAAACCAAGTTTCCAGGGGACATGCTTCATACTGATTGGAGACTGTGCTTTGAGAACAACTGATCTAGAAAGAGTGCTCAGCCCTTCCCCTGTACCTGGTCACTACTCAGTAATGGCATTTTTATTTTTATTTTTTTAGCACCCAGGATTTCCAACAGAGCTGCATCCCCAACTCTTTTTAATTGTGAGACAGGGTCTTGCTCAGTTACTCAGGCTGAGCTGGAATTTGTGATCCTCCTGCTTCAGCCTCCCAGAGTGCTGGGGATCACAGGCATGCATTACCACACCCAGCTAAGTTTTTTTAATATCCAATACCAATCTGCGGAGCAGTGCCTTTGTCCTGAGGGTCTTCCTGTTTCTGGCTTTGCCTTAGTGCCACAGGATTCTTCTCTACCCCCTCCCTTTTTCTCGTGTGCCTCCAGTTTTCAGGTTTCCCACCTCTGGGACACTAACTAGCCTGGGCAGAAACCAACTTCGTTACTCGCATTTTGAAGAAGTCAGGCAAGGAGTGTTTGTAATAGTTCCTAGGGAAGGTCCGAAGATGAGCCTCACTTTCCTTTAAGGAAACCAAGGACCAGAGAATAAATGACTCACAAAAGATCATACAGCCAGTAGAAATTCTTCAAACCCCTCCTCCTCCTTTGTGTGTGGTGTGCGTGCGTGCGTGCGTGCATGCCTGTGTGTGTGTGTGTTTGTGTGTGTACTAGGGTTCAAACTCTTGACCTTGTGCTTGCCAGGCAGGAGCTAAACCCCTAGCACCTTTTTTTTTTTTTTTTTTTTAACTTTTTGAGACAGGGTTTCACTGTGCAGTTCAGGCTGGTCTTAAACTCACTTTGTAGCCCAGGCTGGCTTCAAACTCACGGTGATCTCTGCCTCAGCCTCCTGAATGCTGGGATTGCAGACATTTGTCTGACTCTGAAACCTGTTCCCTTCTTCCCTCCTTCCCTCCCTCCCTCTTCTTCCCTCTATCCTGTTTTTCCCACCTGAAGCAGGAGTCCTGAAGACTACCAGGCAGAGGGAAAGTTGTTTTTAAACTCTCCTTGAAGCTGCCTTTAGCCTTAGTGACTCTGCCTAGTTCCTGGGAGCCCTGGAGAGGCCACTGTAAGATGGCACTTCCTCTCTGGACTCCAAGTTAGGGACCCACGCTGGAGGCAAAAGACTCCAGGATCTATAAAGCCTAGCTTACTTGGGGGAGTGTTGTGTCACCTGCCTGGGGTGAGGGAGGAGGGCAGGAAAGATAAAATCCCAGGAGCTTCCCTGCAGGAGTCAGCTGAGGCCGGCTGAGCCGGAAGACAGCCTGAAGGCTGAGCCTTCCATGCTGAGCCCTGGGGAGGGCAGGAGTGATCCTAGGGGCCCTTCCCCCTTGATTCCCTGGGAGGTCCTTAGAAAGTTTCTTCCCTGAAGTCTTAGGACAAAGAATTTGGGAATAGCGGCTGAAGGAGTTTTTGTGATTCCTTGGAGGGTTTACTGTGTTTTCTATGATTTCCTGGGAGCCTCTCTTATGAGTCCATGGTAGATCAGGAGTAATTCTGACTTTGCCTGTGGGAAGTTTTTCTTATGATTCCTTGGGGCACTGGAGTCAAGAGGAATTCTGAGGGTCTGCTCAAAGAAGGGACTCTCCACCCGGTGTGCCAGAGCATGCCTGTAATCCTAGCTCCCTAGAGGCTGAGGTAGGAGGATTGCCATGAGTGCAGTGCCATCCTGGGCTACACAGTGAGTCCAAGGCCTGTCTGAAATACAAAGCAAGAGCCTATTTCAAGAGAATGGGGGGCTTTCATAATTCTCTGGGGGTGTGTACCCACAGGAAGTCCCACCAGGAATGCTTCCGGAAGGCAGGGGGGCAGGACCGGCCCCGACAAGCCCGGCGCCACAAGACGTGCCCCAGCCCTGGGGAAATCACGAAGGTCTTGGCTTCCATGAATCTGGGTGTGCTGGCTGAGACCAGCTGCAGCGAAGATGAGCTCCTGGAGAAATGTATTCAATCCTTCGGTGAGTGACCCCACCACCCTGGCCTGCTTCCCACTGCTAACATCCCAACAAACACTCCCCTCTCTCAGCCTCAGTGTTCGGGGGGTAAAAAATGGGTATGTGAGTTGGGCATGGTGGCAGATGTGCTTATAATCTCTGCATTCTAAGCAGCTGAAGGAGGAGGACAACAAGTTCAAGCCCAGCCTGGGCCATTTAGTGACTCTGTCTCAAAATAAAAAACAAAAAACAGGCTGAATATATAGTTAAGTGCAAAGGCCCTAGATTCAGTGCAGGGCAGCGGGAGCACAAATCATCATCACTACGTTAAGAAACATTTGCATTTATTTTTCTCCTAAGACAAGGAAGGGGAGCAAGACTGATGCTATTTCTACTTTTAACAAGACTTGCCAGGCATGGTGCTGGCCCGTGCATGGCACAGACAAGGAAGCTGAGGTAGAGGGAGGTTAGGCTGTTTGTGCAAATCCATACAGGGCATCACTGTAGAGCTGGCACCTGAACCAGACACTCCATTGTCCAGGGGCCATTCTGACAGAGCCCTCTCTGCTGCCCAGACTCAACTGGTAGCCTGCGCCGCGGGGACCACATTCTCAACATGGTGCTGACCATGCACAGCTGGGTGCTGTCTTCCACTGACCTTGCTGCCCGTTTGCTGACCTCATATCCTCCCAGGACCTGGGTGGAGGGAGGAGGGCAGAATCCTAAGAACTTGGGAGATGGGGACAGGGGAGCAGGTAGGTCTGGACACTGGACAACAGAGCCTTAACCAGAACTTAAGTACCAAAAGGCCACAAAGGACACACAAGAGCTAAGGCAGCTGCAAATCTGTCACCTGGTCAGGTAAGGCTGGATCAAGACCCCACCCTCACGAACCAA
This sequence comes from Hydrochoerus hydrochaeris, assembly GCA_004027455.1. NCBI lineage: Eukaryota > Metazoa > Chordata > Mammalia > Rodentia > Hydrochaeridae > Hydrochoerus > Hydrochoerus hydrochaeris. The sequence continues at coordinate 184,828 of PVLA01003396.1, forward strand.
GATTCCCATTTTGCCACCCCCCCCCAAAAAAATGCTTCTCAGAGAGCCCCAGCTCCACTCCCTAAAATTCCTTCTGAGTCCCCCCTGGCTTGGTACCTAAGACCCTCCCAGTTCTGCTTCTCTGATCCCCACCACATCCCTAAACTCTCTACCAGCTGTCAGATTTCCAGGTCTGATCTCCCAAGCCCCACCTCCCACATAGCTCCTATGACCCTCACAATATTCTCCCCAAAGCTCACCCACAGGGACCACACTGTATTTCCTGGGATCCCCCAAATGTCATGCCTCCCAACAGTCCCACTTCTAAGGGCTCCCTCCTGTGACTCCCACAGATTCTTCTAGCCTGTGTTGACACCTCCAGCCCTACCCCAGAGAGTCCCCTATCCCCCTAAACACGCCCCTCCAGAGACCCAAGAACACATGTAGATACCCCTAACTCAGCATCCAGAGATTCCTCAGCCCAAAAGGCCACTTGAGAAGATCTTCCCCACCCCCAACCTCATCCCACTTGTCTCTAAACCTCTCTCAGGTACTGGATGACCCGATATCCAGAAGCAGTGCACCAGGATCCTCAGCTAGAAAAAGTTATAGCACGTTTCTGGGCCACCGTGACCCAGGAGGGCAACTCGACCCAGAGGAGCCTGGGAGACACCTCCAACCTGTGAGGCACCCCCATGCCCCCTCCCTGTCCCACCCTCACCTGCCATTTCCCACCACACCCCCAGATTCACCTCTGCACCACTCCAATTCTTTGTCCTTCTCGGCCCCCAGCCTGAGCCCTGGTGGCCCTGGCCCCCCACCTCCCGTGAGCAGCCCAAACCTGGGCAAAAAGTGCAAAGTATCCTTGCTTTTTGACCACCTGAAGACAGACGAGCTGGCTGAGCACCTTACTTATCTGGAGTTCCAGGCCTTTCAAGCTATCACGGTAAGGAGTCCTCTCTCTGCCCCCATCCCTCCCTGGGCAGGACAGAGATGGGAATCGGGAGACCCCTATGTGGGCATGCAACTGGGATCCTGTGAAGAGGGTTTGCTGGAGATCCAGCCTATACTTTTCCACTGAACAGTAGCCCTAAACCCAAGCTGAGACCTTAAACTCCTCAACTGTCACACCAGGAGAAATGAGTTAACCTGGCTGAGCACAGAGCCCGGGGTTCCAATTCCATCCATTCCTTCTTACCCGAGTATCTCTGAACTAGTTTCCCAACCTCTGTGGACTCATTTGTAGAAGTCATATTTCACTGGGTGGAGGGAGAATTAAAAATCCCATTTTTAAGTGCTTGTTGTAGTACCTAGCGTGTAGTAAGTGCTCAAAATTTTTATCAATTATTAATTTCCTCAGTGAGAATTTTGATTTACTATAGCTCAATTTCCTTATCTGTAAAAGGGGATATTAAAAGTTCCTGCCTCACAGGAATAGAGCCTGATCTAGAGTAAATGCTGTCTGATAGAATCATTTGAAATTGCTGTTTTTTACCTACCCAAATGTCAGTGTCATGGGTGTCAGTATAGATGTGGGTTACCTAATGACATCTGGACATCACTGATCCAAGGCAAGGTGGGGATGCAGTTCCCTAATGTGAAAATTCCCTGAGTCTGTGTGTAAATATACATACAAATGGTACCGTGGGTGTGGGTGTGAAATTACATACCATTGAGCAGAAAAAGTAGAAATTGGTTTCAAGTTCTTCCCTTTGCTGACTGTGTACCAGCCAGGTACGCAGTTAAGAGCATATACTGGGTTCCTGCCCTGACTCATGCCTGTGTGACACTGGGCAAATTACCTACCCTTTCTGTGCTCCAACTACCTCTTCTCTAATATGACAGTAATAGTATTAGTCCACCTCGTAGAGTTTTTGTTGTTGTTTTGTTTGGTACCGCGTATCAAACTCACCACCTCCCGCTTGCCAGGCAGGCACTGTGCTGCTAAGCTATATTCCCGGCCCTACCTTGTAAAGTTTTGAGGATTATATTAGTTCATATGATTAAGTGCTCAGAATAGTACCTGATTTTGAACGTTTCTCCTTAAAAAAGGATCACCATGGAAACTTGAGGGGAGAGAGAAGACAAAGGTCACTCAGGCTAGGCCAGGCTAGGACATTGGAGGTTTTGAATGCTAGAGGGATGAGATGTGAGGGGCACGGCCCAGCTGACTCCCACCTCATTCCCAGCCCCAGGACCTGCGGGACTACGTTTTGCAGGGCTCCGTAAGGGGCTGCCCAGCCCTGGAGGCTTCTGTAGGTCTCAGCAACAGTGTGTCCCGCTGGGTGCAGGTCATGGTGCTGAGCCGCCCCGGGCCTGCACAACGCGCGCAGGTGCTGGACAAGTTCATTCACGTGGCACAGGTGAGGGCACCCGACTTTCCGCTCGCTTTCTGGGCGCTCCTACGGCCCGGGCACTGTTAGCTACCTGGCCCCTCCCCCAAGGCCGCTGTCTGCAGCTCTGACCTTGGCCTTCCTCTGCCTAGACCTCCCCTCGCCCTACCCATCCTTCCCCAGCCCTTGACTCTAGACTTGTAGTTAACTAAGTCCCTCCTGACGCAGTCTCCCAAGCCCTATCCGGTCCGGGTCGCAGCCTGCCTTTCCCCCAAACCCACCCCTCGCTGCTCCCCTCCCTTCTGGGAAAAGGGAAGCCCTGCTGCTGGGCCACGCCCCTTCGCGTATTTCCAGGCGCACCACGCCCTTCCTCTGTCCTCTTAGTATTTTTTTTTTTTTTTTTTTTGCTTCCTCTTGCTGGGGCCTTTGCTAGACCTGGGGTTTCTGGCATCAGCCTGGGGTCCCTATGGGCTGAGCATCTTCCACTTCCTTCTCTCCACGGCAATTTCTGCCCTTGAAACTTGGAAAGGGAAAGGTTAGAGAATCCCTCGTGTATAGGTCTTCGTCCTTCTGACCTCTCCTTGTCACTCTGGCCCTTTCACCTCTACCTGCTTCCCAACTTCCACCCACATCCCATGCCTCTTGACATCCTTCGCCGGTGTGACCCTCAGAGCACCCTGATCCAGAAGCCTGACGCCCTGGCATCTGCCTTGACATCTGTCCGATATATACATCTGTTGCCCACATCCATCCAGCACCCCCACTTTGCCTGTCTAACCTCACACTGGCCCTTCTCCTGCCTGGCACACCTACCTTCTCTCACCCATCTTGTCCTACATCCACAATGACCCACATATATACTTGAGACTGAGTCAGCAGCTGCCATTGAATTCCACCTTGACTGCCCTTGGTGACAATACCTTTCATCTCTGGTATTACCTTTCTTCCTAGAGGCTCCACCAGCTGCAGAATTTCAACACATTGATGGCAGTTACCGGGGGCCTGTGTCACAGTGCCATCTCCAGACTCAAGGACTCCCATGCCCACCTGAGCCCTGATAGCACTAAGGTGAAACCCCACCCCACTCTCCAAAGTTACAAGTGCTCAGCTATCCTGAACCCCACACTTAATTCTCCAGTCCCCATCAATCCCTGCCAGGCTCTGAAAACACCTGAGGGTATGGCCCCTCTGAATCCTAGACCCAGAGGCTGGACTCTGCCTTCCTGTCGAGGCCCAGGCACTGACTCCTCTGTCCTCATGGGTCTGATCCTGAGCTGGGCTGGGAGGGAGACAAATGAGATACTGACAACTGGCCATCCAGGTGGCCAGCTGTGTCAATCAGCTAAAGATGCCATCATTTAGGCCATCCATGGGAATAACATAGGTTGGATGATGTCCTGGAAAGTGTCTGGGAAATGAGACAAGTCTCGTGTGTGGCTGAAGTCAGGGAGTGGTAGGAAAATTGGCTGGAGATGCCCACAGGAAGGTAGATGGCCTGCATTAGCTGGCCCAAAATGTTTGGGTTTTAAGGGCAGTGGGGAGCTAGAGAAAGTTTGGGGTGATGACTGTAGCCTGGGGAATGGCGGATGGTAGGGCCTCTCTGTGATAGAGACTCCAGAGGAAAGTAGTTTGAGGGAGATGCTAAAGCCAATGTGGGTTGGGGGGGCTCAAACCTACGGAAGAAACTGCTAGGATCCTTCCCTCCAAGGAGCTGGAAGAACAGAACTGCTTTCCCTCATAACACTCCCCTCCCACACAGGCCCTGCTGGAGCTGACCAAACTCCTTGCCTCCCAAAACAACTATGTCTCCTACCGCCGCACCTGGGGTAGCTGCACAGGTTTCCGGTTGCCTGTGCTGGGTGTGCACCTCAAGGACCTGGTGTCCCTACATGAGGCACAGCCTGACAGGTTGCCTGATGGCCGCCTGCATTTGTCCAAGCTGAACAGCCTCTACCTGAGACTGCAAGAGCTGGCAGCCCTCCAGCAGCAGCAGCCCCCCTGCAGTGCCAGCAAGGACCTGCTGCATCTGCTCACGGTGAGCAAGGGAATGAGAGTCAGAGTCCTGGGCATTGAGGCTCTACAGGGCCTGGAGCAAGTCACTTAATCCTTTGGCCTCAATTTCCTTATCTGCAAAATGGGAATAATTATAGGACCTGTTTCAGAGGACAGTTGAGAAAAATCAACAAATAATATAATTTCTATATTTTTAAAAAACTTGAAACAGAATCTGGAGTACAGTGAGCTCTCTATAAGTGAATGTCACTTTTCTATGGGTTCCGTGGGTTCCTCCAAGGACCCAAGTATCTCCTGATCTTAGCTCTACAATTATATACTTGGAACCAAGATTGTGTGCTATTTATTTATTTGTTTGTTTGTTTGTTTTTGAGGGACACAGGGTCTGTAGCTTAGGCTAGGCTTTAACTCAGTATTACTGCAGGTTGCCTCATGCTCATGGTAATCCTCCTGCCTCAGCCTCCCAAGTGCTGAAGGTATACATCCCCCTGCCCAACCCAGTTACACATTCTGACGTTTTCATATCAATAGTTGAAAATTCCACATTTGGGGCCGGGGATTTAGCTCAGTGGCTTAAGCACCTGCCTGGCAAGTGCAAGGTTGTGAGTTCGATCCCCCGTACCAAAAAAAAAAAAAAAAAAAAATTCCATATTTGGAATCTAAGCAAAAAGCTGACAGCTACTGATCAGCTTGCTATGTGCCAGTTACTGCATTAATACTTCACAGATCACTTCTTTCTAATTCACAGTCCCATACAGTGGGGATTCTTCTTGTGCTCAACAGATTGGAAAGCTATCCAGAGACACGTGAGATCATTTGCATACTGTCCAACAACAGTAAAACCAGTGTTTAAATCAAGGCAGGACAGCTTCCTAGAATGTGTGTTACTATGCTAACAACTGTACCAAATCTTAAAACTGAGTGTAGGAAGTTAACTCTTCTTTACCTTGCAAGCACAGGGTCGTGAGTTTGATCCCCAGTAACAAAAAAAAAAAAAAAAAAATGCAGCTGGGGATATAGCTCAGTGGTACAGTGCTTGCTTGGCAAGTGAAAGGTCATGAATTTGATTCCAGTCCAAAAAAAAAAATTCAACCCAGGTATGATGGCACACATCTGTACTCCCAGAACTCTGGGAGGCTGAGGCAGGAAAGTCACAGTTTTTGAATGCAGCCTGGACAATTTAGCAATTTAGTGAGATCCTGTTTCAAAAAATGAAAAAGGGGGCTAATAATGTACTTCAGCCCAGAGGCCCAGGGTTTAGTCCCCCATACCCTACCTCGCAAAAAAACAAACAAACAAACAAACAAACAAAAAAACCTGCTCTTCTATAAGACTGATATTCTTGAGGGAGACAGCCAAAGAAATCAAATGACGAAGTCTTATTACTTTTAGACAAGGGTTAGAGACAAAACTAGGGCTAAAAAATGGGCCCAGCCAGGTGTGGTGGCACACACCTACGATCCCAGCACTCAAGAGGCTGAAGCAGAAGGATCGATGGGAGTTCGAGGCCAGTGTGGGCTACAAAGTGACTTCAAGGCCAGCCTGAACTGCATAGAGAAACCCTGCCTCAAAAAGATTTTTAAAAAAAGCATCCAGAAAGAGATCAGGGTTACAGTTTTAAGTAGGAACATCAAAAGGCCTTGGCGAGAATGAGGCCCTTTAGACTAGGAGAAAGCAAAGGAAGAGTGTAATTAGAGCATGGGCTACAGAAAGCCTGAGGGATCACTGGCAGAGTTTTTGAAAAGAGAATGAACTTGGCTTAGTGGCACACACCAGTAATCTCAGGGCTCTGGGAGGCCAAGGCAAGAGGATCTCATGAGTTTGAGTCCAATCTGGGCAGTTTAGTGACTTAGCAAGACCTTGTCTCAAAAAAAAAAGGAGGCAAGAGTGCTGGGGATATAGATCAGTGCCAACGCCCTAGGCTCAATCCCCAGTGCCACAGAAAAAAAGCACAGCGGGGTTCCAACAGGAGGGTCTGTAACACCTGCCCACCCCCAGCTCTCCCTAGATCTCTTCTACACGGAGGACGAGATCTACGAGCTTTCCTACACCCGCGAGCCCCGCTATCCCAAGAGTCTGGTGAGACGGACCCCTGACCTGTAATTCTCCTGCTCAAGCCTGTGCACCATCTAAGCCCCTCTGTCCTCCCCCAGCCGCCTTCCCCCTTCAGAGATCTTCTGGTGGTAGAGTGGGCCCCTGGTGTGACGCCCAGGCCGGACAGGGTTACCCTGGAGCGGCATGTGGAGCAGCTGGTGGAGGTAGGAGGGACTGTGGCTGGCAGGGTGTGGAGATGGCCTCCTGTAAGGCCTTGAAGGGGCGGAGGGCACTGGACTGTGGAAACTGACCTGAACACTGGGCCTTACCCTGCCCTCTCTGCTCTCTCTAGTCTGTGTTCAAGAACTATGACCCTGAAGGACGTGGCACCATCTCTCAGGAAGACTTTGAACACCTCTCCGGCAACTTCCCCTTTGCTTGCCATGGGCTTCACCCACCCCACAGCCTGGAGTGAGTGGCCCCGACTTCTGGTTCCTCTGAAGATGAGGACCCTGGGGTTGGCTGGAGGAAGGTACCCTGGTGCTGAGGCACAGTCTCCACCCTAGGGGCGGCTCCTTTAGCAGAGAGGAGCTGACTGAGTATCTGCTCCGCGCCAGCAGCATCTGCTCCAAGGTGGGCCTGGCCGTCCTGCACACCTTCCATGAGGTCGCCTTCCGAAAGCCTGCCTTCTGTCACAGCTGCAGCGGCTTCGTGAGCACCCTGCCCTGTTAGCGCCCGCCAAGCCCACCTCCCTCCATCTCCCTTGATGCATCTCAACTCCTCACAGCAGCCAACTCTGCTGTGGGGGGCAGAAGGGGGTGTCTCCATACCCAACTAATTCTCAGATTCCAGAAACATACCCCTAGCCTCAAATAATCTGCACACTTCATATAAACCCTAAACACTGGACATTCCTGGAAACGCTCTGAATTACAGTTAAGGGCCAAATTCCAGATAATCTCTACCTTGGACAATTGCCAAGCCACGCATATCTAAAAATCCATGAGTAATCTCCAAAATGATATATAATCTACACACCCTGAGTAGATTGCATGCACAGAGAATCCATCTCCAAATTTCTAGACTCTAACTCATCCAAAGCCTTTGTATTTCCAGACTCAATGGATCCTCTAACTCTGGATTATGGATGGATTTCCCACTCTCCAAACAGACTAGAGCATAAACCTCAGATTACTCCCCAAATTTATTCTTTCACCAAGTCTGGACTAAGCATCTCCCATGTGTACACCACAGAAATAATAAACGCAGTCACTGTGCATAGAACATGCATCTGGTTAACTTCAAAATTCACAAATGCTAATAGCATACATGATTCCCCAAGCTTGAGGTGATCTCCAAATTCCTTTCATTCAAGTTAAACCATCAAATTCTTGAGAATTTTAAAAACTTGGTTGCTTTCCCCCAGCCCAGCCCAGCCCAGCCAGCCCAGAGCTCTTCCTCCTCAAGCCTGGGTGACCATTCTGCTTTCTCTTCCCAGCTCTGGGGTGTCACCAAGTATGGCTACCGCTGTCGGGGTAAGTGGGGTATCCTAGAGTGAGAGGGACACCAGAACCTGCAGGCTGAAAGGTAGAGGTACTATCCCCTCTCTTTTCCCCCCAGACTGTGGGCTGTGTTGCCACAAGCACTGCAGAGACCAAGTGAAGGCAGAGTGTAAGAAGAGGCCAGGGGCCAAGGGTGATGCTGGACCCCCAGAGATGCCCGTCCCACCTACACCAGCTCCCTCTGCCAACTGTGGTGAGAACTAGAACCAAGCAGTGCTGAAAAGGGGGCCTGGTGGATGGGAATTACTTCTAACATCCTTATGTCATATGTACATACTTTCTACCCATTGCTCTCCAAACAGGCTCAGAGGAAAATTTCTCCTACACACTGTCCCTGGACCCTGAGACTAGATGCCACCTTCACCATGTTTGGACCCAGACAGAGTCCCCACACCCTTCCTGAGAACCACAGATGGTGAGCTGGAACTTCCCTCTACCCCTAACTGGTAACCAGCAAATTTGGGGAATCATGGCAAAGTAAAAATGTATAAAAGGCCCTAGTCACCTGGATGGGAGGGTATAGATACAGGTCAATTTCTAATGTTGACAGGAAACTAGAAGTTTCAATATGTAGGGGAGAGGGGTAACTCCCAGAACAGGAAAAGATTTTGGGGAATATCAGTAAGATGTCGAAAATAAGGTTGATTTTATCAGGACCTACAATAAATATTGGTGGAGTAAATTTCCCTCTTCAAAGGTAGAGACTCAGAATTGGTTTTTTAAAAAAAAAAGCTAGACATGGTGCTCTACACCTGTAATCCTAGCACCTGAGTGGTTGAGGCAGAAGGATCACAATGTTAAGGCCAGCCTGAACTACATAGTGAGAAAAATAACAAGTGTGAAACACACACACACACAGTCTACCGGGGACATGCTTTCATCTATTTAGCCACACTCCAGGTGAGGTACCACTCCTGGAAGTAACTATATCCTAGCCATCTTATACCCCCTTCACCACCTGTCTTCCTCCTTCTAGGTCCCCCTCCCAGTGACCACCCCACCGTGCACCTCATCCTCCAAGCTGGAATCCTAGACATCATCTTGGGCTCCTCTCCCCAGCCCCTTATCCTAAAACCCCAAAGACAAACCTCCTACACACACACACTGCCTTTGATGAAGCGGCCATCATCTTACTCTGCAAATGTTTTCTTCTTTTGCATCACAGTGTCTACTATGCAAACTTCTGCCATACTTAGCATCCAGTAGCTTCATTTTGGGTACGTGCAGATTTAGGCATCTCACCAACTTCCTAAATATCCACTGCACAGAGGAGGAGATTAAGGCCTGGTGAGGTTAAACTGCCAGCCCAAGGTGGCAGAGCCCCAAGGATGAGAAGCAGGACTCAAATCCTGGTCCTCAGTTGGAGTGGTGGCACACAGCTATAATCCAAGCATCCTGGAGGCTGAAGCAGGAAAACTGCTGCAAGTTTGAAGTCACCCTGGCCTATAGTGAGTTCAAGGCCAGCCTGAATTACATAGTGAGATCCTGCCTCAAAAAAAACAAAAACAAAAAATCCTGGTTCTCTAAACTTGAAACTCTAGGCCAATGTGCTCCATGGATGCTGGTGGAGGGCAGAAGGGGCAGGGCTGAAAAGTGGGGTCACTGAGACAGCAGAGAAGGCAGGAAGGACCTGGAACATGGAGCCTGTACGCATGAGTCAGGTCCCACTCAACCTCTGTTTGAAACCCCCCATAGCTCCTCTTACTCAAGGGAAAAGCCAGTCCTCACTGTGGACCCCAAAGCCCCACATGATCTACCCCATCATATCTCTGATCTTGCCTTCTTACCCACTCACTCATCCTACTTCAGTTACACTGGCCTCAGTGATCCTTGAACAAGCCCCAAATACTACCTCAGGACCTTTGCACCAGCTTTCCCTCTGCTTGGAATGTTCTTCCCATGAGGCCCCTGAGCTCCTCGTCTGGTACTTTAACGATATTCCCTTAGTGAGGCCTTCCTGACCATAGTAAAAGATATGGTCCTTCCCACTACCAATCCCGCCTTCTTGCTTTATTTTTTCCATAGTGCTTTCCTTCTCTGACAAACTAAATATTTCACCTATTTATCTTGTTTAGTGTCTTCCCCCTCATGAGGAATGTCAGGTCCAGGTGAGTGGGGACTTTGATCTGTGTCTTCCACTGCCATATCCGCAGTGCCTAGAACAGGGCTGGCCCAGGGTGAAAACGTGAAAAGTCCTGTCCCGTATCTGAGTATGTCCTTCCTCACACCCAGAAGGACAGATATGTTGCTGAAGAACAAAAGACTGTAGAGTCAGAGGGGCAGGGACCTGTCCAAAGCCAGGGCAGAGACCCCCCACCCCTCCACAAACCCATGTACCTCTGACCTGGCTCCCACAAAAACAGGTCCTACTGTCATTGAAAATTAAATTTATTTCCCAGAGAACATGGCTCTGGTGTTGCGTAGTGGATGGGTAGATGACATGTAGAGCCTTTGGATTAGGGGAGGGGGCTTGGATGTCATGTGTCAAGGAAAACCCTCAAACTGACTCCCCAAAGATTACAAGTGCCAGCAGCAACTCATAGACACCCCCAACCTCCTTTACTTCTTCTTTTTCTTCTTCTGGCCCCAGCGTTGGTGGCCTGCCTTCCGCCCTCCATCTTCTCTCCGGCTCTGCCAGGTGGGCATGGGCGCCTCTAGCTCACTTGGGCGGCCACCTCGGTCTGGCACATCACCCATAAGTACCTGAGAGTTGATTAGACTTGAGTTTCAGAGAAAGAAATATAAAGGGCCAAACAGCAAAAGAAGGAGCTTTACTTCCTTGACTGAAGGAAGTAAAGCAAACATTGACTATTTGCACATAGTGGGTGGACTGGTGGAAGATACAAGCTTGGAGCTTTCAGCAGAGGTGCCATAGGCACTCAAGAGAAGAGAAATAAAGGAAGGGTGGGGGCAGAAGTTCAGAGTAGCGTGATTTTCTGTTTCATTTATGGGCTTTGTACAACATTTCTGGCAAAGTAGTGGTTTTTTTCTAAGTTTCCTTCAATTTGTGCACCAAAGTTTAAGACTGCTTAGGCAGAAGTAGGAGACTAGATACTTTATCATTAAAACAGAGAGTATTTCTGGTTTTGTTTTTTTGTTTTGTCTTTCTGAGACAGGGTCCCACTATGCAGTTCAGGCCCACCTTGAGCTCACTTTGTAGCCCAGTCTGGTTTCAAACTTGCAACAATCCTCCTGCCTCAGCCTCCCAAGTTTGGGGCTTGCAGGCAGTATTTCTGTTTTAAAGAGCAATTAAAATACAATACAATAGACAACGTAAGATGATGGGGAAGGAGTTTAACCCCAAGCTGAGGAGGAAGGTGCTGACTCACAACTGGACTTTGGTTTCAAAGCACTGGGGAGCCATGAAAGGGTTTTAAAGTAGGAACTCCATGGCTAGCTTCTGGGGTTTGAAAGTTCCTCCTAGCTGTCTCAGGAAGTGGGTAGATTAGGGGTGGTGAGTCCAGAGGTCAGGAAGCAGGGAGAACATGGGAGCAGGAATTAGGAGAGCAAATGACGAGTGTGGACCAGGGCAAGGGCTGAAAGGCCCATGTGAAGGCCAAGGATGCTGGGCCCTTCCCCACCCCTAGTGCCCACCTTGTTGATGGCACAGCAGGTCCCTCGGCGGGCTGCCACACTGGTAGCTGGAACCAGTCGAGAAAGGTCAGCTCGAGCAGCCAGAACATGTGAGATGGAGACATCAGATTCTGGGGTCAGGCCCTCTCGGAGTGGGGTCAGCACTGCTTTCATAGCTTTTCCTTGGGTCTAGTGGTGGGACACAGAGAAGGTGCGAGAGCCCTCCCCATCTGGGACCTATCATCTTCCCCACTCAGAGTCACTGCTTTGGATAGAGTTTGCTTTCCAAAAGGTGATATGCTAGAAGCTTGGTTCCCAATGTGATGGCATTGAGAATTGATGGAACCTTTAAGGTGGGGAGCTAATTAGGTCATGAAGGCATCACCTTTGGAAGGGATTAATGCCAGTGTTACAGGAGTAGATTAGGTCTCACTGGCCTGGACTGGCTACTAAGAATTAGATGTTATAAAGAGAGCCACACCACATTTGTCAGCTTCCGTGTTAGCCACTCTTGCGTGTGCACTTACTGTGATGTCACTCACCATGTTGTAATATAGCATGAAACCCTCACCAGATCTGGGTGCCCAAGCTTGGACTTCTCAGTCTCCAAAGCCACAAGCCAAGATAAACCTCTTTTCCTTATAAAGTACCCAACTCTGATATTTTGCCACAGCAACACAAAACAGACTAAGATACCCTCACTGCCTAAATTACTCCAAAAGTGAGTACTAATGACACTCCTAGCTCAGAGCTAGAATTTCTTGGAGGCCTTGAGATCATAGAAGCTGCAAACCTTGTAAGTCTAAAATGGCCTGTGCCTCAGAACCTTGAAGAGGTAATATTCCTGGCCCTCATTCCTCCTCCCTGCAGCTGTGGTCCCAAAACTGGGCCTCCATGCTCTTGCCAGGGTCTTTTGCCCGCACCTCTGCCCGATCAGTCCAGTGGAAAGCAGATGTTGTGAGGTCCAGGCGTTTGAGAAGAAGGCAGCGTCGGCAGTAGTACTGATCTTTCAGACTTTGGGACAGAGACTCCAGCGCTTCCTGGCAGAAAAGGTCTCAGTCATGCCAGTGGCACCTCTCATCCCCTCTTCTGGATGTTTACCACAGCCATGCACAATCTTACCCATCGGGGTGCATCCAGTGGGTTGCTGAGGAGGGGCTGCATGGACCCTGGGGGCAGGGAAGGCAGCAGCTCAGAGATCTGATAGGAGAAGTCAGAAATCCACTGAAGCAGAAACAGGACAGACAGCTCCACGGACCCCACAGTTCCCCTCAGCCCAGCCATAAAAACAAGAATTGTAGCTACAGCTCCAAAAAACACTCTGGTGATTGGGAACTCCTGCTACAGCTGCTTCTAGAGAAATGATCTCTCCCTAAGCAAGGTGTTTGTAGGGAAGGGACTGGTTCTCTACCTTGGCATGTAATTCCTGCAGTAGCTGGCTGGCTGGGGTCGCCAGTAGGGGTAAGGGCAGTCTTAGGGCTTGGAGGGTGAGGACCAGTTCCTGAACCAGGTCAGCTCCTTCTGTTTCTTTTCCAAGAAGAGGCACAGGGCTGGAGTCTAGAGGGGAGTGCAAGCGCAGGAGGCGGGCAGCCTGGAGCTCGGAGCAGAGAAAGCCTAAAAAACAGGAGAAAGGATCTTTGCAGATGCAAGGAGGGAAGGCTGCTACCTCACCACTTTTTAGTCCTGCTTACCGAGAGCCCAGGCTCCCCTCAGAGTAAGCACCACTCAGAAAGAAACCACCTGCCCTGTTCTTTCCAATTCAGTCTATTCGAGATTTCAGACTCTTATCCAGATTCTAACCGTTTGCCGGTCCCCACTCTGATCCCACCAACCTCAGACCCTCTGATCCGCCTCCAAGTCCTGGCTCTGCCCCCTGCAGCTAAAACCGCCCACTCTGGAGGCGCTGGCCTTGCCCACTTCCGCATTCCCAGGCCGCGCGCGGGGCTCACGCAGCAAGCGGGTGCTCGCGCTCGGTTCCAACAGCTCTCCTGCGCGTCCCCAGCCGCACAGCGCGCGATCCGGGCAGTGCAACGCCCGAAGCAGGTCAGGAAGCTGCCGCAGAAATTCCTCCTCCGCGCCGGGGCCTGTGACAGCGGTAGATGTCAGGGTGCGGGACACACGACTCCACCCCTCCGGCCCTCGGCTCCCCACGCACCGTCCCCCGCGCTCAACACCATGACGCCCTCATCTTGTCGCTTCAGGGCGCCCAGGGTCGCCAGCTCCGCCGCCAGCCGCGCGCACAGCGCCCTGAAGTCTGGGCACGAGGCGCTCCACGACGCTGCCTCCGGGAAAGCCCCATACCTGTGGCGGGGCAGGGGTCAGTGCAAAGCCTTTTCCGTCTATGTCTGAGACAAACCCGCCCCTCCTGCACCACCCCCGGCGCGCCGCACATCCCCTTACCCCAGGGTTTGCAGGTCCCGGGACAGCGCGGCTCCCTCTAGAGTTCCTGCCTCCGCCCCCTCCATGGAAGAGTCGCCTCCTGGCCCGGCGCGCCCCACCTTCCGGCCGGTTGCAAGCTCCGCCCCATCGTCGCACCCGCAGCGCGATGTTGTGGCCCCGACCAATCAGCGCCTCCTCGCGGAGGAACTTTGACTCTCCTGTTGGTGCAAAACAAAAAAAGGCAGAGCCCACCCCTACGTCAGCCAGTGCAATCCTTCAAATTATCTGTCGGGGGCTATAAATTCCCGAGTCTGCGGGAAATCCCGGCACTTGCTGAGCAGGCTTGTGAGGGTCGCTGTTGTGACGACACACAAGCAACTTCTGTCTCTTTCCTTCGGTTGCCTTCTACTTTTAAAGCACCTCAGAGCAAATTCTGTTCTCCCAGTTTTGTGCCAAACGCAGAAATTTGCCTCTTCTCACCGCTTACACTCACGACCGGAGCTAGTTCGTCCTTTCCTGAATTACAACGTGCCCCTAAGGCCTTCAGCCTTGTGTATCCCTAGTCCTTGGATAAGTGAGAAGGTGCGACACAGCATCTCAAACTCTAGGAAATAGGCAGGCAGGGCTAGGCAGGCAGGTTAGGGTTTAACTCCACTCATCAGCTCCAGCCAAACTGCTTCCAAAAGGTAGTGATAGTACCTACTCTTAAAGTTTTTGACGAGAGGATTAGTTCTTACGTTAAAAATTGCTTAAGAGACACATTGAATGTGCTCAAGAAAAACAACTATTTTTTTAAGATAAAAGAAAAACAAGTAACACATTGAGCATTTAATGTCTGCTACTGGGCTAAGTCTTATTCTCCATTTTAGAGAGGAATTTTGTGGAAAATCACAGTCACAGTAAATTCATAGTGGTGCCAGGACTCAATAGTTACTTCCAAATTCCAAATTTTAACCACTGAGCATAGTTACTAAGCCACTGACTGTGTTGCTATTGTTATAAATTTTTGTCCCAGTCCTTATATCTCCCTGATTATTATCATTCCTGGGAGTAGGAGTGGGCTGGAAGCCTCAGGAACTCAGGAAAGAACAGGGCCAGAATTTATTTATCAGGAGCAGACACTGTTTATAATCCTGTGCCTCTATTTTCCTGCCTACCCCAAATGTAGGCACTCATGGGGATGTTTATTAACCCAAATCAAACATTAAACGTTTCTCAACTTGGAGATGATGGTGCATCCCTGTAAGCCCAGCAGTCTGGAAATGGACAACAGGCTGGAAAGTTCAAGCCCACCCTGGGCAACTTAAAGACTTAGGAAGACACTATTTCAGAAAATAAAGACTGAGGATATAGTTTAGCACAAAGGCCCTGGGTTTGATACCCAGTAACATAGACCCACACACACACATACACACAAAAGGTGCTCATTCCAAAAATTTGTACTCCATTTGTTTGTTTGGTATTTGAACACAGCACATACTAAGCACATACTCTCCCACTGAGCTCTAAGCTCTATCATCAGCTTTGATTCCTTTCTTTATATCAAACCCCATATACAAATCTGTGAGCTCTACCTTCAAACTACAAAGTGATCCAGGTGTGTGGTGCACACCTGTAATCCCAGCACTCAGGAGCCTGTGGCAGGAAGATTGCCATAAGTTCAAGGCCAGCCTGGGAACACAGTAAGTCTAAAGCCAGCTTGCAATACTTACGAAAACCTTTTTAACCACCCTCTATACACACAACCTCTGGCACATACACATGCGCTATGGTGGAAAAATATGGTGTGTGTTTAAATTTTTAAAATGTATTACAGTGAAATACACATTGCCATCAATCTCCCTCAAAATATTCTACCTTGCTTTAAACACACTTATCCCATCATTCTTGCTACTTTCTGAAGCAGTTCTAGAAGCCCTTTTTCTTGGATGTCTTTAGTTGCACTGTCATGGCTGCCTAGATGTCCTGAATTGATCCAAAATGCTTACCTTTTATGGTCATTTTGATTCTGGAGAAGAGCCAGAATTCACAGGTGCCAGATCCGGTGAATAAAGTGGGTGACAGCACAACACAATGTTTTATGAGTTTATTGGATGGCACTTGGCAACAGCATTCACTGTATTTTTGATCACACTTCATAAAGACACTTTTGGAAGAGGACTTCCAAAACTGCTTCAGAAAATGACAAAAGCATTGGGATAAATGTGTTCAAAATGAGCAATCGATTTTGAGGGGGTATTAATGTCAATTTGCCTGTTACTATAATCAATTTTTAAAAAACTGTAGATATTTACCATATTTTTCAATGTGCCTTTGATAGTACCACCGCCTTCTCTCTGCTCCACTGCCCTCCCCCTGGTCTCATCCACCATTGTCTCCTGCTGGGCAGTCGCAGCAGCCTTCCCTCTGTCATCCAGCCCCCCCTCCAAGTGTCTGGTGGCCTGTGAACATGTGAGTCAGGTGGGATCCCTCCAATGCTCAGACTTCCTGTGGCTCTATCTCAGGGTAAAAGCCAAAGTCCACACGATGACTGCAGGGTCCCACAGATCTGTCCTGTCACCTCTCTGCCCTCCTCATCTCCTTTCTTCCTCCCTTCTAGATGCTCTAGCTCCCTAGCTGTTCCTCAAACTGATCAGGCAAGCTCCTACCTTGGGCCCTAGCATTGGCTGTTCTATTTATGTGGAATGCTCTTCCCTGCAGGCAGGTATGGACCCTTTACTTCCTTCATGGCTTTATTCAAATAACTACTGAGGGCTGGGGATTTAGCTCAGCGACATAAGCGCCTACCTTGCAAATAACTACTGAATGAGGCCTAACCTGGCCACTCTGGCTAAGAGTGCCTATATCCCCTGTGCTCACTTTACTCATCCACTATGGTACATGACATTTTTTAAAGATTAGGTCACCTACATAATGTATCCCCCTCCCCAATATAAAGTTTATAAACTCCTGCGTGAAGGATTTTTGTCTGTTCTGTTCATTGCTCTATCCCCAGTGTTTATTACAGGCCTTGGCACACAGCAGGTACACAATGAATGTACCTGCCAAGTGACTGCATATAGGGAACTCAGAACGGTTGGCTTGAGACTGAAGGATGTGGAAGGGGAGGGAGAACTGAGATAGGTGGTTAGTGTGTCACTTTTGCAAGTGGACAAGGCACGACAACGAAATAAAGAACACAGACTGAGACTTTGTCACAGACATTTCTTGGAGCGGATCTCATGCCCCCCTCCCCCAATGACAAGGCTGGGAATTTGGCCCCCATCCTCCCAGCCTGCACTGACGCTAACAATATTGAGGTCACAGACTGGCTTGGAATCAAGATCAGGAAGATAAATGTTGCGGTGCCACCCCCAAGTCTGGGGGCCAAGCATCCAATCTGAGGGGCAAGCAGCTGGAAAATTGTCTGGGGGTCCCAGGGTCTGAGGTCTTCCTGGCTCCCAGGGCAGCCCTCCATGTACCCGATTTGGGGGCCATGAAGGGTAATCATGGATCAGAGGTGGGTATCAGCAGGGAGCGGGACTGGGAGACCTGGGAGAGTCGGCACTGGGGGTGGGGTCTAGGGAACTTACCCCAACCCCCACCACTTCATCCAAAGATCCCGCAGCACCATGCAGCACTCTGGTCCCCTGTCCCATCCCTCCCTAAAACGAGGTAGGTTAAGAATGGAGCTTCCCCCACTGCCCACAACGGAAGGGGGGAGACCGAGGCACAGAGAGGGGGATGGGGACCCAAGCTGCCCCAGCCCCCAGTCCCTCCGCCTTCAGCTCTGGTGGGTCGGACAGTGATGAGAGCTAGGCAGAGTGGGAATGGGAGGGACACCCTCCCTTCTCTCACCCATCCCAGGGTCTGGTTGGGAGAGCTGAGTCTCACAGGTTCCGGATGCAATAAATAGTTAATAATTTAAAAGAATCGATAAGAGGATCTATCCCTTGAACTTTACAAGGCATCTAAATCTGGGTAAAGAAGAAAGGTATGCACATTTCCAGATGTTTGGGGCCAGGTGCAGGTCCCAAGCCTGTGGAATAATTGAGACTGTCTCACTCCAAGAACTTAGTGCCCCCCATTCAGGACACCAGATCTTAGGTATCCTGAATATCTGAGGCTTTCCAAAAGAGCCTTGTAGGGCCATAAAATGAGCTTTCAAAAGCAACTCCTGACTCTGAGATGGAAGAGGTTAATGGAAGGATGAACTTGGACTTGGGTTAGGGCTCAAGGTCAGGTTTGGAGCAGGATGACAGGGCTTCCCACAGTTGTAGCTAGTCCAGAAGGTGTCTATGTGCAAATAAGAAAAAGGCAGGCCTTCTTTTGAAGGCCTAGTGAGGCCTGCGGCCTTTGCTGCGTCCCATGCACCACCACAGCTGTGTGCTTTTGCTTTGCCAACAGCCTGTACAATTATCTGTAGTGATGCTCATCCCTAGAGGTGGAAATGGGGAGTTCCAGGGGATTTTGGAATATAGGAATCTGAGTTCAGAATGATTGGGCTTTCCCCATAAGATAAAGGGTAATTTTGAAGATTGCTAGGGGCTTGAGCTGTGGTCCTGGAGACTAGAATTCCAGTCTGAAAACTTGGGGCTTCAGGAGGCCATAGAAAGCAGAACTCAAAGGACAAAAGTTCTTAGAAGATTCATGAACCAGGGCTAGGGAATCAGGTGTAGTGGCATTTTGGGGTTTCATAGGCTAGAGAAGTTTGAGGCGTTAGAAACCTGGAATCTGAGGGTATTAGGGTCCTGGGACATCTCAGATCTGAATATCTCTGGTATAGAGGAACCAAGATCTTAGATCAAGAGCAATCCCAACGTTGTGGGGGCTTGAATCTTGCAGCTGGGGGGTCAGTGGCACCTTGGAGTCTTGGATCCAGTGCTCTTAAAGCACCCTAGGGTCACTCAGGAGCTGAGGGCCAAGGGATCAGAGGTCTGTGTTGCCATGACCATTGGACACTAGGGATGTGGGACTGGAAGGAAACCAGAGATTCTGGGACATTTTGGGTCTCAAAATCCAGTTCTACTGGAACTGGAAGAGGACTATTTGAGGACTTGAGACCAGTGTCTTGGCCTGAGGTGCCAGTGGCCTTTAGTCATACAGCTGGGGTAACAGGCACCTTAGAATTCATACATGAGAACCAACACTCCCAAGAACACTGGTTTGCGGTGAGTGGGGTATACAGAGATCTTCAGAGCATTTTAGGGGTCTGGTATCTGGAGTCTGGCTGAGTTTGGGATGGGCCTCCCAAATCATTTTGGTCAGAGAACATCTCATTTGAGCACATCCAAGGACTCAGTACATTTTAAGTCTGCTATCCTATAGCATCTGGAGTCACCTGAATATCTTGGTGTCCTGGATTGAAGGTCAGGTCTGTGGGTACTCATATGTGGGTGGACTCTAGGTCAGTGGTGATTCCAAATAGAATTGGAGTCTCAAGCCCAGGAGGGGTTGGTATCTCAGGGGTCCTGGGGCTACAGAATGTGTCAGATGTGGGCCATTAGGTCTCAGGTGAACATTCAGGGACCATTTGGGGGTGGTTCTGGATCCTCTGGTCACAAGATTTGGGAGTAACTGGTTACAGGTAAGATCAGGTATTGGCAACTCCTGACTAATTCTGGGGTTGTAGTCTAAGAGATCATGGTGCCAGGTATGGCAGGGGTCTGCTTTGGACATGTGGACAGAGTCAAGAGTTTGATGTCCCAGTGCCTCTCTGGGAATTTTTGTATTCCCCAGGGCCCTCTGAGATGCAGAGTCTGGAGATGACAGGAGTCTCCTCAGTAGGTAAGATGGATGGAGAACCCAGAACTCAGGACCCTAGACAGATATCCTAACAATGCTGGGTCTAGGGTCACTCAGTCCTAGATTTGGGGCCCAGTTCCAGGTCTGGGATCTCTCAGTCCAAACTCAAGCTCCAAATTCCACATGTGCCTAGTTGAGTTTTAGGTTCAAACCGAGTCCAGGATCCTGGACCCTCAATGTTGGGTCCTTGGGCTTGCCACCAGACCCACCAGGCAGTCCTCACCGCGCTGCCTCCTCGTGGCGACCCCCACAGCCGGCACAGCCACATCGAGCTGCAACCCAGTGGCATGCTCGCAGGGGTGCATAGCAGCAGAGGCAGGGTACAGCCAGTGAGAGTGCAGCCAGCGCGGCCCAGCGCGCGGCAGGACGCGGATGGCCCGGCTCGCAGGCGCATGGGTCCGAGAAGTCGCCCTCTGCGTCTGACAGGCAGTGGTAGAGCAAGCTCTCGGCGCACCACAGGCAGCTGAGACGTCGCACCAGTAGGCGACCCGGATCCGGGGCCTCGGCGCAGCGGCCCCCACGCCCATCTGCGCGGCGGCGGAAGAGCGCTCTGCAGTGCACACAGCGTGCAGCTTCCTCCGCCTCTGGGGAGGCCTTGGCCAGTGCAGGGGTGGGGCCTGGGCCCGGGGGTGGGCGAGCTGGAGGTGCTGGGGGAGTAGACTCGGTAAGAGGGGCAGATAATGACATTGGGGGACCCAGGGCCGCGCCTCTCAACGTGCCAGTCTTAGCGAAGCGCACAACACAGGTGGACAGGGCGAGGGGCGCGGGTGGTCCAGAGCGCCGGTAATCCTCATAGCCGCGGCCACCCCAGCCCGGGCCTCCTGCCCCGGCCACAGGCTCTGAAGGTTCCGGAATCCCCGTGAACGGTAGTAGCGGTGGGTAGCTCTGCAGGGCAAGGAGATTCAGTTAGTGAGGCCTGTGACTCACCTACCACTACCACAATCTATCCCAGTCTCTGAAGAACCTGGAAGCTGGCTCGCAGTGATCCATGACTGGGAAGGTGAAGCAGGAGGATCACGAATTCGA
Organism: Hydrochoerus hydrochaeris; assembly: GCA_004027455.1. Classification (NCBI taxonomy): domain Eukaryota; kingdom Metazoa; phylum Chordata; class Mammalia; order Rodentia; family Hydrochaeridae; genus Hydrochoerus; species Hydrochoerus hydrochaeris. Next base: position 205,511 of record PVLA01003396.1, read on the forward strand.
GCACAGCCTGGGCAACTCAGTGACTTATGGAGACTCAGCCTCAAAATTAAAATAAAAATGAGAGAGCAGGAGATGGGAGGTAGCTCAGCATGAAGGCCCTGGGTTCATTTCTCAGTACTGCTAAAAAATAAATAAATAAACAAACAAATAAATAAAAACAAAATTCCAAGACCCAGCTACAGCCCTCAGGCTTCCAAGATTCTGTTCCTAAAATCCTGGGTTCAGGATTCAGACTTCCAAGACCACAGCTTGCTCCACATTCAAGATCTCTCGCCTTCTCTTCGCAAGACACGTGAAGGAATCCAGATACCAGTCCCATACCTTGAAGATCTAGATCCTAGTGGCTATGGCTCTCAATTCTGCCACTCAAGATCCAGAAGTCCCAGCCCCAGCCTCTTCAGGTCCTGAAGTTCTGCACCTTAACCACCTCAGAATGAAGGAGTTAGTCCCTAGGCCTCTTTCACCCTTTTGGATTTGAGCTACCCTATGTAAACTAAGCAGTCTTTTGTTTTGCTTTGTTGTTTTCATCTGTTTTTTGAGACAGGGCCTTGCAGTATAGTTCAAGCTGGTCTTGAACTCACTATGTAGCCCAAGCTAGTCTAGCACTCAGCCATCCTCCTGTCTCAGCCTCCAGACTGCTAGGATTACAAGTATGTACTACCATGCCAAACTAAACAGTTCTAAGGAGCCTTTCCATGAGTATTAGCCTCCCCTAATATACCAAGAAAATTGTCCAGGTCATCCCCCAAGCCTTTCTGAAATTCAAGAACTTCCCCAAATCTCAGGAATGTAAGAAACATCTGAAAGCCTCTCATCAACCATCGGAGAAACTCAGGCCTCTGTCCCACCCCACTCACCATTCAAATCGGCCATTCCCTGGGATCTGTGTATCCTTTCTCACACCCCTGGGCCTAAGTCCCACTAGGGACCCCAGCGCCAGTCTCCATTCCACCCAAACTTCCGCTGGGGGTCGCACCTGAGCCGAGGAGCTGCGGCGCTGGGGGGGCGTGGTCGGCCCGAAGACAGAGGCGGACTCCACGGTGACGATGGGGGCTGCTGCGGTGGGAGGCGTCTCCTGGCGGCTATGACTGGAGGAGGAGTCGCTGTCCACGTGGGACTGGGGGAAGATAGGTGACCTTAGCCTAGAGTCCTCCCCCCACAGCCCGTGCCCCTACAAAGACCCCCTCCCAGTGAGAGCAAGGGCTCTGGAGCCGCGCAGGCCTGGGTTCAAGTCCCTCTCACCTCAGAGCGCACCTCTGAGCCTCAGTTTCCTCCTCTGTAAAATGGGGATCATAATAGTACCTATTGGTAAGGATGTGGTTAGGACCCATTGTAAAGGGCACAGCGTGTGCCCGAAGCACAGGAAGAGCTGGAAATGGTGGTTATTATTATTAGATTCCTCTTCATAACTGCTCAGCTCACCAACCTACAGAATATCAAAGCATCTTCTCGCTTCTCACTTCTTCCTCTCCCTTGGCCATTCAGCCACCTGCCTCATTCCCACCACCATACCCTTTGGGAACCCCCACACCCACCATGCTCTCCTTCCCATCCAAATCAGGCTCTAGCTGAAGCATCACTTCTCAGATCTTAAGTTTTCCTTTCTGTAACCCGACCATGATCTTTGCTGCATCTGTCCACTGCCTTCAGTATACATCTACTGAGCACCATGACACGCAGGACACAAGGCCACTGTACAGGTCTGAGCCAGAGCACAGAATCTTTTAAATAAGGGCACCAAAGACAGGAACTGTCTATGCCCCACCTCCGCTTCCCATTATCCTGAGATGCTCCCCCTTTTCACCCAGGGAACCAGCTCTGTTCCTCCAGGTACTTTCTGCAACTCTCACTGTGACCAGCAAGTATCAAAATGTACCCAACATTCTGTGCATTCCTTCATTCACTCAATTTATCCAACACATTTACTGAACAGTTACAGTATACAAGGCACTGTTTTAGGCACTGGATATGCAACAACACACCAACAAAAGATCCTTGCCTCTAGGAGAGAGGCGGCACACCAATAGATAAAGAAAACTGTTTTCATGGTTCACACCCATAATCCCAGTACACAAGACAGAGGTGGAAGGATTGTCAAGGTTCTAAGGCCTGCCTGGGCTACACAGTGAGTTCAAGGCCAGCCTGAATGATACAGAGAGACCTTGTCTCACAAAAGAAAAAGAAAGAAAAGAAATAGAGGCATTGGGACATGGGAAAAGGTGTCCCACAGAAAAGAAATAGCTAATGCAAAGGGTCTAAGAGAGAAATGTGCTCAGAATGTGTCAGGAGTGAGAGTAAGGAGGTCAGTGTAGCTGCAGCAGCATGAGTGAGAGGACAGGACCCCAGGACCAGATGGTGTGGGATCTCAAGTGTCACTGTAAGGACTTCGTCCCTTACGTTTAGTGAGCAGGAGCCCTGGGAGAGTCCTGAGAAAAGGAGGGCTGTGATCTGACTCAATAATCAATTGAAGCCTCCAGGCTGTGGGTAGGGATCAGAGCTGGGGATAAGGCGCGCGCGCATGTGTGTGTGTGTGTGTGTGTGTGTGCGCGCGACAAGAAGCTGCTGAGACAGACCAGGTAGGAGATGAGGCTGGATGTACCAGGTATGACTATTGTGAAAGTAAAACCATATTTACTAACAACATACAAACAAGCGTAAAAAATAAAAGGAGTCAAGGATGATGCTGAGGTTTGGAACTTGAGAATCTGGTACACAGAGTCGTCATTCATGTCATCATTGATTTACTTTCTCTTTTTTTCTTTTGTAGTACTGGGGATAGAATCCAGGGCCTCACACATGCTAGGCAAGTGCTCAACCCCTGAGTTGCACCCCCAGCCCCATTTTTTTTTTTAATAGTTTGTTGTTGTTTTTTGTTTTTGAAATAGGGTTTTGCTATGTAGCCCAGGCTGGCCTTGAACTCACAGCAATTCTGCCTCAGTATCCTGAGTGCTGGGATTACAGGTATGTGCCACCATGCCCAGCCCCTTTACTTTTAAAATTTATTTATTTTTAAAGTCTATTCTTTTTCTCTTGCTTTTCCACATGAAACTGAAAGTTCCAAGAAGAAAGAAACTATTTTATCCACTGATGTATTCTCAGAGTCTAAAAAAACATTGCCTGGTACACAGGAGGTGCTTAATAAGTACTGGTAAATGAATGTGTGAATCACCATAGAAGAGAAAAACTAGATTAACTGAGATCAAATTGACATTAATAGTATAGGCTTAATTTTGTGTCCCAGGTGTGTGCCCTGGTGCTGGCACAGTAGGTGCTCAGGAAAGTTCTATAGACCAGGAACCACTCCCTTCTCTCCCAGCTGGGAGGCAGCCCAGACTCACCGTCAGAGGGCAGGGGGTCTCTGCAGTGTCCTGGGAGGGGGAGGAGGAGGAGGAAGAGGAAGGGGTGAGCGAGCCTGGGCAGGGAGAGAGGCAGAGTAAGTCCCAGCCCCAGCTTCTCCTACCCCTTTCCCAGCCCAAGTACCTATCATTCATCACACTCACCTCGGCCCAGGGCAGCCAGGGCAGCCAGTAGGCTCTTCTGGAACTCATCAGCCTCAGCAGGACTCTGAAATGTCAGCCCAAACTTGCAGTCACCCAAGCTCCAGTGGTGGAAGATGGGGTTCACTTTGTTGTAAACCAAGCCTGGTCTCAGGGTGCATTCCAAGGTGGTCTGAGGGGCAGGAAGGTCTGGGTCAGACACCTCTTCCCCACCCACACCTGTGACTCCCCATCAGGGTTTCTGCAAATTCCAGCATCCCTCCAACCTTGTTTCCCGATCCCAACTGTACCCCGTACCCTGATATCTCAGGACAACTCCCCAATTTTATGGACTGCATCCTAATACCCAATATTTTCCCCAATCTCTGATCCCTGCATTTTTCTAGCATCTTCCTCTGGTGCCCCAGAAAGAACCCCCAAACTTACTGAATGCCTAAAAAATATCATTAACGCTTCTGATAACCAACTATTCTTCCTTCTGACTTAACAGTACTCTTCAGACTTTACTGAACATGTCAAAATATTACACTTAACCCCCTTCTAAAGCCTCAATAATTTTCTGTAACCTTACCCCAAAAGCATTCTTATTACATTTCCACTGATGTTCTCTCAATGTTGCTCTGACACTCTAGATGTTCCCTTATATCCCTGCCTAACATCACCTCATTCCTCTACACCACTCACTCCACCTTTCCAAATCCTTCACATCATTCCCTGCTGTGAAATGTTATCCTTCCACTAACCCCTTTTGCTTTTCTCTTATATTCTTTTTCTTCTCCCCTCTTCCTTTTTGATTGGATTTTGCTGTATACCCCAGGCTGGGCTGGAACTCAAAATCCTCCTGCCTCATCCTTTTGAGTGCCAGGTTTAAACAAAAGTGTGTGCTACCACACTAGCCAGTCTCCCCCAGCCTTCTCAAAACAATACAAAATCTTCCTGCTACATCCCCAACTGAAACTGCCACATCTTCTCTCCAAATCCTGCCAGATAGGCCCATTATTCTGCTGAACATGCAATGCCTGCCTGGCAAGAGTGAGGTCCAGAGTTTGATTCCCGATACCCCAAATAAAGTCTCCTTCCTGCTGAACCCAAATTGACACTTCCAAGCAGACCCCCCAGCAAATGCCTCCAGATACCTAGGGCGGACAGGTGTCACTCCCGTGGTGTAGGGCCACGGGAGGGTTCTGAGAGAAGAGGGACATGATCTGGGTGGAGTGTGAGCAGGACTCCTGTGGAACAGACTGAGGTTGGGTGGGGGAGCAGGAATGGGGCAGGGAGACCAGTAAAGAGGGACCAGTAGGAGATGCAGTAGACAGAATCTGCCTGACACCCCACATACTCCCGAAATTCCCAGCTCTTCTTCCTAGGACAGATATTCACTCCCACACTCCAGCATAGCCCCAGGCCAGGAGACGTCCTGACTCTCCTCTGCCTCCCAGCCCCATTCCCCTGCCGCCCCTGGGTCCCAACCGACCCCACGCCCCAGGGTGGCTCACTTTCTGGTCCCGGAGGCGCTCCCCGTGGATGACGTAGTGCCCCTGGCGGGCCCCCCCCTCGGGCCTGGCCCCTCGGACCCGACACACGCTCACCTGGCTGAGGCCCCCGCCCCCCACAGGCAGCCAGCCCCCACTGGAGTCATCTCGGGCCATCACCACGGCTCGGACCCGCACCATGTACCTGGAGGAGGTGAGGAGCACAGGGACAAGAGTCAGTGACTCCCAAATCCTGCTCTCCCGTTCAGTGTTCTCCTAAGTCTGGTCTTCCCCCTATCTTTGCCTCTCACATCTGGACCCACTGTACCCTTGGCCACCAACACCCCTCAGGCCCACTATGGTCTAGCATGGCTTCTTTCTTCCTATGACATCTCTTATGTCTATCTTCTTCCCCACAATTACCTCTTCTCTCCATAGCCACCTTTCCCCCATCTTTCCCATCCCCACCTCCACAGCCTGGGTTTTCTACCTCCCCTCCCCCTCCTGTTCATCTCCTCAACCCTGTCTCCTTCCCTCTGCACATACCCACAGCCCCACCCATGTCCCCTCTCGCAGCAGGGTTCCTGCGCATATGTATTTTCTCAAGGCCCATCAACTCAGCTCCCATTCCTCCAACCCTGCCTCCGCACCCCGTCGCCCAGGCCACTGGCTGGGTGAGAAACCCTAGCTCTCTTCCCCCCACCCCTTCCCGGATTTATGAATGAGACCGGATGCAAAGCTCACTGAGTCACCCAGCAACGGGGAGATGGGCAGGGAGCAGGGAGAGAACCAGAAATGGCCAGAAAAAGAGGCCGAGAGAGAGATGGAGGCTAAGGAAGCTAGAAATGGGCGACCGAAAAGATCTTGGGAGCATTTCATTCACAAAAATTAATTCCGCTCCTTCAGGTCCCAGCCAAAGGAAGCGAAGGGGGAGAGATGAGGGGATTGATTTTCCCTCTCCAGCACCCTTTAGAAACACTTTACCCCGCCCCCCAGCTCAAGGGGGACCTAGCCTTCCACCCAGTAATCGGGATTAGCGTCCAGCCCTTCATTACCACCCAGCGCAGGGACCCCGGCATCCCAACCTTAGAGACCCAAGGAACGAGTTCTAGCCCCCTCCCCCACCTGCAGGGTGCCGGGTTTCCCCAGTCCTTCCAGAGGGAAAGGGGCAGCCGCAGCGCCCCCAGCCCCCTTTTCTCAATGGGATGGGATTTTGTGAATGAGCAGTCACGTGACGCTGCTTCCTTTGTCCGCCCGCCTCCCCCGACAACAGGTGAAGCAGGGAAAGAGGGCAGGGGTCCTCTCCAGGGCCTAGCTGGGACGGGGCACCGAGATTTCAGGGTGTCCTATGCTCCCCACACATCTGTGTTCCCGGGAGGAGTGGTCCTTGAAGTTCCTCAATGGTGAGGGTCCAGGACGAAATTTTGTGAATGGGGCGTCTTCGGACGAAGTCCAGGACCCCAAATGGAGACTGGTAGCCTAAATGGCTGCCGCGCAGTTTAGGGGCCACCACCCCCTGGTCCTCCCAGGAGGGTCCGCGAAGGGCCAAGGGTGCACAGAAGGCGCGGCGCGCTCCTGGCCGCCCCCTCTCCGGGTCCGGCCGTCCGGCAGCCCCCGCCCCCTCGCCGCCCTCGGCACCTGCCTGGGAGGCTCCGGCCGGGCTCCGAGTGGCGGCGACGCGGCCTCCTCCTCCTCCTCCTGCTCCCTCCAGCTCCCTCGCTGGCTCCGGCGGCGCTGGAGACGGGCACCCGGAGCCGGGGCGAGGGGGGAGGAGGGGGAACCTGGAGGACGGGTGGGGGGAAGGGGGCAGTTGGGGGAGGGGTGAGAGCGAGACGGGCGCGCTTGCCCGCTGGGTCCTAAAGCCCGGCACCAGCTCCAAGGAATACCCCCCTCAGCCCCCATTTCCTCAGGATCCAGAGGAGATCCCCCAGTTTCCCACTTCTCCACCCCATTGGTCCCTGGTAAGGACGAGGAGGGCACAGGGACAGAGTCTGGTCTCTGGACTCTAAAGAGGGTGGTCTAGGATTTGGGCTCTAAATGGGAGAGGTCGAGTCTCTGGCAGGGTTCGAAAAGCTGTGAGGCGAGCAAGATGCCTCCCCAGGGGGCGGGATCGGAGGGTCTGAGTGAGGACCCGGCTAGAGGGTGCGTCAAGGAAGGGGCGGGCCCACGGTGGATAGGCTTGGGAGCGCCGAGGAGAGTCAATCTTGAAGAGAGAGGCAGCCAATCCTAAAAAGGCGGGGCTTTAGGGATACATTTCCCTTGTGGGCGGGGCAGATGAAAGCGCTCCCCCCCAAAAGGAGGAGCTAAGTGGTCGAGTTCGCTGTAGGCGGGGCTGTGGGAGGGACTATCGTATCTGAGAGGGGCGGAGCATTAAAAAGGGGAAGGGCTAGAGAGAACCTTCTAAAAGGGTGGGGCTGAGGACTCGAAGGCGGGGGACTGGGAAGAAGACACCCAAATATTTCAAAGGGGGAGCCAGGTCGATAAAGGGCTTGGCGCAAACAGGCTCAGGAGGCATGGCCTCGAGCCAGGAGGCGGGGCCTAGGTCTCGGGGTCCGCGGGAGCTGTCTCGCTCCCGTAGCCTCTCTCCATCCCGGTTCTTTTCCGTTATTTTCTGCTTACGGCCGTTCCCCGCCCTATCCTGGGCCCAGGGGGCTGCGATCTGAACTTGGGTCGGCTGGAGGAGTCAGTGAGTGGAGTCTTCTGGGTGAAGGAGCCGAGGCAGAATTCGAGGAGAACTGAATGTAGAGCCTGAATGTAGAAAAGGGAGTGGGAAGAGTTTAGGAGTGAGGCTTGAGAATCTGCCCCTGTCTGCGAAGAGGGTGGGATCCGAATGATGGACAGAGAGGGTGGGTGAGTGGAGGCCTAGCCTGAGCACTGAGGGATTAGCACGATCGGAACATTTGGTACAGTACTTACTAGATAGAGGCAGGGCCAAACTGGCGGAGAAGGTTGCAGGGATAAAGGTCTACTCCCTAAAAATCGGGGTGGGGCCCAGTTCTTCAGAGCCTGTTTAGAGAGCTTGAGCTCCTGGACACTACCACCATTAGCGGTGTGGCCTGAGAGACTGACTGGACAACTGGCAAGATGAGTCTTTTTTTTTTTTTTTTTTTTTCCTGAGATAGTAGGGATTGAGCCCAGGGCCTTCACATTGAGGTACATCTCCAGTTTTATAAAAAAAAAATTTTTGGAGTAGGTCGATAAGTTGTCCAGGCTAGGCTTTGCGATCTTCCTGCCTCAGCTTTCCAGAGGGCTAGAATTACAGATGTAAGCCACCGTGCCCAAGAGCAGAATCTTGATACCTGTAGACCCAGGCATGGCTAAACAGTAGAGATGTGATTTAAACCAAGGAAACAATATGGAACATTAATACATGAAGGGATTGGGGGCCTACTATCTGAACAGCGGTAGGAGGGGCGGTGAGAAAGGCAGTAGCTATGAGACTCGGAACAGGTAACTAACTAGCTACCATCGCTGAGTGGTATTGGAGAACAGGGGCGGGGCCAACGCAGATTGGGAAGTTCAAGAGCCTGCACTTTGGGGTCCTCGTAGCCTTGGCTCATTGACTGGCAATTTTTCTGATCATAGTTCCCGATCTCCGCAGGAAATGGGGAACGTGCAGTCGGAGCCGTCCGCGGGCGGGGGCTCCCAAAAAGAGCAGGCCTCAAACCGCACCTCTGACTCCCGCCGGACTTCCCTGGTGCAGCCCGAGGTGACCCCCTCCTCCCCGGCCACGCGCCTGGCTCGAGGGCTGGGTGTCTGGTTCCCTGGCAGCTCCGCACCCCCAGGACTCCTGGTACCCCCGGAGCCCCAGGCCTCACCCTCGCCCCTGCCCCTGACCTTAGAACTGCCCTCGCCAGTGACGCCCCCTCCAGAGGAGGTGGCTGTGGCCGCCGTCTCCACAACGCCCCCGCCCCCAGTGGGGTCTCTGCTGCCTGCGCCTTCTAAGTGGCGAAAGCCCACTGGCACTGCGGTGCCCCGGATCCGAGGCCTGCTAGAGGCGCGCCACCGCGGCCAGGGCGACCCTCCGGGCCTCCGCCCGCTGCCGCTGCTGCCCAGGCAACTAACTGAAAAGGACCCCGCTCCAGGGGCCCCAGTCCCAGCTCCTACACCCCCGGAACCCCGGAAACCGCCACCGCCGCCACCTTCCGACTGGCAGCCTCCGAGCGGCAGTATCACTCCAGCCCTGGTAACCTGCACCACCGGCCCCACCGACAGCCAGGCCAAGCTCAGCGCCGAGAGCCAGGCGGCAGGCGGGGTCCGCGAGGGGGCGCCTCCCCAGGCGGACCAAGGCGAAATGGCCCGTTCTGCCGCTTCCGAGTCCGGCTTGAGCTTGCTGTGTAAAGTCACGTTCAAGTCGGGGACCTCCTTGTCCCCTGCGGCAGCCTCAAGTCCTTTAACAGCCAAAACCTCCCTCGGGGGTGGCAGAAGCGGGGAACTCTTCGCCACGTCGGGCGCCATCTCCTATGCCCAGGTCCTGAAGCAGGGACCCCTGGCTCCTGGAGCTCCTCGACCTACCGGAGAGGTCCCTCGTGGGACACAGGAAACCGAGGGCGGGGAAGGAGATGGTGAAGGGTGTTCTGGTCCCCCGTCGGCGCACGAGTCCCACACTCGGGCCCTACCGCCGCCCGCCTACACCACCTTTCCAGGCTCGAAGCCTAAATTCGACTGGGTGAGCACCCCCGAAGGCCCTGAACGGCACTTCCGCTTCAACGGGGCTGGCGGAGGCATCGGGGCGCCCCGACGAAGTGCAGCAGCGCTCTCGGGGCCCTGGGGCTCCCCTCCACCCCTGCGAGGGCAGAAGCACCCAGCTCCCGGGCCCCGGAGGCCACCTGCCCTGCTGGCGCAGCCTATGTTCATCTTCCCGGCGCCCCCCAATGGCGAGGCCGTGCGCCCCGCGCCGCCTGGTCAGCTGCAGTCACCGTCACCGCCGCCGCCGCCACCGCCGCCACCACCGCCGCCGCCACCTCCATCGCCGCCACCGCCCAGGG